>VXBU01004358.1:125150-171074 GCA_013400315.1 Bombycilla garrulus
TTATAACTACTACTACTTTACTATCTAAGTTTTTGTGACCTGAAATTCCTCATACAAAGCTGACAACCTGTTCCATGGGTTAGAATCAGAGTTACAGGTATTTTTAGTATCATTCCAGGGTCTCTGACACCTCTGGCAAGGCTGAAAAGCCTCCTGACCAGGTTTTGGGTCGGCCAAAGGCATCATAGGAACCCCCTGGGTTCCAACACCTCTCAGCCTGTATTTTTTTTGAGGTGATGGTTGTTACAAATGATATTATTTCCCTTTGTTCTTTGGAATTCCCTGCTGTGTACCGGAGGTGATCCCTCTCACTAATGTCCTTGAGCAGCCTTTGCTTTTTCAGCTTCATTTCTCCCCATATCTCCAGTCCTCATTGCCACTGAATCTGTGTGCGCATTGTTTGTAAGGCTGGGACTTTTGTTGCTGTACTCTAGACAATACATTTCTATATGTATTTATGAAAACACTTTTAAAATCAGGCTCATCTTTCAGTAGGACTGTCATGGAAAACTGTCAGAATTCTTGAAGCTTGCTTCCTGAGGTCCATTATTTTAAGTTAACAGCATGGCTCTTTGTCTTGTCTTTAAAAGCTGCTTGCACGACTTGAGGGCAGAAGTTCTCTGAAGAATCTTGAGCCTTATCTGTTTGCTGAGGAAGGAGCTCCTGTTCATGGTAAAAATATGTCTTTATCCCATCTATGGAAAAATGTTCATGTAAATGTATTTTCAGAGATAAGCATACAAGTAAATTATTTTGCCTAGATGAGAATTTTAATTGTTGATGTATTTCAATGCAAACTAGATAAAATGGAACAATGCAAAGTCACCCTTCCAAACATTATTAAATAGGCCTTAAAATCTACTTTATGCAAATCAAAACACAGTTGCAGGTGAGTAAATACCAAGCACATTGGTCAGTGTCAGTAGTTCTCCAGCAATTTGTTCTAGAGTCTGTCATTAAACCTCTGTCTTTTTTTAATCAGTGGTCTAGACAACCACCACAAAGTCATAACTGCAGAAATTTGCAAAGAACATGAGGTTCAGTAAATAGCAGCGTTCAGTGATGCAGAGTTGTCTGGGTAAGTTAGGATAAGGGGCATGAGCCAACAGTATTTTGCAATGAAGCCAAGTCATCAAGCCATTCAGACTTGATCTGAAAAATCCTAAGTATACTTAGATGGAACTTCATAAACAGTTCCATTATGGACATAGGTACTAATTAGTTGAATGAGTTCACAATGTCAGGATCAACATGGCTCATAGACACCTTCAGTGAATGAATGAGAATTTCAGATTGGAGAAATGGGGTAACCTTTCAATGACACCAGTTCAAGAAATTTGAAGATCAAGTTTGGATATTTAAATGAAAGAAATTAGTGAACTAAGCAGAAATTAACATACTATTTTGGAAGACAGACTGATTATCCAGATTGTGTGAAAATTCATTAATTTCACAATGGAAGTGACAAAGGACAAAAAAGATATATGAAGAAAAGGCAAATGAGTGGCAAACTGTAAGTATCAGTGGTGAGGTACTACTGTTGTGGAACTTATGTATGAGTGAGTGGATTTCATAGGGCAAGTGTGTGGCTTCAGTGGTTAGCAGCACATTTGTCTGCAGTTGGAATTCCCACAAATAGGGAGCGTTCAGAAGAAAGAGCAGAAAAAGCAGAAAAAGAATCAGGTAATTGGATGAGAGATGATGCTTAGTCTTCAAACACAGTCACTGTGAGACCCTTTGTGTATTGTTTTGCAGCACTAGAGAACACATGTGGGCTTTAGCAGTACATGATTCCTGCCCTGAAAGTTTTCCAATGTGGCATAACAATGATAAAGAGCGGGGAAATACTGCTAAGCCAGTACAAGTAGAGCACAGAGGAATATTTAAATACTCTCATTTCTGAACTGCTGTGTTACTCACAAGAAAAATTTAAGGGCCAGGAGTGAAATTGGTGTGTGCTTCACAAGGCTCTCAAATTCTTAATTTTTTCTTGAAGATTGAGATATTACTTGTATTTTTTTCAAAACATAAATATTAAATGATCTTTCAGTCTGCATGTGTGGTATTTTTTAGTCAACTTTGCACACAATAAAGAAATGTTTAAGACTGAACTGGTTATGTACTGGTCAAACAGATTTTAAGAGGTTTTCTTGGGGGTCACTTACCGCCCCTGCTGCAGTCCATAGCGTTGCATAACTTCATGTCAAATTACCTGCTTTGCTCTTAAAGCTTTATAGGTCATTCATGTCTGTCTGAAGACTGTTCCAGAACCTCAGTTCTGAGATGGCTGGAAACCTAAAATTGTTCCCTGGTTTCTCTGAGCCAACAGAATAATTGAGCTTTTGAAGCTCTTGTATTTTTCTTCTGCTTCCAACAAATGGTATCAATTATTACCCATATTGGTCATGCTTTTTGGCTGACATTAATGAAGCTCCCTAACATATTAGCACATCCCTTTAGCTGTATATATAAGTGGACTTCACTTTTTATTATGTTTTTGCTTTGTCTTTTAATACCACAGGATTCATGTGAGCCCATGTGTTATTTTGATGTGTGTTCTCATTAATCAGTCTTAAATCCCTGTTGAAGGCCTGCCTTTCCATTTGTCATGAAGTTGGCTTCTAGTGTGTCACTGTGGAATTCTGTAATATGTTGCCCATGAAGTCCATACTGAACAGCTCTTCATCTAAAATGCTGTGATTAAAGGAATGCAAAGACCTAGATTAATCTTTTTTTTTCTGATGGAATTTAAACCAAACAAATATATGAAGTTTCAATAAACTATCCAAAGGTTACATTTTAGTTAAGTGTTCATAACTTGCATGTGAGGGTACTGTAAAATAGGGACAGGTAATATAGGTATTAATGTGATACTCTAACCACTGTTTCTAATTATGATGGACTTGCATATTTAAGAGCACATAAGAACATTAATTACATACTATTTAAGCTTTTCTGGAATGGAGCAAAAGTGACACAACCATTAAATAATCTTCCACTATTGCCAGTCATATTTCCCCTGTGCTGCTGGCATGAAGGTGTGGGTGTCAATGTAAGGCTCTGATGTTCACCAATTGCAAGACACCCAGCATTAACTTGGAATAAATATTAGGCCTTTCTACTTCACTTACAAATGGTATAAATATTAGTGACAGCTTCTGCACAGCATTGTAAATGACCAGCCCAGGAACTCCAAGGTAGCCTAAAATTTGAAATACACAAAGTTATTGTTGAGTGTTCCAGCAGCCTTTTTGTATCTGCAGTGGCAGAAAGTGGTTTAACCAGCATTTAACGAGCTGGTGGATTGATTACAGACAAAAATAAGGCTCTTCTCATTCAGGACATAACACCAAATTGATGACCAGGACTGAGCACAGTGTTTCTGTTAAAAATATATTTTTCTTACATAAATATTTACATTTCTATAGCATCATTTAGTTTTACTTGCATGCTCATTCATAGGAATGGACTATTTTTCTCTTTAGTCTGCTCATAATGGGCCAGTTCAGGCTGCCCTGAGCCAGGCAATATGTTGGGGGACTCCTTAAAACCTAACTCTTGAATTCACTAGTGCTGAATTTCATGTGAAATCACTCTGCTCATCCATCTCCATCTGTTAAATCTTCACAAACTTAAGTCTTTATTAACCCAATTAGTTTGTCTTCTGCATGTTTTGTCAAGCTAATGGAATATTCATCTACTGATATGTTTAATGTCTGCCAACACCAATTCTAATAGAAAAAATTCCCATTAACTTGCTTCCGTATTAAAGTCCTGTTCCTGCTCTCCCTCTCAGCCTGTTCTCATCCTGTGACAGTATCTTTTTACTAATCCTCCTTTCAAAGTTGTTTTGACATTAATGGATGATGCTAGTCCTGATTACTCAGTTTCTTCTGTGACCTATTGTCAGCGTGTCAGAGGCTTCTTGAAAATGTTGCTGGCCTCACTTCTTCCTTTGCTGTGTCATGGTTTGCCCTTTCTGATCCAGAGAAATGAATTTCCCCTCTTATCTTACTGTAACAGCCTGGTTGCTAATTCAATGAAACCCTACATTTATAGATGCTGCTATAAATGGCTCCTGTTTTGCACCCGTTCTTCTTGCGGGCAGCCTCTTGGATAATCAGGAAGGCACAGAAATCCCTGGCTCTCTTGAGCTTTTCTTGCAGTCCAGGCTGTTACTGTTTTCAGAATAACTCAAGTGTCTTGGTCAAACTACAAGGCAGCTGTGTATCTCTTTCAACAATTTTGAACAAATTTTGAGGGGTGCTTGGCTGTCTTGCTGTTCACAATTATAAACCACCACCACAAAAACTTTTATTAGTTCTGCCAATAAAAAAAAATATCCAGTGTCATTCTGCAGCTGGCATCCTGCTATAATGTCTTCAAATGGGAAAAGTGAAGCATTTACTTCCCAGAATAATTTTTGAATCCAGCAGGTCATATTTTGCTGTAAAGGCAGGTGAAGCAGTATTGCCTGTTGGCCCCACTCAGTTCCTGGTCTGGATTCAGAAATGCTAGTCAGGATGGCAGATGTTTTGTGCCACAGCCAGTGGCAAAAGATACACATTGTTCCTTATCAAGAGCTGCCTTATGCAATTGCTCTAAAATATTTCAAGAGATGAAGTATGTGGGAATGACCTACCCAGCACTTTCAAGAGGAGTTCCTCCAAGCTGGTATCTCACCCTGCCAGGGTGTGGTTATGTCTCTGGCGCAGGCTGTGTGACAGCAGAGCCACTGGCTGCAAGTGTCAGAGTTGGACACTGCGGCCTCTGGTCAGGAAGAGAAAATAAAAACTTATGTCCCAGGAAGTGTAGTTGTCTTTCATCTCAGAAGCGAGGGTGCCATTCAGAACAGCTTAGTAAGGACTTGGGAGGCAATCAAGCTTTTTAATAAATTTCAAAGTATCAGAAATTAATAGAAATGGTATTTCTGGGTGTCACTGAAATGGACAGACTTGGCACATCAGGTGTAAATTGCTTTTAACACTTGCAAAGGGAGAAGAGCTTGGTTTCTTCCCTCCCACCCTCCTCCCCTCATCCCAAAATGCATCTTGACGTGTTAGGCACTTGTGAATGAGGAAATCCTCTGGAAGTTGAGCAGTGACTTGAAAAACCCTGTTAACTCAGGCAGGCACAAACATGTTTAAGGACAGTTGCAGTTAATTCTCCACTCTCGCATCCCCCTATGGAAAGCTGTTATGCCATTTGCACTTGCCAAGGCCATGGAAATCTCTCACCTTCCTCCAATTACAGCTGTGTGATTCTCCTTTCTGCATGTAGTTACCCTTCTGCCTATAAAATCCAAAACGTCATAAATAAATAATCCAGTTCCCAAAATTAGAAATTTATGAAGAGCAGCTAATAAATTAACGTTTTCTAGAGTCTTGGTCTGATACAAGACATCAGAAGACTTTGGATAAGGCTTTAGAGTATCTTGCGTTCACATCCAACAAAAGAACTGGTTTCCTAATGAAGCGTAATGCTGTTTTTAATTAACATTTTAAATTTTTATGATATGTATTTTATGACCCACATGGATGAGGTAATTAGGCTGAATCCTTTTATGAACAGAGATCGTTTGCTTCAGACAGAGGCCTGGAGTTGAAGGAATCTCTGAGTCTCCCTTGTCAAAAGAAGCAGTTTCCCATTATCATCACCACAGTAGAATATAAGTGCCAAATAAACTTAATGATGTTCTTTTCACCAGTCACAGATTCCTGTAGGAATCTTGTGACATGCAGCATGTGACATCTATGTGAAATGACAGCTAATATGTCAAATTTTTTTGTTTGTTTTGTCCTCTACTTTGTTATTTCTTAATTGTGTCTGCATAGTGTAGATGGCTTCTTAGCCACTTTTGTGTAGCAGCTTCCTCTTCTGCCTTCATCTGCCTGTAGTGATACAGATGAAACCCAGTTACCAACTTTTTATTGATGGAAGTCTCCCAAATGGTGCTGGCAGAGGTTTTCAACGTTTGTTCACATCTGATTAACTTCACTTTAGAGGCCTTTCTTGAAAACTGAAATATCTTTTGGTAGATGCTAACCAGGATTGAAACAGTTTTAAGAATGTCAAATAAAATGCATTTTCCAATTTGTGGAATAGTGAGTATCGGTTCAGAAAACACTGAAAACCAACTGTGGGCTGTAAATGCTCTTAGCTGACAATGTGGTGCTTTGTTTCTGAACAGGAGATGTTGTTGAATTCCATGGCCCGGAAGGGACGGGGAAAACAGAAATGCTTTATCACCTGATAGCGCGCTGCATCATCCCCAGAGCAGAAGGAGGGCTGGAAGTAGGAGTCCTGTTTGTTGACACAGATTACCATTTCGATCTGCTGCGGCTGGTCACCGTTCTGGAGAGCAGACTGGCACAAGGGACGGAAGAAATGATAAAGCAGTGCCTGGGAAGGCTTTTCCTTGTGAGCTGCAGTAGTAGCACTCAGTTACTCCTCACTCTCTACTCTCTAGAAAACCTGTTCTGCGCTCACCCCTCGCTCTGTGTTTTGCTTTTAGACAGTTTATCAGCTTTTTACTGGATAGACAGAAGCAACGGAGGAGAGAGCCTTACCTTGCAGGAGAGGAACCTGAAGAAGTGTGCTAACTTCCTTGAAAAGCTTGTGACACAGCACCACTTGATCCTCTTTGCAACAACACAGACACTAATGCAGAAATCTGCAAACTCTGCAGAAAGCTTTTTACCTTTAAAACTTCCACATGAAACTGATACAGACTACAGACCATATCTCTGTAAATCATGGCAGCAAATGGTGACCCATAGGATATTTTTCTCTAAACAGTGTAATTCTGGCAACAGCAAATGTTTTACTGTAGTTTCTTGCCACCTCAAAAGAAACCAGGTAGTAAAACGTTCATTTAGTGTTGCAGAATGTGGAGTTCAGTTTTAACACCAGTTTATTTTATAAATGTTTATCAAATCTTGGTGCTTGAGGCCTGATTAGGTCTAAGTAGCTTTTAGTAACTTGGCTGGTGGTTGTTGTGTGATTAATAATTGTTGTCACCATTTTCTTGAAATTCAGTGAATGGTAAAATTTTTGAAATGCTTCAGCAATTCAGTCCAAACTGCAGAGGAATGCTGACATTACATGTTTGTGTTTAAGCAAGAAAATTGTAACCAAAGACATATTTAGGTCCTGGTATCCTTCAGCAATCTAACCTACATGGCCAATGCCTGTTGGAATTTCTGGGTCTTGCTGCTTTACAGTCCTTCTCTTCCAGAAATAGGAGCCTAGTTGTCTGTGACAGAGGTTGCAAAGAGGCCAGAGTTCACTCTTTATAAACACTGGCCTTGGTTTATTCCCTGTTGCTTTGGGCATAAGAAATGCTGATTTTACCTGAAGAAGAGGATTCATTTTCACAGCCTGTTATATAGTGGTGATCCTGATGGTGCTGCTTCTCCTGGCTCTCAGCCTCTCTGTTTACATTAGTGAGTGCTCAGAGGAGCAGGGATTGCAGGTGTTCTTACCCTTCCAAACAGCTGGCGTTGAAGAATCTTCAGCTATTAAAGAAATAGAGGCCTGATTTCCATAACTGAAAGAAAAGTAAAGACCCAGCTCTGGGTACCTGTGAGTTTGTGCTCCATGCAGCAAAGAGTTTAGTTTTGAAAGTAATTAAGTGCAAGTTATGGGTTGTTTTGGGAGTGGAGGTTGTTTTCTTGTTGTTTATAGTTTTTTTTAAATGATGCACAGACTTTTTTCCCTGCCCTCCCTCATTATTCCTTCCTGCTTCTTTCCCTTCCCCACTCTCTCTAAGAAATTCAGGAATGCCATGCCTCTGGTCTTTACCAAAATGTATTTGCCACATGTAGAACATTCGTGTGCAAGATTTGGCATGTAACATGTTGCAATTCTGGCAAAGAAGATTCAGAACTATGAGAAATGCCCTACAGTTCTGGCAAAGAGCACCACATTATTTATGAACCTAGAGTGCCCTTTGAAAGCTTCAAAGTGCATTACAAGAAAGAAGATGGCTCACAGTACATTATTTAATACAAAAACTTACATTAGCTTACAAATTCAAATTACTCAGACAAGGGGGAAATACTTCTCACAGCGATGTTTGTTCAGTCATGTTGCACAGCATGCTTTATAGTTTAGATTGAAGAGATTATTAACAAAAATGCATATTAAGAAGGAAGTATCTAGCTCAGTATCTTTCTGAGGAAGACGCCTAAAAAACTCTGTTGTGAGACACTTACCTTGGAATTTCCTGACTTCTGAGGCAGCTTTTTCAAGCTGAATGTATGTCTGGAATCCCAGCTGTGTATAGTTCAGTTACCCTCTTGAGTTCCACTGTGTCTGTTCACAATGAGTTCAGTTTAGTTATTCTTTCTATGGGAAAACTTCCTTTTTTTTCCCTTCTCATTTTAAACCTTCCATCTGATCACTTCTTCATGCCATCAGTTCTTTTACTCTGACACATGACCAAACTTTGCCTTTTCAACATCTCCCTGGAGCTGATGATTTTATAGAATGCCACTTCATTTGTGCTTTCTCGTCCATCAGCACCAACATGTATTTTATTTCAAAACCTGAATAAGTATACAAATCCATGAAAAAATATATAACCATTCAGCCTAGAGTGGACCCAAGTTTACCATGAGTAGACATTTCCACTATGAGTTAGGATAAAGGGCATTATTGAAGTTTGTGTAAAAAAGAATGGGAAATTTCACGTAGAACTAGAGAACTTTAAAATCTGAAAATTCTAGGACTACATAATTTCTACTAGAAAAAAATAAAAAACAAACAGCTCCCCCCTTTCCATTGGAGAATACAGCTCCACTGGTGATTAATTTCTTCATAAAATCATACTTGCTAAAGAATATGCTTGAGAAAAAAAACAATGGATATGATCTGGCATTCCCATCTGGAAAAAAAGCTTTTATATTATTCACAATGTAGTTTGTATTTTGCATTGTACTATATTAAAAAAAAAAGGCCTAAATTGAAATTAAGCCAAAGTTCTAGTTGATCAAAAAGAGCACCTCAGGAAGTTTTGAAATTTCCCAGTTTTATTTTTTACTTTGAATGCAGACAGATTTTTTTTATTCTCCAGTAATTGTAATATTCATGCTCTGCACATTTGTTTTAGCTGTATAGCAAGCCTGGATTTCTGAGGTGCTGAGCATCTGCATATCCCTATAATGCTGCAGGATAAGCAGTACATAATCTGGGAGTTCACTGACCTCATCCCCTGCCGAAATTATGCCATTTGGAAAAATGAACCTTTAGGATACAAGTCTCAGAAAGATGCAGTGATAAAGAACCCGGGAAGCAGCAATTATGTTTGTACCTTGATGCTCTGTAGGTATTAAACATGGGGTTTGCCATTTTTTAAGTGGAGAATTTTCTCAAAGTTTTGTACTGATTGTAGTTGGCGGAGACTGCAGTCCATCCTTGTGAGCCAGAGCAGTGTATGAAATGTAACATTATACCTGGAATGCTCTGTTTAATGCAGATCCTCCTCTTTCACCTGAGGTACCACCCTGTCTCCAGCCCACTGTCTCACCTGGGGTGCCCTGAGCTGCTGCAGCTCAGTCTCCCAGGGAGAAAGCACATTTCAGGTTAGTAGATCTGTGCTAAATCAGCCCTGCAGAGGAGCATATACATGTATTCCTGAACTCTGATTTAGCCAGGTATTTCTTAGAAATGAAAATCCTTTCATGTCAGTGCCATTGTTCTTCAGCTCAGGGTGGTAGCTTTTGTAGGCACAGGAACTTCTTACATTCCTTAGAATTTTGTTTGTTGTTTCATATGCAACATGGAATAAAGCAGCAAGCTTGAAATAAAGAGGAACTAGTTCACCTTTTCCCCCATCCTTTTCATAATGAGAGGGCTTCTTAGGAAAACCAAATTAAGGTATTTTGCAGGTTTTATATTTACTTTCTACTAAACTAGTATTTCTATTGACACTTCAAAAGAAAATGTTGAGTTTTATATTCAGTTCAAAGTTCTTTTTATAGAGACTTTTATATAGAGCAAATAAAATACAAATAAAAGTTTGCTTGGTGTAAGTTTGTACTTGCACATACAATTCAAGTTTCCTTTTTCTTACATAACTAATCTCAGAGACTTAATTTTGCCTGGAGTTTGGAAATAGCAGAAGATAAATGTTCTCCCATGGAAACATACCTGCAGTTATATTTTTGCTGGAGAGTAATGGACAGAGGAAGAAGAAATACCACTTTGATGGCAGCTATATAGAAACCTTGGACTGTGCCTGAAGAGGAACATGACTGTTTACTTTTCTGTGGCTGCTCTAATAAAATGTCTCTCGAATCTTTTTACTCAAATGTACTTTTGATATGCAAATACCATACTGGGCGATGGGCAACATCATTTTGCCATCACCAAGCCTGATGCCAAACTTAACACCCAGCTCAGGATAAAGCTGTGCCACAGCACCAGACTGGAGTAGGAAGCTGCAGTGAATTCTCACCTGTGTAAAAGCTGCAGACAGCTGCAATGTGTCCACCAGCTACAGAGTAGCACAGGAACCCTGCATTTCCTAAAGAAGGGGAGGCACTGCAATGGCTTGGAAGACTTTGGCAGTGGAAAAAAAGGTAAAGGAGCATGAGTACAATGCACGTGCATGATCTGGATAGAGAACTGATGCTCTGCAGCAGTCTCTGAAATCAAAGGTCTGGCCATCCCTGTGTGTGAGAGAAGACAGCAGAGTGGCACTGGGCTATAAATGACACAGAGTGTGACAGAAGGGCCCATGAACTGTTCACAGACCTGTCTAGCACGGTAATACTTTCAAAGAGAAGGTTGACTAGAGTGGGCCTGTATGTTGTTCCCATCTGGGAATGTGGATTCCACTATGTAGATGCTTTCTAGCTTATTTATAATGAAAATATAAAACTCTGCTGCTCTGGACCCAGGAGGAATTAAGTGTAAAAACAGATTTCCTATTTTATATTGGGAGTTTTTTCCCTCCAGCTCTAGGCACCTTCCCAACAGTCAGCACTTAGCTCCAGAGCACTCTTGCAGCTTTCTGTGGCAGGAGCAAGCTTCACTGAAAGTGAGTAGTTCTCTCCTTTGTTGAGGGTTTATGTACACTCTTTATTACCAGCACAGACCGGGCTACCCAGACAGGGGAGCTTGTGTCACCCATGTGACACATCAGTGTAACTGGTGAGTAGCTGTGGAGGCTTGATTCTGTTGGCAGTCAGGAGTGATGTCACATTGGAGTAGATGATTTTGCAGAAACACGGCTGTGACTTCGTTTGGGAAAAGTCTGGCACTCTTCCCTCTGCTTTCCCACCCTGCTTTGCATCGTGCCCTAGCCAGCTGGTCCTTGTACCTGTGTGGGCCCCAGTGCTCCAGGATGGCAGTGACAAGATGTCACTGCCTTGCCAAATGCTGGTGAACAGCCATGTTTGGATCTTGGCACTCTCATTTTGCAGGAGCTGGCACAACCACTAGAGTTAATTTAAAACTTTTGCCAGGTTTCTTTCTCATACATCTCACTGGGCCTGTGATAAAGACCTCCTAGCTGTGGGGGGGGATAGGAAAGAGAAGAAATCTTGGGGTTTGAATATAAGGACAAGATTTTAGGCCATTGCTCCAAAAAGAGGCCAAGCAAGGCTGTGAGGTTCCTGCAGTGGCAGACAGAAGTCAAGGGCCTCAGAGGTGGCTTGGCAATGGTTAAGGAACGGACTCTACATCTCCTGTCAAGGGATGAATGGGAACTGTGCCTTAGAATTTTGACACTGTCACACTGCTGATGGAGAAGGCTCTGAGGCACATCTCAGGCTCCATCAATGACTTCTGTCTCAATCACAAGATCTCTGTGAGAGGGGAAGTAAGAGGGGAAGGGGTTGAGAAGAGGGGAGGCTGTTTGGGAAACTCCTCAAAGCTCTGCAAAGGCAAAAGTTCGCAGGCAAAGGGTTCCATTTGTCTACAGAGCCTGTAGAAAAATACCCATAGTAGCAAAGAATGGCTTAGCTAAAACCAGCACACTCTAAAAGGGTTAGGGGGTTGCAGGAGCAGATTGCAGCCACCATGAAGAGGGAAACCTCTCTGGCTGGAGAGGGGACACCACCAGAGTTGCTGTTCCTCTCTTCTGAATTCCTGTGGGCATGTCCTGGTGGACATACTGCCACTGGAAGCTCCTGTCACAGCTGGAGATGGGACACCTTCAACCCCTCCTGGGAAGCAAGAAGCTGGTGGGCCACCCTGTCCCCATGGCTGCTGAGCAGTCTTACCCATGGTGAAGAGCATTTACTTACAAGGTCATGGCTAAACTTTCCCTCATCCTTTATTTTAATGCCTTTGTGTAGCAGCTCCACAGTGATACCACTGCCACTGCTTGCACTTCAATTACCATATGCATCAGTGGCACTTTTCTGACAGTAAAATCACATTTTGTGAAATTATACAGGTGCTTGTATTTTCACCCATCAGAAAAAAAAATGATGCTTTAAAACAAATTTATTAATCCCCTTAGCAAATGGTATAGATCAGTTGCATAGGCAGTGAAGTTACAGAAGCCAGCAGAGCCAGGAATTTGAATAGCCCACGCAGTTAAAGGAAAGGGCTCACTCTTTTTAAAATCCATGGAGGCATTCCAAATATGATTATTCTGCAATCCTGTTCACAACAAATCTTGCAGGCTGACACTACATGCCCCTTCCCATTGATTGTATGGCCTGCACAAGCACTCTGAGCCTATTAAGCCTGAAGTCCCTGCTGCAGATAATAACAGACATTTCAGTCCCTCGAGCAGACACAAAAAAGTACTTACTAGCACAGTTGTCAATTTTGTGGAAATGTCCTGTGGGATTCCGTAAGTATCCTAACAACTGGCTGAGCTCTTTCCTTTGCTCCCACAGGTGTGGTTAAATCAAGGAGCAGTCAGTGCTAGCCAGAGGCAGGCAGGGCTCAGCTGCCCGGTGCCTGCCAGAGAGTGTCCGTGATCCACTGCTGGCTGCTAAATGCCCAGGAAACGTTCCATCTCCCACCCTGACAGAGGAGGCAGGGAGACGCCCCTGGACTCAGAAGGGAAATCCTAATGTGCCTGATTTTTACCATGCCACAATAGCAAATCAGCCTTTCTCAGTGGTGGAAATGGGAGTTTCTGACATTCTCAGGTCTTTGCTGGTTACAGATCAGCTCACACTGATGTCAGTAATTTGCCCCTGTGACCAAGCACCGCAGCACAGCCTGAAGGAGACTCACCTGGGCACACCTGCTGGGAGGTCCAGCACAGCTCCTGGACCAGGGCACTGTCCTGGCATCCCTCCTGGCACAGGGAGAGCCAGCTCAGCTCCTCCCTAGAGCTGCACAACGCTCACATGTGGTGGCCATGATTCCCAACCACCGTCATGAAATGCAGACACCAATAAAGGAAAGCCCTGTCTCTCATTCTGATCAAATTCTATAGCTCTGCTCATGGTTCTGCTCTGGTGGGATCTCGTACCTGTGTTTTGTGTCAAAGTCTCTTCTGTTTTGTAAAGAAGCTCAAGTGATTTTCCTGCTCTGAATGAAGGACCGAGGTTGTATCCACCAGTCTGGCTGACACTTTACCCACCCTCATGGCTGTGCTGGCTAGGAACCAAATAGTAACGAGAAAGAGCAACATAACAGAGTGTCACAGTTACAAAACAGGCTTCTCTTTTTGTGTTGGTTTGGGTTTTATTGCTGCTTCTAATAGCTCTTCTAGGAAACAAAATTTCCCAATACTTTTTTTTTCTGGTAAAACAGTGTGTGTGTGGTATCTTACCCCGAAGGCAAGAAAAGGACATTCTCTGGGTTTGTTTTTTTTTTTACTAAAACCATACTACAGTTTGGGCTGTGCATTCCTCAACAGTGTTGCTCCACTCATGGATTGATCAAAGATACCGTGGACAATAGGAAAAGTAGGAAGGACTGCTTGAACACAGAGCAGGCAGTGCTGCAGTCAGGTGTTTAAATGAACTCACTGGGTATGAAGAAAATTCTGCAGATCTGAAAGCCAAAAGTCAAACTATGAAGTATTCCTTCTGAATTTGCACTTTTACATGTACAGGATATCTGAATTAGAGTCTGGAGATGATAAAAATGCAAACACAGAATAACAAGGCTGGTTTTCTAGATCTTTTGATCCTACAACCTCTCTTCTCCAAGAGCAAGGTTTAGCTTCTAGGAAAATAAAGGTGACACAAACAAAAGTGCTTTCTGTTAGGATAAGAAATTATCAGATATCAGTGCAAAATTTCAAGACCTGCTGATTTCTCAGAATGTAGAATTGGTCCTGGTTACTCTCTGCTCTGGATGATTTCAGTGTCACTGTTGTCCTGTCATTTACTTGAAGCCAAACGCATTATATTTGGGAAGCAGGTAGGCTTTCAGACTTTCCAAAACCAATTCAGTATAATTATGGGGTAGGATGTACTCAAACGAAAATGTTAATTCATACACAGACTAAAACATATATTTAGCCTGCAGGATTCTTGTGAACAACAGCAACACACGGATAAGACAGAAGGCATTTCATCTTGCAAGGCCATCATGACACCAAAGAGGACATTCAAAGGCAATGGAGAAATCCTTTTGTTTAATGAAAACTGAATGTGAGGTAGATTTTCTTACACTGTGGTCTCCTGTCCCAGCTCTCCTCCCTGTCTGAAACACTGTGCCAAAGCTCAAGCAGTAAATCTCTCTTTGCCAAAAGAAGCCTGCTGGAAACCAGAATAAATACAAGTGGAGACTGGAGTAGAGACTGAAGCCTCATCTCATTTTGGATTTGCCTTGTTTCCCCACAGCTTTCCTTCTCACCAGTTAATTGGTCTTGATACTGAAAAGCAGATCCGGATAATCCAGGGCAGGGTGACATTAGGTTTTGAATACAGAAGAAAAGAGAGGTCAGAGCATAGTCTTGATACAAAGACCCCAACCCCCCAACCCTGTGAAACTGTATAAAAGCCTTAAGTACTCCTGAATAAGGAATTGCTTTTTTGCAGACTTTTAGTTGATGGTCTTGTTAATTTTTAATTTGTCAAAGGAGACATAGAAGATGGTTGAGGAAGTGACTTGCCCAAGCTTCTGCCTTGAAACAGCAAAGCTTAAAGGTCTGTTTTAGGTGTTTTAACAAACACAGGTCTAAAAGGCTTAAGAATAGGGCAGCTTTGCCAAACAAGTGGCCTTTGGCCTCCAATGGTTTTGATTGTGCTGTAGGCTGGGTTCATGTTGTTCTCCAACCTCAAGTCTCAATTTTGCTTATTTGCTGGAAGTTTGTGTAGCTGCCATTCCCAAACAGGCTGTGGTAACTCCAGAACAACCTGTAGATTTAAATGCTAATGACTACATTAAACTAGACAATAAACCTATCAAGAAAAACGATGTGAAGGAACAGCTACAGACAGTAAAAATAAAACCAATTTCCATGTGAATATTAAAAAATAATTACGGGCTAATAGCTAACAGAATTCTTACTAGCCCAGGTAAACTACTTCTTGAATGAAAATTCATTCCTTATGAACAGATTCAGGATATCTTGCCCACTACAGACTGCTCAAGTAATGTAGATCCTGTTCATTTTTATCCATTCCCTTTGTCAGGCCCCAGTGGAATTGTTTAAGTTGGACTTAGCACAGAAGCCACCAGCAGAAATGCACTGTGTGTTGCTCTGTTGGCAGGACTTGAGGCTGTCAACGCAATGAAAGGATCTCAGCCACACAACCCAAGTTAAACTTGCCTCCTGCCAATCTGCCACATGCTAAATTCCAGTAAATTGCTTAATTAATGTAATGAAAGCAACCTGCACTCCAGTCTGCTCTATAGGTAGCTGAAAACACTCTCTCACACAAGCAATGTTGCCCTGTCCTTTAAAAGTGTGGCCTATCTTTATCTGTTCCTAAGAGCTTCTATGTGAACACCTCTTGTAAATTTTTCTATTCCATTGTACAGAAAGTATTTCTGGTTAACTATTTTGGTAGCCTCATTTATATTCCCTATTTCTAGAAAGGCTCTTGCATATGTTTAATGCATGAATAGTTCCAGGGAAGTCAACGGGAAAATTTATACCTTTAAAGTTAAGGGTGTGCATACATCTTTACAAAGTGAAAATGGACCTCAGGGTTTCCTCCAGCTGTGTCTGCCAGAACATACATAACTGAACCAGACTTCCAACACTAATCCATTATTCCTCCACCTAGAAAGCTGAAATCCACCATTAACTCTACGATCATTATATATGGCTCTCTTCCTTTTTCCTGCCTCTTTCCCAAATTACTCAGAACATGGGGCATGAAAAAATGACTGTGGTGGCTAGGAAGAGAGCCAGGTGGTGCTGGCTGGAGAAGCACATCAGGCCATGCTGACAGTGGCTGTTGTCTCATGTTGTGATTCCGAGGCCTGTAGAGATATCCACAGGCTCAGTGCACACAGGGGAATGTCCTGTTCCCAGCCTGGGATGACTGGAACTCACTTCCACCTTGTTCTGGGTCAAAATCCATCATCTAAACATCTGTCCCCAGACCCCTGTGCTCTCCATGCCCCGGTGACTTGAAGTCCTTTGCCACCAAACGCATCAGTCATCGTGTTGATGCTCAGGACCACACTGGTATTTTTGGTATGTACTTTCCACTCAGGAAAAAATCCAACAAAGTGCACTAATGTGTGCTGCAGAAAAAAAGTAGCTGCATTTTAGCTCAGTTTATTTTCCTCTGCTACAAGGACAGGCCAGTCAAAGACCCCATGGAGTAGAAAAGTGTGCTCAGTAGAAAAGCACAACTCCTGCCTACATAACATTAAACTATCAAGTAGAAACAACATTTTTTGCTCGGTGATTGCATTCCCTCCCACTCTTACACAAGCCAAGAGGAGTCTCTTGTGTTTACAGCCAGAAAATGGGAGAGAAGCACTGGGCTGGTCTTGGCTCAGTTCGGTTTTTTGTTTGTGTTGGACACATGATGACACTCCCCTCTTCAGATCCGAGGTCCTAAAAGAGATTTGTTTTCATTTAAAAAAAGAGAAAAGGCCGTGTTTTCTTACCAGCACACACACTGAGGAAGGCTGACAAAGCAGCTGCCTGTCCTTGTGCCTCAGCAGAGGAGCTGGAGCTCCCATGGCTCCCACCCAAATCTCGGGCGCGTCAGAAAAGTATAACCACAAACTTTCCAACCTTTTGTGATCGAGCCAGCAATATTCCCGGTTTGGCAGCTACAGCTCCCAGTTGTCAGCCTTACTGGGCTCTATCAGAGCCACGTGGACATGGGGAGCTGCTCACACAGCCCAACTTGCAGGACCGGTGCCTCAATTTGTCATGCTCATGTAATAAATCATTTTGTTTCCTTTAACTGGGAGTTAGTCAGCAAACCCTTACTCATGCTTTTCTCTTGCAGTGAGTCCCACTTTCCTGTAGGATTTGTGTGAATGTGGCCTTACCTTTGCTTTAGGAGAAGTACGAGATGAGGTTGGTTTTCCTGAGATACCCATTCTCTTGTGAATCCCCTCACCCAACAAACACCTGATTTTTCTACCCATGATAGACACGTGGTGTACTCTGTTCTGTACAGCGTGGTGCAGGGAAGGGATGCTGTCCTCCAAGCCAGGTTGTCATGGATGTGATGTGGCCGAGCAGCAGAGCGTTTCCCCCACACACAGCCCCACTGCCACCCCTGGTCCGTGTCCCAGGGCTGTGTGGAGGCTCTTTGTTCCGGATCAGCTTGGGACACTTTCCCATTGAGCCAGGGGAGATCCTGATCGCGTCTGTCCTTCTGGACAAACAGGTTGTTGTGTTAAGCAGCAGAGGCCTATCGGTGCTGGCATCTCTCAGTGTGCCCCAGCAGGGCTGTGTGGGAGGGCTGCTTACCAGCACCGGCAAAAGTGGCTCCCTGCAGCCCCCTTGGCCCCTCTGGCCCCACTTGAACCCTGCCTGAACTCAGGTTGAGGCAAGAGATTTCACACATGGCTCAGAGTGGGGCTTGCAGGAAGAGGACAGTGTCAGCAGCAGATCCCTCGGCACTGCTCCTCCCCAGCTCTGGCTGATGGACTGCAAAATCTCCAGCCCCATGTGCTCAGCCTGCCTCGTCCAGCTGTGGGAGGAATTTCAGCTGTGGAATAATTTCTCAGAGGAAGTGTCTATCCATGAATTAATGTCTCTAAGAACTAATTATTGGGTAAACTGTATAAACAGTCCCTGGAGTGCCTCTTCAGTACTGAGCTTTTGGGCTTCGAAACAGACATAGCAGGCAAGAGGATTTTCAAAGGGTGCTCTGTCTGGGCAAGCGATCATGTAGGTGACTCAGTGGTTTTCCCTCTCACAGCCTAAAAAGACAGAAAAGTCCATAGTGGTCATTTGGGGTGAAAATTTATAGTTTATTAATTAAAAAAGAATTTTAAATAAAAACCATTTCTAGGTCAGATCATAGATTCTAGGCTGCCATCCAATGTCAGAAAATGTTACCCTCCCAGCAGGGGATCTAGGCTGAAAATTTATTTAATACTTTCTGGTTGATTTTCTATTTGGAATAACTGCCTTAAATGATTGGTTTTGGCCTGAGAAACTGTTTGCTTACCTGGCACCTGAACTTCAGTGATAAACTTTAATGTCCTCCTCTGAGTATTCCCATAGCACACAAAGGAGGCTTCATGCAGTCCCACTAGCTATAAATCTGACCTTTCTTTAAAAAGAAATCAAAATCAGATGTTGCTCATTATCTCTTCCAACTCCCATCTATCCGTGAACATCCAAAAGTTTAAAAAGCCCTGCTTAAGCAGGTCTCCACCCCATTGATGGAACATCCTTTAATATTTTATAGCTCTGACTTGCACTTCTAAAAGTGCTAATTAATCTCACTAGATAAAAACTGGCACAAAATGGCACAAGAGAGAATAGCTCCATCCTTCCTCACAGCAATCGTGTGCCAGCTCATCTTGGAGCATGTAATGATTTACTGTAATAGTTTTAGGCCCGTAATGGGGCCAATAACTGGCATCTGGAAGCTGTGAGGTTCTTTCCCAATGGATGCCATTCACATATAGTTATTTAATTAATTAACAGCTCCACTATACCATAAGCCAGTGAAGAGTCCATTAAAGTAGGTTTTTTTGTTTTGTTTTGTTTTTTAAATATCTTCCAAAGTAAGAACATATGCTGCACACTGCTTTTCCCTTGGAGAGTGCTTAATGTTGCAACCTGTTTATCTTATGACTGATTTTCAAATTCCACCTTAACCAGCTGCTTTTTGCTCGACTTTGGGATTCAGCAGAGACTGAACTGCCGAGCACTCAGCAGGAGCAGTGGAATAACATTCTACCTGCATGTGCTCATTCCTGAGCGAGGTGCCAAACCCCTGCAATGGCTGCCTGGCTGCCTCTGTGCTCTTCCCAGACTGTACATGTGATGCACTTTCACTTGCCCATTTTCTCTTTTCCAGAAAAAAAAAAGAAAAAAAAAAAAGAATGGAAAAAAAATAAAATCAAGGTGTGGAGTTCATTTGGAATAAGCAAAATATCAGCGGGAAAACGAACCCCAGCAGACATTGGAGGAAGTTGGTCAAGTTTGTAAAATGCATTTGAGAGCCCAGTCCCATGTGAAATGTGGAAAAGCCATCAGGGGCCATAAAGCCAGCAGGGATGGGTTTGGTCTGGTAACAGTGCCAAAGGATTTTGCTTCCCAAATGAGGATTCCTACTCCTGGGGTGCAGTTAAATGCACACCACGTCCTCAGAGGTGCTGGCCTGCAGTGGGGCCAAGGGCTCATCCATAATCCTCCATCCTTTATCTGAGGGAGCTGAGGCAGGAGGTCAGAGCAGCTTCTCTGGCACGGGCACGTGCAGCTCCAGCCTGGTGCCACGCAGCAGGATCTGAGGAGCTGCCCCAGAAGGATGTGATAGACATGAAACTGGAGAAGCTCTGACAGGACAGGAATGTCGTTTAACAGTGACTGTCTAAAGTGAGCCCTGCTAATGTGACAGGGCACAGCGTGAGCTCCCTGGTACTGGATCATGATATGTAGGACATGGCAAAAGTTACATAATCCCTGATGCAGAATCCTTTACCCTGGCTGTATTGTGCTGAGTTGTTCCTCCTCCTGCTCTCCCTCCCACCGGTCTGCAGCACAGCCTTCTGCCTGCAAGGCTTTTACTGGGGTGTGCTGCAAGGCTTGGGAAAAACAGCAGTGTCCTGGAGCAGCTGTCACCCAGAGCCCTTCAGCTCGTTCCTCACCCCTGTGATCCATCATGGATCATCCAAGGGCTGCCAAAAACCCAGAGGAAGCAAACAGGAGCTGGGTTTGATACCCCTGTGAGAGATTCAGGTCTGCTCTGCCCAGATGTGGACAGTGAAGAGCCAGTCTTCTTAACTGTGACCTCTTGTGCTCTTCCCTAAGTAGAGCCTCAGGCCTGACAAGTCTGAAATTTCATCTCCCAACTCACTTCCAAGTCCATCAGAGCTCTGAAATTGCTCTTCAGCCTAAACCCCCGGAAGCAACCATTCTGTCCAGGCTGCTGGGTCATGGCAAGACCTCCTGGCAGGTCCTTCTCCTCCCAGAAGGTAATGGCAGCCGCTGCTGCCTCGCAGAGCAGGTGCTGTACAGGAGGTGGTTCCCACTTAATGGTCAAATGGTTGCTTAATGGTCGAAGCACTCTCCTGGAAGCAGCACATGGACCGCGTTCTCTCTGTAAAAGGACATTCAAACACGTATCTCCCACTTTGCTCAGCATAGCTCAGCCCCTGGGATAACGAACTCACATCCTGGGATAATGCACTCTCCTTGGCTGGAGGAAGAAGGGACACTCAGCATTCACTAATGCTTGTGTCTGGGTGACCTGTAATCTGCAAAAACTTCATCAGAAGTCCCTGAAGCAAAGGCCAGAGCTCAGGATCTCTCTTCCCAGGAGGCTGCCATAACCAATAGGCCATGAAAGGTCACCTCAGCTAACTTCACCAGTATCCAGGTATCTACATGTCTTCGATAGGCAGCGGGGAAACAGGCATTTCCTGAGACAAATGTCTTGAGTTCCTTTTCCTCTCCACTGACTGTACATGGAGCCTGGGGTGACTAATGCACTCTTTGAAGTCCAGCTGTTCAATATCTACATCAAGGATGATGAGTCCTCCCTCCAACCCTTTCCTGTCTTTCTATCCCGGTAAACCTTTCATGATGCCGCAGCTCTGACAGGAAGGCCTGGGAGCACAGAGTTATCCCAATCCCCTGGGGAACTGCCAAGAGTTAGGGGCTGGAAGGCTCACCAAACCATCTCCAGGAGCTCTTCTGTGAACCAGCAACCCCCCAGCAGAGAAGGTTCCTGACTTGTGGTTTCTTTTCCCACTTTATTTCAATAGGCAAGACTGACCACTTCTTGATTCTGCACAACACACGTTATAGACACCTATATTCTGCAAAGAACTGTACAAAAAATTAATTAATATGGTAATTAACACCCCATGGGTGCTTTGTGCCTTTGTGGAAAGCAAAGCAACTATAACCCAGTTTGACTGACTGTTCTGTTTTACTGATTTGTCCTGCTCTACCACTTCAATTAATATCCTCTTTAAATGTGATTTAGGATTAATATTACTTATCTTCAAAATATTAGAAGCATCTCACATGACTTCAGGTTTCTTGATTAGTGTTCATTTACAGATAAATTACCTCAAGGTGCAATGAAGGTTAAGCATATATACTGGGAATTTAAAGTAAAACACATCTGACAGATTTTGCAACTTAAGTAAAACCTTGCAGCAGAAAATCCAAAGCATTCATTCCTGAAGTTACACTTAAAATCCAAACCAATTAATATTAGAATAATAGAAGGGTTTGGATTGGGAGGGATGTGAAAGATCACTTCATTCCTGTTCCCTTGCCATGGGGCAGAGACACCTTCCAGGTGCTCCAAGCCCTGTCCAGCCTAGCCATGAACAGTTCCAGGAATGGGGCATCAACAACTTCTTTAGGCAACCTGTTCCAGAGCCTCACCACCCTCAAAATAGCAAATATATTTACTCTCTGGTAGAGTTTACTCCATGACAAAAACACATTCTATCATAAGCCTCAAAAAAAAAATTTGACCAGCTCCAACCATGGATTTTGACCCCTGCAAGGTCATAGGCAAGTCCAAAGATGCAGTGTGGGGCCAATGTGTGCTGACTTCCTTTCTCCACATCCAGCCTCCAGACCAACCTTCCATTCCTTTTCTAGGTCTGCAAACACATCAGACTGAACTTCTGAAAATATTCAGAGGTTCTTTGTTTCTGTGATGTGGAAGAAAACCCAATTCACAGCCTGAGAGCTCCCTGGGATGGAAACAGGATGGTGTGATTTTCTGTTTCCAGGAGTGTCACTGGAGGATCAGGGAGTATCATTAAAGCACAAGACAGAACTTTCCCTGGACATATGCTGTATAATGTAAAAACACTCAAAGGATTAACAGCAATCGGGGCTATATCTCTGGCTGTGCACACATACCAAATCTACAAACAAGGGATTAGAGATACAGCATATGAACCTGCAAGGGAGAAATACAGTGGGGCCAGAAACGGGATCGTAAGAGAAAGGTTATTCCTGCATTTGTAAAATTTTATAAAGATCCTTGTATTCCATGATGGCTTATTTGCATTGCAGGAATATGTAGAAAAAGAGATCAGTCACAAGCTGCTGGGGTTTGTAATGTGCTGCTCACGAAGGAGAGTGATTGTCCTGGAGCTTGCAGGCCGAGAGCTGTTCCTTGCAAGTGCATCCACATGGCTGGACTCTCAGCATGTGGAAACCCAGTCCCAGGTGTTAGCCCAAAAGAGTTATTTAAACAAGAAACATCTTTATTCTTTCAATGCTCGTTATTAAAATAAAACACCCTTCTGAGTTTTAACAAGACCCATGCACTCCCTGCCTGGCTTTACTGCATCACCTCCTTATCTAGAAAGTTTTTCCTAATGTCAAACCTAAATTTTATTATCTGCAAATAAAACTGGTTCCTTCTTTCCCTATACTCCAGCAAGCATGGGGAAAGATTTATCACCATCCTCCTTACAATAAACTTTAACATATTGCAAGATTTTTATCACAGCTCTTCTTTAGACTGCCGTTCTCAGACTAAACAAACAATCCTTTCAACATTTCCTCCTAGGTTGTTCCTTCTATGCCTCTGATATTTCTAATGTCTCTCTCCTGGACTCTCTCCAGTTTGTCTACATTTTTCTTTACAGCACAGTACCCAAAACTGGACACTCTATTCCAGCTGAGGCCTCACCGGTGCCAAGTGGAGTAGAATAATTATCTCCTATGTCTTAGGTTGCAGTCTCACTTCCTGTTCTGCCTGCAGCTGAGCTGGGTGAAAAGTTTATTTCTTTTCACCCACTCCAGCTGCTTATCACCACCCCTCAGCTGCAGGCTCTCCCCCTCCCAGGTCAGCAGCGCAACTGCTGGGGGATTGCTCCCAACACAATCCGGGTGAACAGCCCAGGTTAGAGGCAGTCATTCAAACAACAGGGCCTTCCTGATCACCAGCTCAGCAGCCCCGGGTGAGGCTGAGGATTAACAGGTATGAAAAAGCTGAAACCTGAGGTAGGAGGAGATTCTGAGCAATAGGGTAATGGACAGCGACTTTCACAGCTGGAGGAACTGCAGCCAGGAAGGGAAACCTGATACTGTCCTTACCCTCTGCCTTTTGTCCCCTCTGCACCCTCGGTCCCTCCTGAAGCTGCTGCCCAGCTGGGAAATCCTTTTCGTATTTCTCCTCCCAGAGTGCTGTAGCTTGCACTTCATCATCAGACTGACTTTATAATTTTTTCCTCATTATCAATGCCCTTCTGAACTCAGATTTTTTTGTCCTCAGTAAGACCACCCCAAACAGGTCTCTTGAGAGCACATCCCTTGTTCTCACACCCAAGGTGGTTCTGAAAAGGACAGAGAGGAGAAAAGCTGAAAAGCTGTCCTGGTGTGGCAGCAATACTTTCATAGCCATCACCTACAGGTCCTCATCCACTCCTGCACCACCTCAGAGTGACAAAGTTTTGTGTCTGCTCACAGCCCTTCACTGAACAGGGGTCACAAAGCTCATTGGTGTCACAGTGAAAATTCCTGTTGCTTTCCTCCACTTGCTCTGCCTATAGGGAGCACCTGGCAGGACCCCAGATGGGCTATTCCCACTGACAGGAGAAATACAGCCAGACAATATGGAAATACTGCACTGATTAGAATGAAGGTGAGCCTTTCTTTGCTTTATCTGTGGCTTCTGCAAAGATATGATGGAGGCCTGAGCTGGCCACTGATCTGCCCTGCAGATTTTCTGCTCCCCTGCAAAACAGTGTTTTGTGCTCTGAAGAATGAAAACTTTGGAAAACAATAATCCAGTGAGGTCTAAGGGCATTTCTACACCAGGACCACCAGCCACAGTGAGAACTCGCGGTGACATCGTGACCCTGTGGGACTCCCTCCCACAGCTGACTTTTCCTTCTGCTGTTTAGGCAGAGTTACACCCATTCTGCTTTATTGCCCTCAGCTCTGGGCATACCTTCATCCCACCCTTTGCTTACCATGCATCCTTTCCCTGTCCATCCTCATTCCTTTATTCCCTCTTCTCGCCTCTTTTCCATCTCCTTCCATTGAAACTTCCCTCCAACAGCTTCCTTGTTTTCCCAGGCTCCCCTGTGCCGCCTCTCTGCTCTCCTGGCCCCACCACGGCCCCCAGTAGCCGCGGGCAGGCTCTGCCCTGCCTGGACACAGCTGTGGGGACTCTGTTCATGCCACAAATCCCCTCTTTTCTCAGGCTCTGTGGGAGCTGAGGGTTGGGAACTGCAAGCTCATGGCAAGCTGAAGTAATAAGAGTAGAGATGAGGTGAAGTTCTTGTTCCGTCTTGAACACAGACTGCCAATCACGCCATAATAGATGGTGGTTCTAGGCAGCGAACGGCTTTTCAGCCCACCAAAATTACACCATTAAATGGAATTTCCTCTATGGGCTAATCAGGATTTGAACACATTTCTCTGGAGATAAAAGGCACAGCTCAATCTCCTGGTTTGCGAGGTCATCTGGAATACAAATCAACTTTCGTGTATTCGTTTGAAATATTTTTATGTAAAGGATATATTTTTTTTTAATTTGCTTGTTAGTGCCTTGTGCCTAAACTGGAGCTGTGAAGTGACTTTTTCTCACTAGAGGCTAAATAAAGTACTGTACTGTTTTTATAAATGTCCTAAGCTTTGCCAGAAGGCTGGCAATGAAAGAGGCTGGCAGCAGACAGGCACTGTCTCTGTTCTGTATCACGGAAGTGAGCCCAAGGACACCGGCCAGTGCCTCCCATCCGCGGGAATGCGACCAATTAACGCACGGGTGATGTCATGGGATGGCAAAAGCACTTCCCTCGCAGCTCTCCCTGCTCTGCCAGCTCCAACCTTCAGTGTATTTTCCTCAGTCTGGTCCATGTACTGTAATAACTAAGTCAACTGGAAAAAATATTGAAGAAAAGACTGAGGAAAAACAGAGTGTAGGGGCAGCTGGAGCCAGCAGAGAAGGCACACTGAGAGCTATAAAGACGCTTTGTGCAGAAGCTTCTCTCAACTTCAGGATATTTAGTTCCACAGGAGTTGGAGAAGATGGGTAATAAGCTGGCCTTTATTTTAAGGGATATCCCTTGTAGTCTCAGCTGCATAAAGATCAGTCTTTGGGCATGTGGAAACAGTGCTAACAGTATCTCTCTTTCAGTACCTCCTGCTGCTCACTCCATTGAATGGCCTCGGTCCAGCTAGAGAGGAAAAAGCCTTCCATCCCAAAACAGTCATCGGTCTGAGGGAAAGGAGGTGATGAAAAGAGGCTGCTGGTGATGAAGTGAAGTAATTATTTATAGAAAGATACATGACCACAGCACTCAGGTGCCTGCTCAGGAACAGGGCGCAGCACTGCTCATCCTGAATGCAAGGGAGATGTGCCTGTGCCTTCCCGGCCCCAGAACAGGAAAGGGGAGCACTTCTCCGGGCTTCAGGCATTGAACTTTGTCTGGGCTTCAGGTACAGAGAACCACACTGTGCATGGGGTCAGGGAGCACCATGGATGGGGGATGAGGCTGCTCCAAGATCCAGCAAGGTGAGGGTCAGTGAGGGATGAGGCTCAGATGTAGCTGCAGCATCACTCAGGAACAGACTTGGGTGGGAGCTGGAGAGCAGCTCTGGAGAAAAGGGGACAGCTGCCAGTGGGACTTCTCCCAGCTCTCCCTACATGGTCTTTTCCCACTGGTCTGCTCCCAGGTTGCAGCCACAGAACATCTGAGGTGCCCTGAAGCACGGGCAGCCAAACCTCAGAGAGGGAAGATGGTCTCAGAGGCAGTCGGTGCAGCCAGGTCTGTGTAACCACTCAAGGAACTGGCCTAAAGAGGAGAGCACTGTGAAAACCATGAGCTGAGACATCCAAATGGAGTTGGGATATCCAGATGGAGTCAAGACATCCAAAGGCCACGTGCCACTTGGGGTTATGGATGTATTTGCGAGCTGGTTCTGTGTTTGTGAACCAATACATTCAGTGCTGATGACATATATAAATTCAAATTGGCTTCACATGACTGTGAATCAGTACATGCTGATAGTGCAAGGATACAAATTCCAACTGGTCCTGTGTTACTGTGGATCAATATCCATTGTGCTGATTAGACCCATCCAAGTTCTTTTATTTAGTAGCTGATGGGGAGAGCCAAGCTTTGAGCACAGATGGGAGGAAGAAGCAGCCCTACAGGCATTGAGCAGAATGTCCCAGGGACCAATGTGTTAAAAATTAATCAGAAAACAGTTTAAAATTTTACTTTGAAAGAAATTCAGAATAAAATTGCCTTGAATGTATCACAAGGGAAGGTGGCTTGCAGTGTTCTGTTGTGCTAGGCAAGCCAGCAAATGTTCACAGTTCCTTTCAACCACAGTCACCTGCACACACTTATAGAACATTTTTCTACCCTCATAATTTTGCTCCCAAGCCTTTGCTTTTCTGTTCTACCTCCATTACAAAACTGGCTTCAAACCATCTCCCAAGTCCAGTGTGATAGAGATGAAGAGCAAAGAGATGCCAGATTGCTGGGGGGAGCTCTGGCTGACTGGGACATTGCTGGTGGCTGAAGTGTGCTAAGACAAAGGGAGAGCAAAGGAACCCAGGTTTTTCAGATGAAATCAGAAGGTTCCAGGGGACTTATCTCTGCCTTGTGAAACACTCTGCAGATCTTCCAACTGGAAAAATGTAAAGTGACACTAAGTGAAATAAACTACTTCATAATTCAGCTATAAGTATCTTCAAGAGCCATATGACTAAATTCTAAATTGTTTAATAAAAGAAAAGTTCTTGTTCTAGAAGGGTTTTCTTTTTAATGGATACTTCAGATATTCAGTTAAATGTATTGTGACCAATGTAATGATAATTTATTTGCCTGTATCTCAAAATTGTCTAATCAAGCACTAGTGGGCTGAGTAGTTAATAAGCACAAATAGAGATACTGAACTCTCTCCCTGTGGATTTCATCATCTTCCATTTCCACTCATCAGAAACACCAAAAATGTGGAGACAAGGGCTGGACATAAGGGTATAACAGGAAAACTAGCTGGGAATAAACACAAGCTCAAAAACTAAAAGTAAGGTTGGGCATATCTTCACTGCAGGAGGACAGGAGAGCAAAGCAAGGGGAGAAAAAAAAGGAAAACAAGCAAAAGTACTTTTAGAATGGAAGTTTGCCCATGTAATGAAAGGGATTACATTGTGTTTGTCTGCAGTAGTGAAGACCTGAACTCGGTGACCTCAGATATCCCTTCCAACTCCTCGGGCTCACAGATATGATTTCACTGAGCACAAAAGAAACACCTGACCCCGCTTCCTTCTGCAGCAGATCCAAACAATGCAGCTGTCTGTGGGCAGGAGCAATTTATATACTGAGTGCTTTTTAGAAGAATACTCAGAGTTTATCCCTGGTCCTTAACCTCTGGATTTGGACAGAATTTAGAGACCTTAGTTCCAGAAGTGCCAAAGAGAGCACTGCCCAACTACCATCATTGCCTGATCCCTGCGGGGCCCTGGTCAGTCTCCCACCTAAACCTTCCTGCAACCCAGATTTAGGCCAGATCCTCCACAGAACTTGAAAGATCACTGGAAGGACACTCTCGGAAAACACTGACAAATGCTAACAGAAACACAGTGATGAGGTGAAATCTCTGCCCATCTCTTTCTCAGCAGTTTGAGCACTCCACAGGAAGCAGGAAAAGGACACTACAGGCTCTGCTCAGCCCAGTACCACTGACTGTTTCCTAACAGAGTCAGTTTAGTGCCCAACAGGAGCTCCTCCAGGACCAAGATCCCAAACGGATCCAGGACATCCCTGAGAGGAGGGCTGGGAGTTCAGGGAGGGAAAGGGAGGGGAGTGAAAGCAAACACAGCATTTAGCACTGTCTATATTCCCCAAACACCTCCTTTCCCTAGGAAAGCAGACTGGCTTTTTGACTCCCTCTCTGAATGTGAAGCCCAAATATCCAGCGAAGGTGACCTGGCTCATCCTGCTGGAGTCAAGTCACTTAATTTCAGCAATGACTAATGGTGGCCTAAAGTAGGTGGTCGTTTTTCCTGAGCTCCATTCCTTACCCAGCTTCCCATGTCCAACATGACTTGCAATTAGCAGCACGGTGACTAACTGGTTAATAATAGTTTCAGGTTGTGCTGCATGGATTTTACAAGTGTTTCAAAATGCCACTGAGCTTTACAGTGTGCTGCTTTCCCCTGCAGATGGAAAGAACAGCCTCCACCAGCCCTGTGTACCAGGTATGTCTGTCAGCAGTGCTAATTCACCATAAATATTGTTTCTCCTCCAGCACAAATATTGTCTCCATCTCCCCTTCAGGAGGCAAAAAATCCCACCGAGCTTCCCATTTCTCGGAGTAGCTGGGATCCAGCAGAATACAATATCCCTACTTTGGTATTTTGTATTGTCACTTTTGTATTGACATTTCGGGGAGAAGTGGGTGTGCGGGCTGCCTGCAGGAACTCTGCCCGAGCTGTCGTTCCTGCTGGGTTCCTGGGGGCAGTGTGGAAGCAGCAGCTCCGGAGCCGGTCCCCGTGTCTCTCGCAGAGCCGGGATCCAGCCCAGCACCCCGGCCTGGAGCGCCCTGCTGCCAGGCAGGGCGGGCTCACGGGTGCTCCTCAAGGCTTGCTCCTGTTTCTTTTGAACTCTGTCAGCACAGACAGGTGCAGACAGATGTGAGCTCACCCTGCCCCTGCTCCGAGCCCAGGGCACTCGTGCCAGCCCCTGTGCAGCAGCCGCGGGGCTCAGCGCCACAGCCAACACTCCTGCCGGGAAGGAGCCTCCGTCCGTCCGCACAGAGCCCAGCAGCTGCCCTGGAAAGCTGAGGCACAGCCACTGCTCTTCAGCAAGACAACTTATTTCTTAAATGTGGATACAGGCACGAAAGCAAGGGGTTGTTAATTCCAGGAAAGGTTCTGTAATCTTTCCTTTCAGGTGCCACGGATCGGTCCAGCAGCAGCCCCAGGAAGAGCACAGCAGGAGCCAGGGGAGCTGGCTGCTGCTGCCTCCTTACCTCTGCTCTGGCCCTCCCAGTCCAGATTGCCCATGCTTACCTCCCCTTCCTTGAGGGAAATGGAGCAGAACGTGCACTTTCCTAATGCAGTTTTGGCCAGCAGCTATTGCTTGAAAGCTCTGTGGTGGTCTGACATTAAAAAATTATAAATCTGTTAAAAAGGTAACACTTTTCTAGAACACAGTCACACATTATATCCTATTTTGATAGAAGGAGAACAGTACCAGCATCCTTCAGGCCATATGTAGGCATGTCAAAAAAAGAATAATTCTCAAAAGGAATTCCTGTCTGCTAATAAAAAGTTTACTATCTGATCCTTTCTATATCAATATGGTGACTCAAGGCTGGTTCTGGTGCAATATACAAATGCATTCAGTGTTTCTTTATGCAATACCTACTTGGTTTACCATGCTGAGACATGACTTCCAGTGTTTGTGGCCAAGTGGAAAATGTCCAGTGAAAAAATCCAGTGTCCATGTGCCCTGTTTTCTCAGAATAATGAGGACAATTAGGAAGGGGCCTAGTTCTTAACATGGCCTTCCTTCAGATAAGAAGTTTCTAACTGAATCTGTATTTGGTAATCAAAGATCACCCTATTCTAAAACTCCAGTGAGCTTCACACCCAAAAAAGGCAGCATTTGGTGGAATGGAAATGACAGACAATTCTTAAACAGAGTTCGTGAAGAAGATTTTGGGGCTCTTTGAAAAGCAGAATGTTATCCTGAGATCTGACCATGACTGATGGATATTTACAGTTTTGGTAAAGTTTTTGTTAATTGGAGGAGCCTTCCTATTGTAATCTGTTCCCATATGAGCCTGTATACAGAGAACTTAGTATGAATAAAAAGAAATAACTGAAATCATTGAATCTTTGGGAAACAAAACCAAGAGTAGAAATTGCAGTTGCTGGGTGTTTTCTCTCTGCACCTCAATGGGTCAATGTGGAAGAAGGAACAAACCCAGTCACTATCTCCCTGTGATTCCACAGGCTGCAGCTATCATCCTATCCCATATCCTTGGGGGAGTCCAGACTGAAAAGACTGCACAGTGCTGAGAAGCTTGAAAAATTATTTGGGTTGTGGCACGTAACAAACATCTATTCATTAAAGTCTTGCAATTGTGACCCAGCCCTTCATCTTGCACAAGATCTATAAAAAAGGCTGAGTGACTATAAATGTGTCCCTTGGAGCAAATTATGGAAGACATTATGGGAAGACTGGTTTCTAGCCAGCTTTTTCAGCCTAATGAATTCCTTTCAAGGATGTGTGAAAGCTCCATTGAGACCAATGGTGAGTATCCTTGGACTCCTCCAGGAAGATTTTATAAGGAGTCTCAACTATTGTATTCTTATTTTTCTTCTATTTTCAGAGAGCGGTCAGAAAATGATTTGAAATGGTAACACCACAGTTCAAGCACTTTTCACTGTGAGGACTGACCTAACTGATCCATGAAGAGTCAGCAAAAGCCTCTTGGGCAGATCAGTTTTATCATGGTATCAGCAGCCATGAAAACTATTAGAATTTGTGTGGAAGAGATAAAAAAATGCCTCCCTGCACCTTCCACGCTCAAACCTCACTCATTTAATTAATGTACAGATCTGGATTTCCAGTGTTCCTACAGACATCAGCTATACATGGACCTAGAATGGGAATGCTGAGAGTCAGGGAAGATTTTGCTCAGATCAAATACCTATAGGTACCTTATATTTATATCTCTTGCAGCAAAAAGACTTTCATCCACACATTTATTATGTTATCAGCTGACTTAACATATTTTCTGTTTTTCCATTAACAGAGTGAGAAAGATAATGATCTGCAGTGTTCCTCTCTCTAGAGACTGGTTTGCTCTTTCAGACTCCATGCCTTCAATCACTCCTGCCCAAGATGCTGGGATGAGTGGGGGAGGTGAGGGAGAGAAATTATGAGCTATATGGAGAGAACCTATAAAGGGCAGTCAATGGAAAAAAGAGGGATGTTTCATCTGGGAAGAAAAAGGCACAGAGCAACAGGGGGAAAGATGGTAAAGAAATGGAGCAGTGTATAACATGGAGACAGAAAAGATGGGAGATGAATAAATGGAATAAAGACAAGGTATGAAGTTTTAGCTGAAATGTGCATCACGAATCCTTTACCTGTGTGACTTCCCACCCAGTTGTACTGGAATATCCTGATATTCAGCTTTTTGCTCGGGTACAGAGCAAGTCACAAGGCACAGGGAGTGAAGAAGTGCTACACATCACAGCACATGCCAGGCCAGCTGCTCACACTCTGATGGACCTCATCACACTGACCCCTGGAGCTGCTGCTGGAACCTCTCTGTGAAGTGATACACAAAAGAAAACTCTTCTTATTAGCCAAGGACAGAAACATCCCAAAACAGGTGTTGTTGCATGTAGCAGGAATTACAGACCCATACTGAAATACATGACAATACAGACAGGACCACAGGCTGATGTCAGGGCAGCTGTCACCTAGAGATCCTTCTGGCCTTGGATCAGTAAGGCCTGAAATATTATGTGTTTGTACAGAAAAGGCATGAGCATCAGGAATCTGCTACTGTCTTGATTAATGGGCAGAACCATCCTTCATCCAGTTTGGAAAGCTGAGCCATGGATTCTGAGCATTTCCCTGTTTTATTGTTTTTCAGACTACAAACAGAGGCAAATTAATTCCCCATGTAATTCCATTGAAATCTAGTACATTAAATGAAGGGCTGCATTTATTTAAGCCTGTACCAATATTTATGAGATGAATTTAGGCCCAGAATGTGTTGGCTGATGGCCCTTTATTGGGAGATGAACAGGATTGCTTTAATGGGAAAGACTGCCCAGCCACTGGGAGTGACAGTGGGGAATGGGGAGGAGGAAAGAGAAGAAAAAGGGCAGAACAGAGCGTCAAGACCACAATAATTAATGCTTAGTGAGGCAGAAAAGGAGAGAGACTCAGAGGACAGCAATACCAAGACTTTAATTCATAGATTGTGGAGTTGCAAAGTCAAATCAATGGCCTGAACACAGCTGTATCTACACAGGTGCCACAAGGAACTTGCACACTTTCTGCTATTTAAGAAACAGCAACCGGCATTAAATTGTCCTGCCACAGCAACAGGAGTCCTGCCAGACTGCGGTGGAAGCAGGGACAATACAGGTGGGAAAATCTTTTAAACCTTACTCATTTTAGATTTCAAAAATACATCTGACATTGTTATGCTAGCACCACAGGCCTGCATAGGTGAGAGTAAGAGACAGCTAATTTCAGTACAGGGATGATGATCTGGGTGTATTTGAAAGTAATTACAGATAACAGAGCTAGAAAGAAGCTGCATAAGCATCAAAAACAAAGTTCCTCTTCTCAGAAACTGGTATAAGGAAGCTGTAGACCCTTCCAATGTTTTCTATAGCCTTTTTAAAGTTACTTAGAAGTTCCTAAGGCTGAAGAATACACCTCTTGGATGACAGAGATTTTTCACAGCCCTTTAAATTAGAGATAAAAAACGTAAGTCCATAGGCCTAAATGAAGTGGTTTGTGATACACAGAAATGTGTGTACCCTCTGAAACACTCAGCAAAGGGATCAAGAGTCAATAATGGTTTCTACAGCTTTTTGTCAGGGGAAACAGTTTAGAAGCAAAGTGTCAGTCTCATGGAAATCACCACATGGAAATTACTGCTGAATTCAGGGACAAAATTAATAACAGGGGCAGTGTAGAATCAGTTGAGTTTCTTTAGTTCTTTGAAAATGTTACCCAATTTTAGTTTGGCACCCTTTTATATTTGTGGAATGTAAAACCTCCCTTGTTATTTCTGTACACTCAGGTAGTATTTGAGTCTCATGGACTTTCACCTTTTCTTTGCAATTAGGTTTTGTCAGTTATTTGTAATTTTGTCACCTCCAGAATGGATTACACCATCATTTAGGGCAAGCACAGAGGGACCTTTGGCACCACCAGTTTGTGACTGCAGAGGAGTTTTGACCAATGTGCCCATACCACACTCAGACTCTGCCCCTTGCTTTGGATACCCCTCCAGTTTTTGGCAAAACTCATACTTCTAATGATATTGGGAAGTCGCTGGTAATTTGGAACACCATTTAAATATGGTGTCTCCTTCAAATCTGAGCTGTTGCTGTTGGGAGCTTGGTTTTTCCAAGAGCAATAGCTGAGTATTTTTGGTCTGTACATCAAAACCTGCACTTGGCACATTCTGGGCACTGTAAGTCAAACCAGCTGTTTTCAATGTTACTGTATTTCCATATTTGCATTTGTTTGGTTCTTTGCCCCTTTGTTGCTGGATTGGCAGGAGTGGGTTCCTGGATTCTTGATGGGACTTTACAAAAGGCAGATCAACTTCCTAGACTGGAAGTCAGAACATTCCTGGTTTTACAGGCTTTTGTGCACAAACCTGCCCGTCTGTGGGGACTAAGGAGTGCTGCAAAACCTCTTCTCTGAGTGGCACAGGGAGCAGTCTGAGCCCTCCAACATCAGGCAAATTGTTGCACACCAGGAGGATCCCCTCCAGACCAGCCAGGCTGGGGCTGAGCCCTGAGATGCTGCATAACAAACTGAATAGGAAAATGTGCATGTCTGAAAAGGGAATTATCACTGTGGTATAATGACTGTTACGCCTCCCTGGAAAATGCAACATGGTGTGGGACTTTGTTCAAGCACTTTTTTTTCCCAAGCTGCTATTGCCAGCTCCAAATGTTCAAGTACTACAGTTTGACCCTCAAAATCACAAGCCTGTCTGTGAAACGATGTATGTGGAGCTCTTTTACTATGCTTTCTGGTTTTTGAGCTGTTAGGGTGCACCTGGGTCACACTTGCAAGCTTTATACTCTAACCATTAGAACTGGAAACTTACTTTAAATTAAAGAAAGAGGAAAGCTGAGTTTCTAACCTCATTACACAACTGTAGTAGCTGGAGTGTAAGTGAAACATCAAACATCACAAGACTTGTGATAAAATCATGAGTGCTGACAACATCAATTTAGAGTAGGAGGTGGGATAGCAGGGGAAACTCAGGGCAAATGGATTTACTTTTTATCTTAATGTTTTTACAGGCTGTCTACTTTTATCTTTAATCAGAAGTTTTCAGTGGCAGTTCTTTTTTCGTGTATCTGTGCATGACATTAAAAGGTCACTTCTGCATTAATACCTGATGCCATTTGTTAACTGCATCTCTCTATCAGAGATTACATGAAAAGGTAGGTGTACTGATGGTACACCTGGTGCTGATATCGCAGCAAAGAGGAATTATGGAAGTCCAGGTCATGAGTGCATGGGTAAAACGGCATTGAGAGGGATTCTAGCTCCCTGTGGTGTGTGTGTGTGTGAAGAATACAGGATGTTTCTCATGGCTCTGATATTTACTGCCTGAGCAGAGAATATTGTATGGAGAATTTGCCAGTAAAGCACCACAATCTTTGTGGAATGGGCTGTTTTAAGGAATTGTTTTTATGCCTGAAAATTACCTCAAGGAAAAATAACATGGAAACTTACGAAGGCAGGTATAGTTGAACCTTTCATTATAATAAATTGTCTGTAATTAAGCCAAGTAATTAACGGATCACTGTGATTATAGATCAACAGACTGGCCAGATCAAGAATTCAGGTCAGTCTTCTGTGATGCCAAAGTGGCAGCAGTGTCAAGGTGGTCAGCTGTCCCTCCACTATTAGAGGTGGTTTCCAAACCACGCTTTTATTGTTTGAAATGCTCCAGTTTGAGGAATTGTGCAGTCATCAGTCCTTCCAACCACATGCAAAGAGTTGTCAGTGGCAGGTTCCTTGCTCACCCAGCTGCTGTCACTTGGTCTGATCTGTCACTGACCTGAGAGTGCCAGGGCAGCAGAGTGGCCGGTTAGAAGGCAGCTCCAGCACAAGGAATACTCCTTCCCTAACATCATAATCCTGGGATTTAAAGTAGGGAGCTAAGCCTGGTCCAAATGGTCAGTTTGCTTCAGCTGCTTTGACAGCACCAGGGGTACAAGCAGAGTGCACAAGTGAAATCCAGAGGTTTTTACATGACATAATGCTGACATTATATATCTTCTACTCATGAAACCAGCTCCAGATGCATCTGGGAGGGACTGAGTTCTTTACTTCATGGGTGATTTTGTTGCTAATTGGAAGGAGAGACACAGTCCCTATGTGAATCAAGAGGAGGTGTTGAGGGTGTGTAGTGTGGCCCTTGTCACAGCAGAAGGGATCCAGCCCAGGGCTATCCCAGCAGGTATATAACAAAATCAGAATATTCCACTTATTCCCCCCAAACCCATCTCAAACTCAGAAAATTCAAGACAAGCACACACAATTTGAAAATCCTAATAACCTCAAGTTTACTCTGATGTGATACATAACCACATGTAATTCACAAGCATGAGAGAATTTCATAATTCATAGTCCGAATTTGGAAAAAAAAAATTTAGAAGAGAAATTACTTTTAAAATCATGTCTCAGTACATTTTTGTTCCACATATTGCTATAGGAACAGGGTTTGACCTGTTCATTCTCATGCAGGTAATTTGGCATTTGGCCTGATTTGACAGATTTCATCTTTCTACAAAACTCAAGTACAGAGGTCAAAAAAGGAAATGCTTTGTCATCCCTGCCTGCTTTTGTGGGGGAGCATTGAGGTTAGCCTTCTGGATGTAAAATCTTACCACAGAGACAGAAAACAAGATTGGCTAACCACAACGACTTGACTCAAAGAATTAGCAGCTCTGACATAATGAAGGCATTCCTGAAAAATCTCAAGTCAGAGTTCTGCCCACTTTTGTGAATAAATAGCAATCAAAAAATCTAGGGCAATATAACTCCATAGGCATCTCAGAATTTTATTTCAGCCAACATCAATCTTCCTTCCCTTCAGACAAGCTAAATTATACCGGTAAATCAGCGACATTAAATTAGTCAAACCAGCTGAATGAAAAGCTAAGGGAACAGACCAAATTTGAACTGCGTATACTGAGAGAAAGAAAACTGCTAATAAAGCTAAATCTTAAGTAAACATAAACCTTTCGAGGGGGTGCACAGGGAAAAGGAAAGACTACAGCCCAAAACTTCTGAGAGGCCTGAATAAATGTACGGGGGAGTGGGAAACGGACTTGGGTTTCCCTGTGCTTCAGAGGTTCATGGAGCCAGAGCTGTAAAGGGGCTAAATCAGACTTACCAAGAGGACAGGAACAGAGCCACGGCCTGCCAGGGCTAACCAGCCAGGTGCACTCCCCGTTTGATGGATTTGTAGCTGACACTGCTGGCACGACGCTGCCGGAGGCGCGGGATCCGGCGCGCTCAGATCCTCTGCGCAAAGTAGGCCACGGCAGCCCGGCTCTCTGGGGACTCGCCCACGGCCTCCTGGATGTCACTGCAGTGGCTGAGGATGTGACATCCCTGCCTTGCTGGCTCAGGACCCCTCTCTGCAGGGCTGGAGCTGCGAGTGTGCCGGCTGCCCAGTCACTGATGCGACAATGAAACCTCCCTGTTGGTTTAAGCTGATCTGTGTTGGAGACACCGGACGGGGAGCGGCTCAGCTCCAGGGGCACTGTGCGTTTGTTCTGCTGATCATACAAGACGGAAAACTCGGTAATGGCACCAAGGTACTCATGGAAATGCTGACCACACTGCAGGGTTGTGCCTTAAACCCTGTGAGACTCCAGAGGTACAGGCACTCTTTCCACCAAGGCCAAGGACATCACCCATATCTCTCCCACATCTCCCACAGACACATCAACACTTTGAGCTCCCAAACCACACAGGACGCGGGGTTTGAATGCTCCAATGCAACATTCTTCAAGCTTGCTACATCTGTAGCAACAGGACGGCTCACTGCTTTGTAGGTGCCCTGAAATAACCTTTAATTGGCGCAAATATTGGAGAAACTATAATGAAAGAACACTCGTGCCCATACAGACAGCTGAAACCAATAGGAAAATCCTGATTTTCCCCTCCTGTACTGCAGATCAGCTCCAGGAGGCATTTTGCTGTTCCATCCAGTGAGACAGCTGTGAACTGTCTGTGGCTAGGATCTGCCATCCCCATACAACGATTTTGAGTGAGGTTTTCTCAAGGAATGCCCAGAGATGGAAAATTGAACTTGCCCTGATGCAGAGCTCACAACAGATCTCCCTCTGCTCTGCTCCTATTAGCAAGGGACATCTGAACTTCTCTGCAGAAAGCAGCTGAAAAAAAAAAAGGCAGAAAGGGGATAAGAATGACTTGAGATTACTCATCACTTGGGATTCCTTTGATTGCCTCTCACAATATGAAACAGTAGAGGTGGAGCAGGTCTAGTACCTCAGTGAATGCATCTTACTTGAAGAACAGGATTAATATCTTCCCACAGCCATCCACAATGAAGAATTCTTCAGTTGCCAAAATAATTCTGTGCTGAACAGAGGAATCCACAGGTGGGAAGCATTTCTCGGTGAATTTGCTTTCTGGGTACTTAATAACTGCACATATTCAACAGCATCATTCTCTAAAACAAACAAGAGCATTTTTTCTGTGGTGCCCTCCTGCCTGTTGGCCAAAGGGATCAGAATCCCCCATTCTGTTCCTAAAGGCTGGATCCACACTACCAACTGGTAGGTTGATCCTTGCCAAGACATTTTTAGAGGAATTATAAAAATCCCTCTTACAGAAGGGAATTATATGCAGTACTTAGGCAAAACAGACATTCCATTTATAAATATAATTACTTCTGCTATTCTATCAAGAAAAAGAATGTAGTAGTGAGGGATACAACAGGGAAAATTATTTATGTGTTGACACTTGACAATATAAATAGAAAACAGATCTGGCTGGAACAAAGTGGGAAATTAAAAAAACATGAGAAAATATGTAACTGAGATTACCAGTTGGGGGGATAATTTATGACCACTCCTAGTGCATTCTTTCCAATGGAAGTACAGACCCTCATTTTGCTTTATGTTTGGATTGTAATTATTTGTGCACTTAATTAGCAACAAATGCACAAGCTTTCTTTGCATTTTTTTGGCAAATTATCTTCTTTTGACTGATGCCCTGAACATTACAAAGCAGGCACTGGTCTGCAGTGCAAAGGAGAGAACAGAAGATGGCTTGGACATCGTCCCTCTGCTTTAGTGAGCTGTAGCACAGGTTGGGGAAGAAAGGAGTGAGAGTGCCATTCACACTCACAAGCAGCGACTGGATGAAATATTATCACCTTAGGAATGATTCTGACCCCATCTCTTGTATTCATGCTCCTTTTACTCAGGCTGCTTGTCTGGGTATGTCCATTACTGCACGTCTTCTGCTTTAGATTTGGGAAGAGTATTTTTCTCCAGCATCTTCATTCTTAATATTAGTGATTTATCACATATGGTGCACTATATTTTTACAAAGCTGTAAGATACCATGGTGATTAACACCATATGAGAACCTAAATAGAAGGGAACAGGATAACAGAAATGTCCTCCCTGCAGACACAGGGCTTTGGCTTGTTTTTAGAGAGAGTATCTCAGCTCCATGATTTTACTCTGCACAAAAGAATTCTAAGTGTCCATAATAGAAAACTGTACTGTACTTGACAATGTTGTAGTGAGAACAAAAACTCTCATGTTTCATTTCCCTCTAGCCTTTAACTAGGATTTTCAGATCAATTTGGAGAGATTGATTGTTTTAACTCTTTTGATCATACAGATTTATTGCTTTTATTTAAGAAGGCAGTAGAAAAAAAATGTAAGAACCACAAGTATTACCCCTTGTGTTTATACATGTACATACATATATTCTGGTAGGAATTTAGGAAAATATCCCAGCTTCACATAGCCTTGAAAACTTGTCCTGTCAATATTGCAGTCCCCACACAAAATCTATGCACTGGATCAACATGGTAATGAGAAACAAATCACATTTTACTTACCCACCCAAACCCTGTGAAAGCCTGGAGACACTGAAGGCTGCTTCAAATGAGCACACCACTGCTGGGCATGGCACAGCCCTGCTTTCCAAACAGCTCTGTCCTCATCCTCCTGGATTAGGGCTGCCACTGGGAGAGCCTTCCCCCCTGCACTACTGGATCCAAAGCAAGTATTTTACTGAAGTCTGGCGGCCAGCAAAAAAGGGGGATTGTTTCTGGGCACTGGGATAAACCAGAAAAACAGCCTGGGGGATGCTGGAAAATGTCAAGGCGAAATCCCTGGGGTACAAAGGTGCTGGACATGAACTTTGGCTCCTCCTGGGCTCCCACGGCAGACAGGCAAAGGTGTGGGGAAGCCAAAGAGGTGGCTGCAGGCTGGGCATCCCTGGGTACCGTTTGATCCTCCAGGGCCAGGGCTGGCTGACCCTCCAGGAGTGCCAGGAGGGCTGGAAGGAGCCTGGGGAGATGGGCATGAGCAGCTCCACCTGCATCTTCCCCCCGAGCAGCACAGCACAGGTTAAATTAAAAAATGCACTGGGGAAAAGGTTGTTTCTGTAAAACTGGTCACTAGCAGGCAGGCCCCCAGGGATGCTCTCTTTGCCCAAGGATGAAATGGGATTATGATGGTAATGTTTGCTGCACTGCAATTAAGGTGGTGTCAAGACTTTCATTAAAAAGTGTGTTTTTTTGAGGGACTATGGCTTGGAGAAAATTTTTGCTTGAGGCTGAAATACAACATGGTCCTCAGCCAGAAAACACATGCACAACCTTTATTATATATGTAATTTAGAATCTCACTATAGTCTTGGGTGTGAAGGCTCTGCTATTGTTTCCATGGGAGTATGTAGCTAATTGGTCTTAAAAATTTGTTATTAAAGAAGTGAAGGACTGAATTCTGTTCTGGAACCCACGTATGTGACATGTCCCCATTAATTGTCTGCAATTAACTCCAAAAACCAAAGGCCAAATGCTGCTCTTCTTACTCAGACACACAATGTTATTGAAGTAAACAGCTGTAAACAGGATTGGGCACCTGTGTCCAAGTGTTTACCTCACTACAACCCAAGGCCTCTCCCACATTATAACAACCCTATGGCATGTGAGGCCATCCCATGGTGGGGCAGAGGTTATTTCCTTGCAAAACTGGCAATCCATGGCAAGTACAGTATTTAAAATACACAAACAGTATTTAAATTCCTATCATCCTAGTACCCAGGATCTCAGATAAGGACCCACGATCCCTGTGCACGAGGTGCTGTGCAAAACACCGAATAAAAACCCAATATATGACTGCACACAAACAAATCCTTTCCTCCGTTTCATGGTCACGTTTGTATTGTAATCTGAGTGTAACACACCACTCCTGCAAACAGCAAATACTGCTCAGACATTTATTTAACTTTCTGCATGATAACGTCCCAACTTCACAGCAATCTATTGTCTATCCCCAGAGGTGCACACAAAGGGGCCAGCTCCTGCCCTGGGTTCTTGCTGCTGGCTCTGGGGTTTTTCCATCTATCTGCACTGTTTGGCACGTACTGCATTCAGGTATTAATTTGCTTTTCCTCAAACTATTAGCAATCTACCTTCTTGGACTAAAACCCCCATGAAATTAATAGCATGTCACAAAATAATATTTCTCTGCTGCCCCCCACCACAGAGATAAATAAAAGAATACTAAAGTTTATAAAATTCTAGTTTCATAAATGCGTAAACCAGACAGGAATTCATAGAGAATGGGACAGAAGTTCCTAAGCAACTTGCAGATATTTTATGTGACTTCAGAGGGATGCTAAAAAAATACAATGTAACATAACACAGTTCGTTGTTTCTTCTAAGAGAAAAAAAATATAAATTGCAAGTTTAGGAAGAATTTAAGCATTTCTGCAAATGCTTAAAGACTGAACAAACTTTATTCAGGAGGTAGTTGTCTTCAGTGAACCTATTTATGCATCTAGTTACTTATCTGCCTAATTTAGCATCCCCAAGATCATGGCCTCGGTTCAGAATAACTTAATGAATTTCAGTAGAGTGCCTCAGCTACCACTTGTCAAAATAGGATGATTCAAATGCAAATAAGTGCAAACATGTGCAAAATTAACATTCCAAATAGACAAAGCTTCTCCATATAAGAAGGTATTATTAATACTACAACCAGAGGCAGGCAAGCATAATTCCTCATGTGGACAAACTCACTCTGAGTACCTTTCTTTTATTTCACCTAAATGAATTAAAGGAGATGGACTTAATCTAAAAAAAAAGGAAGAAAAAGAAAAAAGCCAGAAGATGCCAGGATGAGCGAGTCTGCATGAGGGTTATACTACAACCACTGGTTTTAAATTCACACTCTGGCATGCACAAAAAGAACATTTTTTTATGAAGATAAAAGCCTCCACGTGTAATAACTCGATATATAGACAAGCCCTAGGGGCTTGCATCTCGAGCACTTAACATTTTTGGCCTCATCTTAATGGATAAAAAAAGGTGTGTTTCTCAGTCACATTAGCCCAGTCAAAGGAGCTTAATATGATGAAAAGGCCTTAGGGTTTGATGAGGCTGAGGTGTAAAGGTGTGAGGCAGCACATCCATCACAGCGTGGGCACTGCTGCCTTCAGCACACCCTGAACTGGGCAGGGGGAGCAGGTGGGGATGGGGAGCAGGCAGGGATGGGGAGCCTGGCCGGTGTTAGCCCCACGTTCCTACAAACTCTGAATCCGTTTGTGTGGGGAGCAGCTGCTGTCCAACAAGGAGTCAGGGTATTTCACAGAGAGGAGCAGGTGAGAAAACATGAACTAAAATGAAATGTTTTTTCCTCATGGACTGTGAATGCCTCCAAAGAGAGAAGTGCAATGGGTTCCGGGCAAACTGGACTTCCACACTGTGTGCACTGCTCCAGAGCCCTTGGTGACTGGAATTCTTCAGCAGTCTGGGGATGCTGCTCAGGATGAGAAGTGAGGCTTTCCCCCACCACGGCAGCAAAAAGCACCTCCCAAACTTTTGGGAAAGCCCAAGCTGCTCAAGGAAGGGGCTGGGTGTCATATCCACTACCCAGGCTGTGCTGCTGCCTGAAGTTAAAGCAGATCCACGAGATGACAAGTAAGCAAAACCGATGAAAAGAAGAAACAAACATTTCAAGTTTAAAACTAGGCTTCCACAACACATTGGTTAGCATACGACAATTAGCATATGCTAACATTTTTTGTAGCCCAGCCAAGTTTAGTACAAATTAACCAGAAGTCAGGTATTTGTATGACGCAATCCTGATTTTGTCACTTGATTTAGGCTTTGTCTAGAATTCTTTTAAATTATCTTGGGCTTGGTTTTTTTTTATTGCTGAAAAAAAAAATCTGGTAATTTGGCTATTTCTGAACTACTTGGGTGAATATAAATGCAGATGTAAAGCAAATATCATGGGCAGCTGACACGGTTGCTGCATTCAGCTGCTCCTGCACCTTCATGCTGAAGTTTTCAACAAGGAGAACCATATGGGACGTGCAGCAGCACCAAACTCTCTGCAGTTTTCAGAGCAGCACACTGAAGTAAGCAGAGGTTGAACGCAGTCAATTATCAATTTAGCACGGGGTAAGACAAAGTGGTTTAATATACGGAACATTTGAAATGTTAGCATGTTGCTGATGTAGCTTAAATGCAGCCTTTGTGATAACTCAGACTTTTCTGCAATGGGAACACAAGTGTGAAGAGAACAAAAATTAGAGTTTTATTTGATTTATGTAGAGTGATGAATGATCATTAAACTGGCAGAGTTCTGAATTAATGTAATAAACCAGAAAGTATCTGGATCCCTTTCCTGGTAGAATCCAGAATAATTTTTCTTATTATTTATGTTCCATACATCACTTTACTTCTATAAAGGCAAAATGATATTTACATTCCAGTTGTCATTTTCCTTTAACTGTAACAGGATCATATTCCTTAACTAGCTGATTTAAGACAACATCCTGTCTTCAACTTTTTCTGCTATGAAAGTATTTTTTTATTAAGCACATTGGGACAATTTAGGATGTTTTGAAGTTAAAACCACTAGCATGCCTTGTTTAATCAGAACTGCAATGGTTTTCAGAAACAACTCCAAAACTACAGAAATGTTTATTTTAAGGAAGGCGGCTAGAATGTAAAATTCTAGTTGAAAGTTTCAACACTGTCTGCCCTTGAAAGTTAAAAAAAAAGCAGGTGGGTCGGCTCACCTGAGTTAGTTTACAATGAACTAGAGGATCTCTTAACATTCAGTAAAGCAGACAACCTCTTCATTCATTATTATCTATTTGCTGCAAAAATGTGTGTTTTCCAGACAGCGATAATTTATAATAGGTGGTTAGTGTGGCCAAGGTATAAACGTAAAAATTTTCCTGACAGAGCTGTTCAAATATCCTGGATCAACAAAGCACTCCCACACTGGATTTATGTGTGGTGACACGTCTCCCAGCTCGTCCCTCTGCCTTCTCTAAGTGACAGATGACGCCAGCAAATACGGTTTCCTACAATTCCATCTTCGCTTCAGGTTCCTGAGCACGAGTCTCTCTCAGTCTCACAGTTCTTCACACCTTTGATTGCCACAGCAGTGGCTGCAGCCCTTCACAGCACAGACCTGCCCAGCTGTGTTTGGACACGTAAGGAGATAAGGCACAGCAGCAGAACTCACAGGCTAAGCCCCAAATTGGCTCCTGTGCTAGACCACGCTACACCAATGCCGAATTAGTCCTGCCTCCACTCCCATTTTATATCATGCTAGATACATACATATATCATTAATGTATTAACAAAACAAAAAGAGAAAAAAATTTGAATTACATATGTGAGTAATAAGACACACATCCCAAAGCTCAATCACTCGCAGGTGATCTAAAGGTATTAAAAAACATTTCTGCAGGAGGACTGGATGAAGCACACCACAGAGAAGTGAAGCCAGTGACTGGGCCGCTGCATTTGTGCTGTGGGATGTGGCAGCTATTCCCCACACGCCGAGCAGTCGGTGTGAGCCCACGGTGTGCTCACGTGTCGCAGCTCCAATCAATTTGCACATGCAGAGTGGCTCTGACACATCCGAGGCTCACCCAAGCCATGGCGCATGTGCACTGGGTCCACTCATGCATAGCCAGTGTTTCAGGAGATGATGGCCATTTTTTTTTAGTGGACCAGATGGCAACCTGGCAACTCCAGCAAATGCCACACCAGCGATCCCATGGTGCAGAGGCAGTGGCCTTTTCCATCCCTCTCCCTGCTCCCTTTCTCTCTCCTCCACCCATGCCTGGGCCTGTATGGCACTAAATGTTTTCAGTTAAATTACTCTAACTTGCCCGAGTTAACAAAATTCAAAGGCACTTTCTTCTGTCAGACAACATGTAAACACATTAAGATCCCATATCTGAAACTGTACGAGCAGTATACCCATGCTGTCATTTGCAGACTTCATAATACAAACATTTAACTCAGGATGTACTTTTTTTATTTGGCATAAATGAATACATTTTCAGTGATAGGGCCAAGAAAGCCATACCAACAATCCAGCTGTTCTCCTTGCATGGTTGAACAATAGGAATGTCTCTATATAATTTTATAAGTATGTAACGGAAGACAAACATGTTACTTTCTAATGTATTTCATACATCATATGAAAATGTCACAAAGGTCTAATTTAATTACTCATGAACTTAGAAAAGGAATCAACAAAGGTTTTATGTTACAAAAGGGTTCTGAAGAAAACAGGCCAGCAAAAGTCGTATTTGCCACAGCATATCATTTAATTTTGTATTGTGACGCTGACAAGTGAAAAATTGGAGAAGGAAAAGCAGTGTAAAGGTCTGGATTGCTTTGTGTTTATTTTTACTGAAAAAGAAAATAGCGACTAACATCAGCCCCTCCTTCCCTCTTTGTACCTGCGTGATACCCCAGGCGATTTTATCAACTGGGATTCAAACACAAACCTAAAAACCACTGCAAAAAAAGCGGAGCTCTCGGGATGTGTTTACTCGCACCCTCGAGACTATCGCTCCCCACCGCGTCTGCAAGTCCGGCGAAGTTCCCGAACCCGCCAGCCAAGCACGAGTCACCGCGCTGCTCTTCTGTCCGTGCGCCCCGTTTCGTGATTCAGCACCCGCGCCCCGAACCCGCTCCGGCCCTGGCAGGGAGGGAACGAAGGAAGGAAGGAGGGAGGGAGGGACGGCCGGGCTGGGGCCCCGCGGGGGGCGGCTCAGGGGTGCCCTTGGGGCGGTGCCCGGCGCAGGGGCCCCGCTCCACTGGAGCCGCTCCCGCCGCGGCCAGCGGAGCGCGTCGGGGCAGCGCCCGGGAGGAAAGTCCGGGGGCGCGGCCGCTTCCTCGCCCAGTGGCCGGACTTTTCGCCGGCTGCGAGGCCGCGGCGCTCCCCCGCCTTCCCTCGGAGCCCGAGTCCCCGCTGGCCTCCGGGACACGTTAAATCCCGTGTAATGAGGCTTAACCCCGCCCCGCAGCCGGGCGGGCAGGCAGCCAGCCAGCCGGGCCCCTGCCCGGGGAGCCCCCCCTCTCCCCGAGCGCCCGCAGCTGTTCCAGCCGGA
>VXBU01004358.1:172921-183457 GCA_013400315.1 Bombycilla garrulus
GCCGGGCCGGGCAGCGGAGGGAGCGGGGGTGGCCGCGCTGCCGCTGCGAGGGACTGGGGTGCGGGGCCGGGCTGCGCTCGGCGAGAGGCCCCGGCGGCCGCTTCCCGGGGAGCGCCGATGCCGCGCTGCCTGCGCTCCCCGCGGGTTATTTTTGAGTAGGATGCAGCTTGCCATGGCATAGCTGATGGCAGCGGTAATAGGGCAAAGCTGGGCAGCACGCTTGGCGAAGGAACGTCGGGAGGTGACCAAAACGGCTCCTGCGCTGTGAGATCTGTCCGAGCCTCGGGGTTCAGAAGTTGTTCCCTTTGTTTTGGGGGACGCGCTGAGTTTGATACTGGTGTGTTTGTCCTGGCGAGGTCCTGGCGCTTCCCTAAACGGCCTCCCCAAACATCGCTGTCAATTTCCGTGCCGGAATAATTTCGGTTGGAAAGGACCTTTAAGGTCAAGCCCGACCTTAAGGTCACAGTGGAAGTCCACAACATGACAAGGGGTTCTGCTGGGCCGGACCTAAACACATGCAAAGATCATGCACCTTTTATATGCATTTATTTTTACAAATATGTAAATATCTCAGGACAGAACTATCATTAGTTTGGGATACACGATTTTTTTTTTGTTGTTGTTGTTGTCATTCATGAAAGTTTACCTGCAAAGATTTTCATGTCACCTCTGGTTTTGGGGATGGTGTGTTGTTTACAGCTCCCTCTTTTCATTATCTTATGTATTTTCCTGATAGAATTTTTAATATAGCGGCTGTTGAAAGCAGTTGGCAAATGTACACGTGGTAAAGTTCTTGGGTTCATCTTCTTTATGCTTAGTTTTACATACTTTGGTTTTATTTTTGCTTACGGAATCCAAACCTTACATAGGAAACCTTTGAATGTTTTATTTTAAAGGAAGTTTTTCTGAAGAAGAATGCAAATGCAACTGAAATCTACCAGTCTGCACAAAAACCCTAAAAATTGTTATATGTGAAAATTGACATATCTTGTTGGGCTGCTTTGAGGTTGTGTATATGATCTTGAGAAAAAGTGTATGCTAAAGAGGTAATTCCTTGCCTTCATTTAGGTTTTTGGTGTCATGGGAATGTTGTTGGCTAGGTTTAGGAAGAAATAAAATATTCCTGTAAAATATGAGCTTATGCTGACATAAGTGTTTGTGTAAAAGTGGGAAATTAAATTAGCTGAGACAAAAATTAAAATTAATCAGTACTCTTTGTGTTCACACTCTGATTGTTCCTGGCTAGTGTGGTGCTCCTTGTCCTGCTGCATCTTTCTGCAAATACTGTACTTTTGGTAAAGGCATTAGGACATAAGTCATAAATGCTTTTGAAGCTAGGATTAAAAAAAAAATAGTTATTTTCTAACATGTGCAGCATAGACTGGTGGTTTGTAGTTGCATCCATTTTGGGAAGAAAATGATTTTATTTCGTAGGTTTTCCTATTTACAAAATACTGGTTACTACTAGCCTAGCAAATACAGAAGTTGGACAACCAAAACTATTTTCTGTTTTTTTCCTTCAGAGTGCTTGGTCCTGTCTTCCTTTTCACTTCTGTGCTTTCCAGTTGGATTAATGTGCCTCATGTAAACCAGATAAAAGAGCATATGTCAGACCATTTTCTGTACTGTAATCACATGTCTAAATAACTATTAGCCAGTCAAATTGTTCAACTGCTTCATCCCATTATAGGAAATGTTCCACTGAATGTTCAGTCTAAGTAATGATAAAACAAAGAGCCCTGCATTAAACTGGCAAAGCCAGAATAGAATAATTCCTCAGCTATGGATGCCTCTATTAAGCAGCAGTGCCATATTGGAGAGTGCTTTAGTTTGGTACTTTACCTTCTTTGAAGGCCATGTTTTTAAGCAAATTTGATGAGTTTAAGCAGACAGATGGGAAACTGCCTTGAATCTGCTCCTGTCAGATGCCAGGGACTCTCAACTCTTCCCAGAAGTAGGCTTATGTTAAGGGAGTGGAGGGTTCTTCAGAAGGACAGTGCTTGCCCACGTCTCATTCTGCGTTTTCTCTGGTCGCCAGTAAAAATTCCAGTGGTGCTGAGGACACAGGTGAGTACAGGGAACAGTGGAGGCTTCCTGGAGGTGAAGAACTGGGAATCAGTGTCACCAGTACCTGGGAGAGGTACAGATGGTAGAATGTGGTGCTAGAACAGCCATTTATTGTTGTTTGAGGGATGTAGGTTCATGTAGCACTGTCAGGAGAGTTAATCTTAGGTGAACAGTTCATTTTTTTTATTTATATTGTAATTGTGCCCAGAGGCCAGGGCACCATTACACTACATGCAGTACAAATGCATAAGCAAAGGTTGTTCCTGCACAAACAATTTCTTAATTTAAATGTAAAGATAAGACAGCATGTAAATGTAAGAAATGTATTGGGAAAGCACAAGGGAGCTGCAAGAATGCTGTGAGCAAAAGAACTTGCAGAAGTTGAAGAACCCTGGCTGTCTCAGCATTGGGGAGTGATTCACAGGCATCCGACTCAGAGGATATATTTAAAGCAGGGTAGCATTGTCACCCTGAGGATTTTCACAGAGAGCTGGTTTCCTGCCTGAACTGCCAGGCCAGCACTCCTGTTTTCTTCCTTACATTTTGACAAGGGGGTATCTGTACAGAGCAGCAATTTGAATTTAAGAGGTGGAGCAAGAACAGGCCATGCAGAACCTTGAAATGTAGAGCAAGGTGTTTGTTTATGCTATGGTGCATCAGGAAGAATACAGACAACTGTAATCAAAGCACTTTTTGAAAAAAATATATTTTTGTAGTATCTCCTTTCAGTAGAAAGACTGAATTTATAAAAGATAATCAAGTTGCATTACTGAAACTAGAACATGATGGAGAAGAAAGAAGCTTTCAGATGCATGGTTAAAGAACTCTTGCTGGGATTGTAGAGGAAAAGTGGAAATGATTAGGTGCCACCTCACTGTATGGCCTGAAATCTTGGGAACTTAACTCTTGCTTGGATCATACTTCATGTTCCAGGGTAGGGACCTGAAGGATAGGAACATGGTTGATAAGAAGTTGTAAAGGAGGAGTTCTGTTTTAATTATACCGTCATTGTATGAACAGGTGGTTGTTCATGAAAATCTATCGGAATAGTACTGTACAGGTGCAGTAAACATTTTTGTAATCAATTTTAAGTAGCAGAGCTTTCTTAATCTCTACAGGTTATAAGCCGCATAAACAGATGCAGCTTCTTAGCAAAATTTAGTAGCAGAAGTCTCATTGATTGTGACCTTTTATAGATCAGTATCTAAGCTCACTTTAAACTTTATTTTCAGCATCCATCAGATCTTGATGTATGTTACAAGTTATTTTTGTAAATGTGTTTAAAGCAGCATATAACAATGATTTCAAAATTATGGAGAACATTTTGTGTCTTTTTTAATTACCAGTGTTTTAATTTCCATAGTAGTTTTTCATTACTTTGGCCAATGTAAGCTGCAGTAGGTTTTCAAAGCCCATTGATTTCTTATATGCAGGTAGTTTTGAGGACCCTTAAGCCTAAGTGGTTTTGCCAGGAAATTATTATTTGAGAATTTTTATCATCACTTCAGTTGCATTTGCATTAGGGTAGGCCAATATTTAAAGATACCTACTCTCATTTCAAAAGAATCTTAATGTGCTGGATGGAGCTTTATAGCTCAGCTGTGTTTCTTTAGTTCACCACACACCTTCTGTGTGATACTTGTATCTTTACTTGCCTGCCCTTTTCTCAATTCAAAATTTAACATTTGCAAATGTAAGATGCCTGTTATGTTGTAGAATAAAAACGTTCCTAAATACAAGATCACAGTCAGGGAAGGTCATCACTACCTGGCAGGACTGAGGTCTTGTGGTGGACAAGCTTTGTACAAGTATTGCACAGCAAAGGGTTAATGTATTAAAGCAAACACTGGGCCTGTACAAGCCACGTGTATCAAAGTGTTTGGCCAAAAGCCAGGAGGCACATAGTGGAACACAGAGTGAGGAGGAGATGAAGTGTGAGGATTGAAGTTGGCTCTTTGCAGAACAGGGCTGAGCTTTGTGCCATTTTCTTCAGCAGCCCATGTTCTGTGACTTCCTCCACCGTATTTGGATTACCAAGCAATTCCCCAACTGCTTTATGTATTTTTCCCTAACTGCTTTTTGTATTTTTTGCATGGGAGCCTGGCTCACAGTGCTCAGGAGGTGAATGATATCTGTATTAATCTTCAGATTTTCAGTTCTTGATAAGTACTTGTGTGATGGATAGGGTTTATTGAATTGTTTTGCCACAAAGCTGTTGAAATGTGAAAAAATGTGGATTCATGTAGAATCTTCACTTGTGTCTTAAGGGTGAGTGAAGTTAAGCTGAATGCTGGAAATAGATGCGAAGTTTCCCAATTTGAAACAGACTACACTTGCTGTGAAGGCCTCTTTGAGACTTCTTTTTGACATTTCAGTTGTTAGTTTCTCTATGTTTGTATTTAATGATCCACTGAACTTCTGTAGCACTTGTCATGAGAGGATCTCCAAGAGCTGTCAGACAGATCAAGTGTGATGGCTGTCTGAAATCTCAATATACTGGTCACAAGGTGTGTCTTCCCCAGTCTCTTGGTTGCTGCTGTGAGCCATCTACGCACCAGACATCTCTTTATCCTGTATGCAGTGACACAGGAGACTTTTCCCAGCTTAAAACAATAAAACAGTTTCATTTTCTTGGCTTTGCTTGTGGATTTCTTTTCCTTGTTAGCATGTTAATTCCTACTAACTTCTTGTCATTGTTCTTTCATAAGATAAGTAATTGGAAATGGACATTTCTATTCTTTGTCATCATTTCAGCTGAAAGATGGTTTTCCAAGGCAGTTGGCTTGCTGAGAATAGGTGAACTCTGCCTTTCTCAGGGTGGAGTTTTTTAGCTCCTTGCACCACAGCAATATTGGAGGAGTAGCAGGGAAAATAGAATTTCCTTATCCACCACTAATGGTCACTCCCTTATACAGCGTTATTACACACTAATGCTGTGAAATTACATTTTCAAGAAATGTTGTCATATGTACACTAAAATGTTACTAATTGCTAAATAATTAGGTGACTGACAAATCCAGGAAATACTGAAAGCTTTTCTCCTTTCTATGTTTAATATATTTGATCACCAGTTCATACAATCTGCATGGTTCATATAGTTTGGATAAATACAGAGGAGGAAGATTTTACTACTTTTTGGCTTGCAACTTGTACTTTTGGTAACTTCTACCGAATTATGCATTTTTTTGTTCTGTTTGTTTTTTGGTTTTTTGGTTTTTTTCCCCCACTGGAAGAATGGCACTAGACAGTGCTGCTCATGCCATTCCTCTGTTAAGTCAAAATGAGTTTGGGCACTTGTTTCAAGAACTACGCTGAGTAAGTTCTTCTGACAGCACTGGTGCTTTTGAAAGCAATTTAGATAAAGTAGGAAAACCCTTAAAACATAGAGTATTTATTACTTAAAGAAACATAGGCTGTGAGTGTATGGAGTGTATCAGGTGGTTTTTTTCCCCCAAACACCATAAATCTTAAGCTGGTTCTGGCAGTGAAAAGGAGCTGCAGCGCTGCCCTCCCTCTGCTACCAGCTGTTTGTTCTCTCCCCTGTGCTGACCCAGGCGCTGGTGGTGAGCTGCCCTGGGAAACTGAGCTGGGGTAGAACTAACCTGGCAGAGAAACGTGTTTGTGATAGCACGAGGGAGGAGGAGGCCAGAGCAAGGGCCAGGCTGCTGCAGGGAGGCAGAGCTGCAGCTCTTGGCAGCGAGCTCTGCGAGCTACAGCCTTGGCTCTCTGAAATTTGAGGGGCTTCAGTTTTCAGGCTGACTCCTTCCAGCTTTCCAACACAGGAGTAAATTCGGGAGATGGAGATTTTTGCAGCCTATGGTCACATACGGCTGGTTCATTGGTTGTTTAAAAGGAAATAGTGGTGTTGAGAGGGTTCTTTACAGCATATAGATGGAGATGTTCTCATCTCCCTTGCTTCAGACATTGGCATTGATTAAATAAGGAATTCCATTCTCTTTTTGAACCTGGGAAACATTCTTAAATTGAGTATGTAAAGCACCCTCAAATAACAATGTAAATAAAATATTTTATGTTAACAATAATTTCTGTTAACCTGGAAGCTCCTTCCTACAAGTATATCAATATGTAGGCATTATAAGATCTTGCTTCTTTCAGAATATTTTTGCCTTTTGCAATTTTTTTGGGAAGTTTTTCTACTGAATCACATGTGCGCCCAATCCTATTGCCAGCCATTCCCATATAAGTTTATAATTACTAATTTTCAGTGCTATATTTATCAACATTCTAATTGCTTTTCTTGAAGAAACTGCTGGAAGCACTATCAAACTAGGATGTTTCCACCCAGACTTTTGGCACTGGGTAGAGGGAGGGAAAAGAGGACTTTTTCTCTTCTACTGCGTTATTACTGAAAATAAAGTCTTGGTGAAACTAGTTTTAATTAGGCTTTCAGGAAAAAAAAAAAACAGCTTTAGGAAAAATTACCAGTTTTTTACATTGCTTATTATATATCTGTATTCTTTGGAGCATGTGCAGTTGAGTCACTTGTATGGCACAATGAGATAAAAGGGATTTTTGCTAGTGAAGATGTGGTCCAAATGTGCAGTCTCTGCCACTAAATATTTACTGGGATCTGAGGTGGCTGTTTGTGATGTGAGTACTGTCTGGAAGCTGTAGCTAATCCAGAATGACTTCTGGAACATCCAGAACCATTCATGGAACCTGGATGTTCCAATAATGCTGTCTTACCCTCCTGTCTATCTGGCAGTAAAGACTGTCTGCAGTGTTCTTAGGGCTCAAGAGAACAGGATAGGCTCCATTTTGTTATTAATAGAGAGAGGAGTAATTCTGTCTTAAAATTTGGGAAATTTATTACTAAGCCATTTAATAAACCCAGAATATGAATTATTCAGGGTTCTTTTTCCTGAAGTGTGAAGTTCAGAAGCACAATTAAATTATTTTAAATAAAAGGAATATTTAGTTTTCCTGTATCAGCAGAGATAAATGGAACTGTATGGCCAGAAAGACTTCAGGGTGATCTTGCTCATCCTTCTGTGTGTTGTGTATTTGTTCCATTTCTGACAAATGGTCCTCTGACTTGTTCTTGAAGTATTTAGTGAATGCAGTTGCCCTGTATCTCTAGGCAATTGGTTTCAGTAACTAATTTTGTACAGTATGAAATAAATATTCTTTACTGCTGATTAAGCCAGTTTTGTCTTGTATTACTCACAGCTGAGACTCCTCAGCTGAAATGGAGAACAAATTTTATACAAAACTTTTATTTATCAGATGATTGTCACCTTTGCTCTGCACTGAACAAGTTTAACCTCTTTAGCGACATAATATTTATTTAACTGATTTATCCTTCAAAATATAGCTAATCTCATATTAAGTTTCACTTGGTTGATATGAGCTGTTTCTCAATTTATCAGATTGATTTTTGTTAAGATCTTGTCTTAAATATTCGTAGCCCCTGCCTCAGCTGTGTCTTGTATATAGCTCTCCTGTGTGTGTCAATGTCCTCATGCAGGTCCTGGAGGAGGGGACTTTATTGGAATGGTCATCCACACTGATTGAAAAGATTTTGCAAATAAAAACCCTCTGAGCGCCATAGCTCATTGTTGCTTCTCTTAGGGCATTTTTACCAGGACTGTATTAGGGAAGATGATTGCTCATAGTTTAGAGATTACTTCTCTCTGTTTCTTAAGCATTGTGTGAAATTCTTCCAGTCCTGCTGACTTGAATTTCTCTGATTATTTAGTCTAGCAACAAAATCAGTTTCTAGTATTAACTACAATAAATCTGTTTTTTGAAGGCTAAAATACAGAAAATGGCATTTGAGTCTGTTTTGTTATCCGTTTGTTCTTTCTAAACACTGTTTGTACAGACTTTTGTGTTTTCCTTCTTACTTCTAAAATATTTCTGAAACTTTGTTTGCCTTTTATACTGCACAGTGGTAATTCTGCATGCTGTGCTTTTATCTCTTCTGATTTTTATCCCTGACAGTTTATGCTGTTCCTTTATATTCATTAAAATGCCCTTGTTTCCATTCCTAATATGATTCTTTCTAGTTTCAGACCCTTATTACTGGCTGCGTTTGATGTAGCCCATGTTGTTCATATACATTTCCTGTCTCTCCCTTGCTTTGGAATACTTTGCCATTGTGCACATTCCAGTACAATAACTGCCAGTCCTCCTTTAAATTGTAGTCTCAAGAGATTCTAGCAACAAATTAAAAGAGTTTGTTGAAATTTGCTTTTCTTCTTTCAGTTAATTGAAGATAAAAATTTGCTCTCCTCTCTCTACAGCTCTCACTTTCCCCCTTCCTTGGCACAGCGAGTGCTTCTCGTTACCACTTCCAGCCAAATCACTGTACACATTGAGATGTTTAAAATGGAGCCTGCCCTAATAGAGTGAAGTGTGAAGTAGACTGCTCTTCTGGCACCCTCAACTTTGTGAAACAGTTGTCCTCAGTGTTTTCACAAACATGTTGGGCTGTTTGTTCTGATATTTTGATTTTCAATTAGACGTATGGATGATGGTCTCCTCTTAACCCTCTGAGATACATGCTCTGAAAACTTCTGGTAGCTGATTCTGAAGACTCAGCAGCTTCCTCAGATTTTTCTCTCCTAGCCTTCCCAGTTCCTTTTTCCCTAGTTCCCATTCTCTGTTGCTTATGTGTTTGTTTCACCTCCAGCTTTTTTTCTTTGTTTTTTTGCCTTGTAATAAAAGCAAGTGACTATTTTTTTTTCTTACCGTGGCCCACTGAACTGAATCAGACTAGAACTCAGAAATGGGCCAGATGCTTTTCATTGTGAGGAAAAACTTGGAAAAGAGAATCTTAAAATATAAGGTACTGATCATTTTAGTTTCCTTAAATTTTCCCATTTCTAAGTGGGGCTAATTTGTGACTGAGCTTGTGTTATGTATGGATGACGGGCATGGCTGTAGCCAGCAATAGTAATCTGGCACATGAAGCACTCAGCTTCTTGTTTTGAAAAACCAAGCAGGGAATGTTTAGAGTTGCTGGACACTGTTGTCCCCACTGTCACAGGGTTCCAGTGGTTGCTCATCCATATTGCTCAGTTCTGACCACTCTGCCAAACAGTTCTCAAGGCTGGCCCAAAGTTTCGTGTGGTCCACAAGCTGTTCCCAGCATAGTTTGTGTGTGGCTGCTTTGTGTAGGAGTTTGGGAGTTAGATAGCATGGATGAAAGCTGTCCATGGCTTGTCAGCCTCAAGGCCAACATCACCAACTGCCTTTAATGTACTGGCATAACTGGATTTCTTTTGTTGTTGGTGTTCTTTTAAGGAAGAATTCAATCAAACTGATAGAATTCTCATCAGTTTCACTTCCATCCTCCTGGGCAAACAGTGTGCCACAGTTAATGTTCTCTAACCCACAGGGATGAAAGTTTAGGAGGAACAGCTCACAGCAGAATTACTCCAGAGGGAGCAGAGGAGATGGGATGTACAAGCCATGAGGGTCTGGGAAATACTGGCTTTCAGTGCTACTTCAGGCTTCTCACACAGTGTTTCCTGGTTCATGTTTGGAGTAATTAACCTTGCATCAGGCATCCTGGTAGAGATTTATACAAAGGGAAGTGCAGAACACATTCGGCAGGAATTCTCATTTATATTTCTGCCTGTGTCTTCCAGAAACCCCTTAGGAGGGGACCTGCCCCAGAAATGGGAGGGTAACTCAAGAAATAATCTGTAAGCAAAGTTATTGAAAGAAATAATCTCTGAGTTCTTTGATGTAGCACTAAGGGCTGGCTCATGTCTGGCTATGCTGTTGCGTCCTTCTTTAATGGAACGGGAGAGTATTCTTTGTCTTGTGGTATGCTGTGAACAGCTTGGAAATACATTCGCTTCAAATGTGTTAGTTGGTAAGGAATAAATACAAAACCTTGGTAAACTCACATTTCATTTGCTCTCTCTGTGGTCTTCTCAGGCAAGGATACATTGGTAGAGCAGAACAGAGAAAGTACTGTTAGTAATGAACCTACTTTATGGACAAGCAGAAAATCTTGATCTCAAGGCTTGTTAACCAGATGCTGTCAGTGGGGGTTGTAAATTGCTGATAATGTAAATAAATATTTTTTTAGGAATATTTTTGTTTACTTTTTTTCAAATTAATGTTTCTTTTCATGTTACTTGCTTTGGATTGTCTTGATAGACAAAAAAACCCCAAAAAACTAACCAGTTTTTACATTGGTAGCTTGACCACGTTATTTTAAAGGCTTTTTTTAGACCAATGAGAATTTCTTGTCTATGCTTACTTAACATGCTCACACTTAAAAAAAGTGAAGTCATAATTGTCTTGGACATGTTTAAACTTGTTGAGTTGAAGCTTGGGCTCTCAGCTATTCTCTATCTTCTCAGATGCACTGTTTTCCTCATGTGGCTAGAATTTGAAAAAGTATTGTGATAGATGTTTGTTAGCTGGCTTTTATCTAAGCACTATAAATGTTGTTCAGTCAAGTTGTTAAATATTTCTGTGGGGTTTTTT
>VXBU01004358.1:192856-266684 GCA_013400315.1 Bombycilla garrulus
ATGGAGGAGTATGTACCATTTAGTATAGCATTTAGTATAAAATACACAGCCCAAGAGGGTGGGGGACTGACTCTGGAGTGTTGTCAAAAGCACACTCTAAACAAGCTGAAAGACACTCTTTTGTTTTATTAGGGCAGTTCCAATTTTAGTAATTACTAAAGCTCCTGGAAACCCTGGGACATAGGGCATTTGAAGAAGTATTGAAATCCAGTTTGACAGTGGGCTTTCAGCTAGTCTTTTATAATTCTGTCTTTCCTCTGCGAAATCCTTTTGGCATGTTGCGGTTCTCTGGCAGGATCCCAGCGTGTGATATCACAGATATCAGATGTCTTCTTGCGATTCATGGCATTTGCTGTGCCGCAGTGGCGCTCCCTGGGACGGCTGAGGTGAACCAGGAAATGTCATGGAACTTGGGTAGGGAAAGCAGCGTGGCAGAGAAACAGTCACGTGCTGTTGGGAATAGGTGAGGCCTTCTGTTTGACAGTGCTCATGTCTTTGTGTTTGGTAATCTGATGTGGAATGCGTTCAGCAAACAGACGTGTCTTTTAGTGGTCTTGACAGATTTTTTTTTTTTTTTCCTGATATCTCAGATGGAGTTGAGTGGCTAAACATCACAGTTAAGCTTTGTCCTTTGGAAATCTTTGATTAAAAAAAAAATGGAGCATAATTATATGTGGCCTTGTTAGAATTTTTTTTTCATCTCAGTGTTGAGGTCCAATGCCAGACACAAGCATAGATGAGATCTATTTTGAGGTTATTTGACTCCTCCATAAGGTCTGTTGGAAGTTAGTCATAGCACTCTGCGTTTCTGTCTGTCTTTTCAGGGAAGTCTCCCTCTTGTTTGTACTCACTGGTGAAATGTTACACAGTAAGTTTGGCTTGTGCTGATGGTGCTTTTGTAATACTAGAAAAGAAAAGATTCCATGCTGGTCTCTGTGTCCCACATTTTCATCCTGATTTCCAAGCATTAAAAGTTGAATACTTGTGTAACATTACTTAGTTAAAGAAGATAAAGGCATGGAAGAAGAGTCTGCTTGTGTATTTATTTGTTTGTTTAGCCAGGACTTGCACTTTTTGGGTATATTCAGTTTCAGGAATAAAGTCTTTGTTTTAGATGGAGCTCAGTGTGTTTCTTCCAATCACGGACACTTCCATGTTTGTTTTTTTCTCTATCTCTCTCTCTCTCTCTTTTTNNTTTTTTTTTTTTTTTTTTTTTTAATAATTTATTTATTTACTTTTTTTACTTTTAATTTCTGGGCCCCAAATGTCCCCATGATACATGCTATAAAAAAAGAAGGTAGGTTACTTTTGGAAGACTCAGATTAGGAAGAAGTGCATGTGAGAAGAGGTTATTACTGTGTGGTTTATAGTTAACCAGTTTGCAGTCCCTGTTAGCTTGTTATATCAGGTGCCATAGAGAAAAATGGGACAAACTCTGAAGAGGGCATTTCTGGGAATACTTACTCTGTGGGGGATCTCTTTGAGGTGTTATTAGACCAGGAGGAAAGTGAGCTGTATTTTTTCCAGAATTCAGAAAACCTCAAACAGAATTCTTATTTAGGCTTACAGTTCTGCAGAAATCTGTCCTCTTTGAATCAAGTGACTTGTGAGAGTACTGAGTTTAATACAATTTGAAGGGTTTTTTTTGAAGCATGAGGTATAGGGTGAAAGGATGTGATGTATTTGGCAGAACAAAGAGGGTGGGATGGGGGAAGGGATGGGTTGGATGGGACTATACAAGGATAGTATATCTGGAGCAATGAGAAGGAATAAGGTTGGAGCTTTATTTTAGTCACCTTGCCTTAGGCTTGAGTGGGGCAATTTTGTCAGCATGGTTTTGTGGCACTATGGAGAATGTATTTAGCATGTGGGAAGACACCAGCTGTGGTCAGGGAGAGTGATGAAGGAATGAATGAACCTGGAATATTTTATAACCTTTTCAAAGGTTCCTGATCTGGGTCAAATGGTAGGTGTGCTAGGTGTTGTCAGTGCCATGTCAGCCTTGCCTTGTGTACGGAAGGTTTAGTCACAGTTGTGGCAGAAGTCATTCAGTATGTTCAGGACTGCCATAAAATGGAGGTCAGGGTTGAGCAGTAAGTACTACTATTTAACCTTTGAGATGCTGTTCTCGTTGGAAATGTTTCACTTAGGCTTTGCAGTATTTTAGTAAAATGCTAATTGCACATAGGAAGGGGTACAGAGGCAAGGTAGAGGGCTTTTCGAAGCATTGTGGGTTTGCAGTGCTCATGAAGGAAGAACCCAGTGTTACAGGAATATAATCTGTAAAACAGATGGGAGATGGAGGTAGAGGAGCATGGACTTCAGTCTTTCATCTCAATCCACCTTAGTGAGATAGCTTGCCTGTAAGCAGTGGTTATTCTTATGTGTGTTTAGTTGTCTTTCCTGTCTATTTCGTTGCCATCTTTGTTTTCACCTTGTTAAAGTAGGGTAATAGTTTTGAATTAAGAAAAACAAAAAGTTTATGGAACCACATGAAGGCAGTTTTTTGCAGCTTCAGAAACCATTACAGCTTGAAGTCTTATTCTTGGAAGAAGAGAGTAATGGTGAGGAAGTCTGGAAGAGTCCAGAGCTGGTTTGTGTGGATCAGGGTACAATCCTGCATTAACAAATTCTTGAAACTGGGCTGGGGAGAGGAGTCTGCCCTGTAAATTTTGTTTAGATATTTATTAGTCGACAGGATGTAAAATAGCCAGACATGTTTTTTTTTTTTTCCCTCTGGTGTGTTTGTCCTCAGACAGTAAAATCCACCTAGAATGATGAAGAATGTTTAGTTGTGAGGAGTTGTGAAGCTAATTACTTTCTTTCTTCTGTTTTCCAGAAGTGCATGTAGATAATTGAATCTGTCTTGATGCCTGTAGTTCAGTAACTGAGATGGTTGTGTCACTTTTCCGTAGAAAGTTTTAGGATCTTGGAGCTGAACTGGTGAATAGCTGCTATTTAAGGCCATTCTCTTGCTTCCCTTGGGGATGTTTTGAAATCGGTTGACTCCAGTTTAGTTTGTTACTGGAAGGTCAGAATTTCTGGGCTATGCTGTGTAGCCAGGGATTGCTCTGGCCAGTTCTGACATCTGCATTCACCCATGTTGATGAAGATAGTTGGCTGCTGTTTTCTCTGGTGAAAGCTGAGATATGTAAAGGTCAGGCAGAGCTAGTTCTCGTGATCATTGATAGACCTACATACAGTTGATATTAAACCATCCAATATTATATGTATTTCTTTCCTCATGGCTGCCTAATCTTCAACATCTGCTGCTGACAGCTTTGCCAGTACTACACAGGAGTAGTTTTCATTATTGATGCCTCTGGACCTCCAAATAAAGAGCTGTCAGTGAATAAGTACTGTATGGACTCATTTAATTATTAATCAGCGTGATGGGGTATTCTCTAAGGTACACAATTCTGTTTCAAAGACGAGTGAAGTCAATAGAAAGTTTTCCATTGAAATAAAATAGTCATGAGAGTAAACATTCATCAGTACAAGTAAGAATTCGATAGCCTAGACTGTTCTGTACCTCCTATTTTGAATAGTGCTAACCGATTGCTGATCTGCATTATCAAAAACTGTGGGGAAGAGGATGCTTCAGAAAAAAATAATTTCAGGCATGGTGGAATAGGTTTTCATTCTTCAGATATCAAGAAAATGTGAGAACAGTTTTCTGTCAACTTAGATTCTGTGAAACAGTGCTCAGGAGAAATCATAACAATTATAAATTGCATAAACTTGTTCTTGATTTCTCTATTATTCTTTTACTGGCCAATTAGTCATGTTTTACTCCCACTGCTTTGCAGAGGCTGGCAAGAATCACAGTTCTGTTGTGTGCAAAGAAAAAAAAAAGGGGCACTTCGGGGTCACTCAGAGAGAACTAGGCTTATTTCATCCTGAGCTAGATATGTATTTCATGTCTCTGAGACCCAGCCTACTGCCAGATACTTGATTTTATCAAGCACAATCAGCATCTGAAAAACTGGTATTACGTGTTAAATTTTATCAGAGTGATGCAAGGCTGAATAATTTTGCATGTAGTACTCCATGTCTTGTCCTTGCACTTCTCACCATCTCCTGTGCCAGAAACTTTCAGGCCAGGAGGCATGTAAAGAAGAACTACTTGTTGGCTTTCTTGGTAAGTAAGGCATATATTTGTAGGTGAAGAGTAGTAGACTTTTTTTGTAGAGAATGCTGTCTTGTCAGGGCTTCTTTGTAATGGATAAGCCAGTGATGGTTGCGTCTCTTCAGCAGTTTAATAACAATTTTTTCTGACTGTTCTGCAGCATCTTCTCAGCATGAAATGACTTCTGAGGAATTGGGAAGATGTGCTGTAGGGGTATAGTTAGGGGCAGAAAAGCAGTAGTGGTGGGATTATGTCTCTTAAGGCTCTAAGAGAAGCAAGGATGGGGGGGCAGGCTTTGCATTTTAGGGAGTCCAATTTGCAGAATCCTTCCCGTGGTTGCAGCTTGTACTGAAAGAAGACGTATCTTAAAATAATCTCCCCTGTAATCTCTTCTCCAGTCCTTCCAACAGCTTTCTAAGCCTGCTAAACGCATCAGAACTAAACTTTGTGCAGATGATCCTATACCCTGATTCTACCTGAGCTGCAAAAGTGAGATTACTGAGAGAGCTCCATACCATCCCAGTACACACACTCCAAGTCAGAAGCATCCAGATCATGGGATTCTGTATAATACACTTTGTCTTTTACTAAGCTTCCTCATGAACACTGACCACATCCTTATGGAAAACAGATGAGTGAAATTAAGCAACTTTTAGGAGTGAGGATGAACTTGCCCACAGTCGGTGAACACCAACTGCTTTTCATAAAACTACTTCCGTGGCTCTTTGGTCCTTGCATTCAAAGAGGCATGTCAAATTCCATCAAAAAGATGAGCTGGAGTGCTCAAAGTCAGTGCTCAGGACTTTATCCAAGGCGGGGGGCAGAAGAACCTTGCTTGAATCTCTCTTGGTAGTCTTCAAGTGACAAGAGGAAGCAAAAACATAGAAATTCCATATATAAAGGTAAAGTTAGAATGCATGGGGTTTGAATATTATTTCACATTAGAAGCAAAGTATCAGGTGCTTGTATTTACATGACACAGGTGCTTTAACTTATTTCTGATGTTGTGACAGAAATTTGGTGGTTTAGGAGGATCCATTGATCTGCCAGAAGAGCTTTGTGTTGCTTAAATGCAGGAAAAGGTGTTCTTTAACTGTGAATGCATGTTGTTAAAAAGCGTGATTGTATGACATGAAGCTGGCCTCAAGGTTATTGTTCTGCTGTGGTAGATAATGACCTAAGGGATAAGACAAAGATCTTGAATGGGAAGGTATATAGGGTGCTTGGGCATTTTCTTTGCTTCCCACCACGCAGAACTGAATCTCTGGAAGCCCACATGGGGGTCTCTGGACGTCAGAAATTAGGAACCAGTCTTTTGGAGGCATGAAACTTTTATAGGCCACTAAAAGCTGCATAGTCACAGGTTCAGTTTTCAGAGTACAGGATATTGAATACAAGGCTGGCAATGAAGTTTAGTGTTGCTTAAGATGAGTCTTCGGATGTGACAGTAATCTGGGCAGTATGATGAGCTTTCTTGGGTCAGAGTCTAATTTGTAAAATAATTTGGAGATATTATTTCACAACAGCATCTGTGCTGGGTCAGATGAGAGATGTGGGTGTCCCATCGTCATGTTTCCTGCAGTGGTTAATAGGAAATTAAGACAAAAAGTAATTTTGTAATGATACTTCCCCAAACCATTAATTGCAGGAGATTGGGAAAGAATTATGGGATTTCTGGAGTCAAGGATAGTATTGCTGTGTTAAATCTGTTGAGCATAAAAATCTCCTTTGAATGTGTCCAGCCTCTCCTCAACCACACAAACTTCCAGTGTGCTGGGAATGGAGTTCCGCAGTTTGGCTGCAGAGTGTGAGAACAGCAGGCTTTCATTTGGTATTTCTCTTGATCCTTCTACTGAGTAGCATCAGTGCTGTGTGGTAAGTGTTGGAAGAGAGAGTAAATGATGTTTTTGGGATCACCTTTTCAACGTGAATTGTGGTTATAATTGTCAGGATGCATGAAAATGTGTGTGTGAGAAAACTGAACTATATGCTTTCCAAAGATGTGTGTAAATGCCAAAGATGTGGTTGAAAGTGGTAGGGCACATTAGGGAAATTTTATTTAAAATGAAAAAAAATTCTTTGTGTGTAACAGGACTGCTTTTTGAAGGGAGTAAGAGACAAATAGACTCCGAAAGCAGGATTTCTGGACTGGTAGCAAGTTTTGCTGTGGTTCTTAGGGCAGGAAATTTTTTCTCTTTTTGCAGCCTTAAGGAACCATGGTATCTTGTTTTTTGATGTTAAATGTCTATTGCATGGCTTAGATTTTAATTCATTCTATTAGTTAAATAATATTTGTATTTGGATAATGAACCTGTTTTTATATAACATAAATTGACTTAATTATTCTGCGTAATATGTCTCCTGATAGAGGTAGTTATTAGTGAGTTAAGGTTTTACACTTGATCATGCTGATGTCTGTGGATCTACAGATCTTTTAAACCCCCAGTGTATTAATGCTGTTATCAACCAAAGCTGCTGCAGCAGCTTTATTTATTTTTCCTTCCTCAAGGGTACTGTAGTGGCCAGTTGGAGCATTAGCCACCAAATGCCAAGGTGGCTGTAGAGTAACTGCAGCAGCATTTCAGCATCTAATGGAACAGGTCACGTGCAAAGCCTCATTAAAATATGATTAAAGTATCCCCTTTTGTTTGTTCGGTGGAGCCAAGCCCATGTTGGACCCTCCATTATGTTTGTGCCGTGTGCTTGGAAATGCCTTCTGTTTTTTGTGAGGCACCTTGTTCACCCCCCAGAGCCCAGCCCTGTCCAGACCTCTGCTGAAGAGGCTTTCCTTGTTCCTCTGCCCTCTTCCATCCACCGCTGATTAAATGCGAGGAAGTGAAAATGGGGTTTGCTTTCATTTAAACATAGCCTGCTAAAGACAAATGTGAAGCTTCTGTTATTGTCTTGGGGTGTCTCCTGCTTTCCTGTATCTCTGCTTTTTAACTACTGAAGACAGGGGTGTGGGGTTTTTTTCGTTTGTTTGGTTTTTTTTTTTTTTTTCTGGTATTTAATTAGTAAGCTAGACTTGCAGTTAAAGAACCGGCATAAATTACGTTGGTAATTTGCCATGACCACCTGTGGTAGTATATCAATAATGAGAGAATAACAAAAACTTACAACTAAATTAAAAAATAAAAAGGATTTTGTTACGCTTTCTAACACAAGCCTTCATAGCTTGTCTGAAAGCAGTAAAAAAATGGGCTGTTCCTTAGATTTTATTTTTTTGTGAAATGTGGAAATCAGTATGCTTAAAGCTCAAAGACTCATAGCATGAATCCACAAATTTAGTTTGTATCTTTGATCACATATAGCCTTGACAGTACCCTTGGACAGCTTAAACTTGTAGAACCACGGTGTAGTTGATTAAGTCCTATGATCAGTGTAAATGACTGGAGAGGGACAGCGGACTTCTTGTAGCCACTGAAATTTGAGCAAATGGAGAGTATTATTTCTAAATCAACATGTTGCAGAGGAAGAAAGGATAGAAAATGCTATAAAAGTTCTTAGATCTGGCTTTTCGTTTGACACTCTGTGAAATCAGATGATTTGGCACTTGTAACTGCTGTGGGTAAGAGGCGTTCATAAGAAATAAAATAAAATGTATATGTGGCAGTGGTGGGGGAGGCGTCTGTTCTGAAAACATCTGAGATGCTGGAAAACTTGTCCCCAGTGGGAAAGAGAAATTGCATAGCTGGCACTGAGGCTTGCTGCTTATGCTTATGTGGCCATATTTAGAAAAGGATCAACACTAGGAACTGAATTATTAGAGAAGTGAGTGACTGGAGGGATTGAACATAAAGGAAATTATTTCTATCTCACTTGTTTGTTTGAGCTGGGCCAGACGATGCTGTGGGAGGGCTGCGAACTCCAGACTTGCTGCCTGTGTGGAGTGAATCTGGAGATGAGTTTGAGGAGGTCAGTGCTTGTTTGAGCTAAAGCACCTCCCTACCTGGGTTTGTAGGTGGCTGCCTGCAGGTAGAAGATGAGCAGGAATGAAAACGACCCTCTTGACTTGGAAAAGTCTGGAAAGACTTGCTGGAGCGAGATGCAGGCTCGCTGTACTGTGTGTGGTGCTGTGGGAGGCTTCTGGTTTCAGTACATCTTGCAAACATTCGTGTGTATAAGTAAAGCAAACAACAGCCAATTAAAAAACCAACACCACATTTCAAAGAAGTTGTGTGTATATATAAAAAAAGCTGTCTTATTAAAAATTACTTGTCCGTGTATCAGTATAGCAGCACAGTTCATCACATTATTTGCGTCTATGTGACAGTTTTAGTATATTGTGGGTTTGTTGCAGAACAACAGATTATCTAAATAAATAAATTAATTTGGGGTGGGGGGGATTAAAACAGCACTTCTGAGGAGAGGTCCAGGAGGAATGCTTTCAGAATTTTTAGGAGCAGTTAAACTACCCTTCCCCCCCCGCCTTTTTTTTTTTTTTTTCCTTTTTTTTTCCTTTATTTTTTTTTTTTCCCTCCTTTAAGAAGTGGTTCTTTTTGTTCCAGTCATCAGGACTCATTTTGAAAGACTTATTTTTCTGGTTTTGGCAAAATAGTTGATCAGCGCAACTGGCAAGGAGCTGCTGTGGAGCAACAAAGAATTTCTGTGTAGCTAAAAACTGTGTTTGAGGCCATCTTGGAGCCATTTGTGAACTAGAGTAGAAACTCAGTGTAAGAAAGGCTATTCAAGTTAAGTTGCACGTTTTCCTCCCCAAAATTAGCATACCAGAATACTTCATTGCAGTGTTTAGAATACTTTGTACAAGAACTAACAGTAAGTTGAAGATCACTAACTGAGGATCTGTAATGATGCCAACTGACTCTTTTTTTTTTTTAATGAAAGCTTTGTATACATAACAGGATGAGTCATCACTGGAGAGTTCTGAAAGTGTTTGGCATCCCGAAGAATCCTTTTGTGTGTCTCTGCCGCACAAAACAAGTATTTTTGTCATGAAACTCTGCCTTAAGAAGTACTGCAATAACTGTAAGCTTTAGGGGGAGGTTTTCTAATGTGGCTTAAACCTTTACTTCTGTTACTGTTTTAAAAATATTTTGGTATTCTTAGATCTTCCTGAATAATAAGATGGAAAATTCTAAATAATTCGTTGGCTGCTTTTTTTTTTTTTCTAAGATGCAGCTTCAGACATACTTCTATTGTAAATTTGTTTTTAAAAGTGTGTAATAGGAGCTTTACTGTTTTCCTTAGCTTTAATGCAAGTATTAAAAATCTGATTGTGGGAGAATACTGTTAACTCGTTTTGCTTTATTCAGAGTACCTGTAATAAACTGATAGTACCTGCTTATCTGAGTCACATTTACTTTAAGTACCTTTTCTTTTGATGCATTTGTCACCTTGAAGAACTGGTTAGCCTTGGTAGTTTTTGTTATGTCTCCTTGAAATGAATATCTTACGAAGTTAGAGTTTTTTCCTTGTGTGTTAAGAACATCAGTAGTTGCTGTACTCAGAACAGTTCCTTGATAAAAATAAAACCTTTCTTACTAAGGTGTTGGTGAGTAACCATTATTGTATTTGGCCCATGATTTTTCTGATGATGTGAAACCTGGTTCCTGTAGTCTTCCAAGGCAGCAGAGATGGAATTTTGTAGGTGGTGCAGTAGGGTAGCAAATTTTATGTGAGATATTTAGGAGTGGATGACATTTTTCAGAGATTTTTTTCCCCCTGCCATTCATTGTTCAGCTGTATGTTTTCTAAGATGTAGTGTCATTAGGGTAGCAAATTTTATGTGAGATATTTAGGAGTGGATGACATTTTTCAGAGATTTTTTTCCCCCTGCCATTCATTGTTCAGCTGTATGTTTTCTAAGATGTAGTGTCATTAGGGTAGCAAATTTTATGTGAGATATTTAGGAGTGGATGACATTTTTCAGAGATTTTTTTCCCCCTGCCATTCATTGTTCAGCTGTATGTTTTCTAAGATGTAGTGTCATTAATTTTAAAAATCAAATATACTGATGGATTCTTTAATGGTTTGTTGTAGTGATGGTATATTTATTAGCTAGTAAGTTTAACAGTTTTAATTTTTATTATTTCTTTTGAGTGAACCCAAATATAAAATTTATGGCCAAGGAAACTTGAAAGAACACAATTCTTCAGAAGAAGGACAAGACATAGAGAAGTCATCAGAATTTGTAGAGTTTCATTAAAAAAAAAAAGCTTTCTTAATAGTTTAGAATTATATAGGCTTTTCATCCAAACGCCCTGAATTATGCTGATAACGGAATGCATAAAAACCAAAGGGCTTTCAGAGAGTTCTTGATGAACTACACAGGTTAATTACTCAGCCCTGCATGCGCAGGTGTTGTGATGGTTTTGAGACAGGTTCTAAGACTCAGGTATTTTTATTTTAATGCGCACATCCAAGGCTAATCATTTAAACAGGCTTGCATTTGACTTGGAAGAGGAAGAACAGAAATGTACTTAGCTAATAAAGTTTATATTTGTTGATATTTTCTATTAGGCCTAGCCATGAGTTCAGTGGCACTGCTAAGAGATTCTGTTTAATGGTAGAACTCTTTGTCAGTGTTGTTTTGGGGGTTTTTTAAGCTGAAATTATTATGCTGTGCATTACCAACTTGGTGGTATTCTGCGGTAAATTAAATGCTGGGGTGTGCTAATATGGGGTGTGTCTAATGAGACTCAAGCCCACGTTTGTTGTTATTTTCCAATGGAAGCTAAACCTCAACTTCTGATCTCATTTTTGGAAGAAAGAAACCCTCAACATATCTGCAGATTGGGATGTAGAATTTGCTGTAAGAAAATAAGGTGTTGGGGTGTGTCTGTATACAGAGAAGGTAAAATTTTTGATGTTACTATTAACTTTGTTTTCCTAACATCTTCTCAGAGCTTTCGTTGGAGAGGTTTCTACTTCAAAATACTGTACTTTTTCCATCAAAACATTATTTTCAGCTGTTTAGGTGAAGAAAGTTTCCCTTAGGGACCCTGAACCAAGCATGTTACCTTTACTGTAGGATCCAGATGCAAAGAAGAATACTGATATTTGTCCCTTTGTCAGATTACTTGATGTGGTGTTCTGGAGCTTATGGGGCCTGGAATTTCTGTTAGTCTTACATGTTCCCCCAAGTCTTTAGAATTAAAGTATCATAGCATATCCTTACCCAGTATGCTCAGTGCTGTGGTTCCTGGATGCTGCTGAGGGTACATTTTCAGTAAAAAGGCATTTCTGGTGCAATCTCTCACTGAAACAATAAAGATAAGTGGGGAAGGGAAGGTGGTGAAGGTTGCTGAAGGTTTTCCACCTCATCACTTCTGAGGAGCTGTTCCTTAGTAATTTACCTGCTTGGTGTTTTGTCGGTAATGGAAACTTTGTAGTTAGCTTTACATTTTCAGGGCATTTAAGGCCACGGTTGCCGAGATCTGTTCTGCTGGCAGCAGTGACTTGGGCAGTCGCCTTCTATTGCAGCTGCTCAGCTCTGCTGCTCTGCCAGGGCGGTGCTCAGATGCCTGCATGGAGATCCTGGCTGGGAACTGGCTCCTGACAGAGTAACCTCACTTTGGAAAGGCCATGTGCAGCTTACGTGTTGCTTCAGGTGAATGTTTGACTGCTGTCCAAGTCCTCTTAGTTTTGCTTTGACCCACGCTAGGTTTCCTTGTAAAGCTGTTCTTCATATTTTCATAGTAAAATCCTTGTGGTCAGAGAAGCTTTGCTTTTAAAAGGAATAGGCCTTATTAATGGCAATTAATTTACAAATAACTTCCAAAATTATTTATTTAGTCTTTATCCTTCTTGGCTTTGAGGTCACTGTTTCCATTTGCTGTGGTACAGTTTTAAATTTATAAACTTGTGCTTTTATCACTTACTGATAGAGAATTCTTGATAATAGATCTTGAACAATTTTTACCTGTTTAAATAATTTGAGATTTAAAATGGTTCACATATGCAGGGAAAAAGACAAAGTTTGTTATTAACGTCTTTATCATGTCAGTAACAAATAGTCAGCAATTAAATATCTCCTGTTGTGCCTACATCTGCTTGCCTTGTCAGTAAATCAAACCATCCACAAGTCAAAACATGCTGTGTTTAGGTTACACGTTCATGAAATTTAACTTTTACAAGGAATACTCAAAACTACCCTAATACTTTTCAGAAGTTGAGACCCAGGAAGCCAGCTTTGTGTTGTCTTTGTGAGAATTTTGTTGGGAAAAAAAAAGTCTTAACAAAAATTTTGATAATAAAATAGATTGCTTAACATAACAGCTGTCTAAAGAGTTCATGTTGTGATGTGTTAGCAGTGAGCTTTTAAAGATGAGAAAATAGGGGTTAATAATTCAGAAAATAAGGGTTAATAATTCATTTTACTTATGGTACTTGCAGCACAGTTTACAAAATGATAGGTGCACATGTTCTGTAAGTGTTTTGTGGAAATTTGTCGTGAAAAATCAATACAAATTGAGCTGCAATTCCAGTGTGTTTGAAATTGGTTGTATCCAAGGAACAAGGAGCAGAACCCATCTGAAAGGTGGGAGCTTCGTGGAAATAGTTAACGGCAGACTTAGGGATTAGTGTTGGGTTCGGCCTTGCTGTTAATGAGCTGGAAAAGGTGGGAGCAGCGAGTTAATGGTATTGACAGACAGTGTGGAGGTAAATGGATTTGTCAACACAAAGAGAGAGAAAATGGTGAATAACACAGGTTAGGAATATACAGAACAGGGAAGAAGGAGTTACCCCCAGCCTGCTCTAACAGATGAAATAACCACCATTGATTGAGTCAGTTGTGGCCGATGGGTTTTCCAAACGGGGTGCTGATGAGAGTGAGAATCTTGCAGTAAAAAAGTGCTGAAAGGGCACAGCAGATAAATGAATGGGCTTTTAAAATCATATTTTAATTACTTTAGATACATGATGAAGATGAATACATTACTGTTTATTTTGCAATTAAACTGTGTTGAGATAACAACAGCCATGTCCACGGCACAGTGCTGCTTTGGGACAACAGTTAATGTTCACACCTGAGTTTAAACAAATGCATCGTGGGGAAAAAAGTGTTGCCGGTAAAATACAGTAGTTAAGAATGGAGCATACTTAAAACTAGCAACTTTCTATTTTTATGTTAAAAATATTAAACCTGTTTTATCTTGTAGATGGTGGTGGTAACGTAGCGGTAGGCAGAGGTTTGTATTCGCTTTAGGAACTTTGAAAACAAAGTTCAGCTCAGAAAAGAGAGGGCAATTCTATAAAATAGCGTTTTCTAGTGATAATATCTGTAGTCCATGGTGGATGAAAACATGTAATAGCTATTACCATCCTAAATAAATAAATGAAATTATCCACTCTTGAACCATCCCAAATGTAACCTCAGCTGCTCTGCAGACACAAACATCAAGACTAGACTAGCAGCATTTACCAGCTGCGTGTAAGAGCTACACTGCACGTAAAGGGATTTCACATTTTATTACGTGGGAGGGATGATGTCAGTTTGGTTGATTATGCCCCTTTCAAGCTGCTGTGATAATTACCTGCTTGTTACCAGAAGTGTCGAACCCATTTTCAGTTCTTGTTTGCTTTTGCTGTCATGCCCTAATTACTACATAATTTTGTCCCTGCCAATTACTACCTTGGAGTTGAATTGTACAGTGAAAAAGTTGTAAGAAGCAATAAAGTAATTGTTTTTTAGATCTTGTAATTTCAGTAGAGTATTTTATTATGCTACGAAGTATATTGAAATACATACTGCTCACTTCTGTGAGATAGCGAAATCCTATGGTTCCTACTGAAATGATGACAATGTGGAAGGCATGACTTTTGGGCAGATATGGATACTTTTTGTTTTAGGAATAAATATATTTGCTGTGTTCTTTACAGGCAGGAACTCTTAGGTTTGGTGAGCTTTTTTTTTTTTGTGTTCTTTCCCTTCCTTTTTGTCCTTTTATCCACTTTGTGAGTTTTACAAGTTTCCTTTGATGTAGATTAGGTCATCTGATGTGGTCCTTTATCCATTGTCTTCAATGAAGATGTAATGTAAATGGATTTCTTTAAAGGTGCTGGGCTTAACAGTGTTTTATACTCTGATTAAAACTATTTGTTTGAATTATTCAGTGGAATAAAGCCTGCAGTAATTGGTTTAAGGACTGGCTGACCAAGCACTTTGTTGTCTTTGGGAACTGTCATTGCTTTGCTTTGGGTTTTTTGGGTGGTCCTCCAGCAGTGAAGTCTGGTATTAGTCAATATTAATAACAATTACTGCTGTTGAAATCTGTATATGGAATGACATGGATGAGCACAGGGAAGAGGCGAAAGAGCAGTTAAACAAAACGCTCTTCAGAATAAGGAGAGGGGATGGTGTTGCCATGTAGAGATTTAGGGATGGAACTGCAGTCCAGAAAGGAGCATTTCTGGCAAGAGATTTGAAGTGTGGGATGTTTGTGGCTGTGCACTGAAGCTCTGTTTATCATAGAGATTGTGAGATTTGCTGCTGCCATTTCAATGTGATTCAGATATCCACAGCTGAAAGACCGAAATATTGGCAAAAAGTCATGAAACGGACCAGAGATTGTAAAAATCTTGGAGAAGATTGTTTTGGGGAGGAAGGTAGAGGTGCTCAGTCTGTTGGTTATGGGGGTGGGGGATTTAAACCCTGAAACCAAGTAGTAGCTAGAGAACAGTGAGTGATATCTCTGGCAGAGAAAATACTGAGTTCTTAAGGAATCCCTAATGTAAGAGGAAAAGGGACGAGAACCAGTGGTTGAAAGCTGAAACCGGAGAAATTCACAAAGGAAATGAGCATGAATTCAGAAGGAGGAACAAACGACAAAGGGAATGGCAAAGTGAGTGGCTTTCTGAAAGATGGGCTTCAATCAATTACAGTTATTGAGTGATAGTTATGGATATTGGGCTTGCATGGATAATGATTCTGGCATTGTGTCCAGTGAATCTGTGAGCAGTCGGACTTCTGTTCTGATAGCACTCCCTGTAGCAGCTTTTCCAGGGATGGTGTAGTGAATATTGAACACCTTTGTGGTTGAAGATTCTTTTCAAATGTTATCTTTAATACATTGATTGCAAAAGACAAATGGTTTCTAAGGTTCCAAGGACAAGGCATACCTCAATTGTAGTTCTTTTTGTTAGCATAAAGGCTTTCAGGTACTTCAAGGAGAAATTTCAGTGTGCAAAAATACTGCAAAAAAAAATTATGCAGCATACTGTTAAGAAAAATAATTATTTTAATACTGAAATTTGTGTGGCTGTGAGCTAAGAACTGCTCTGTCCTGTTGTGACACCAAGGCAGTACTTGGATAAATATAAGTAGCTCTAGGGCCATTAAGTTACACGCATGTGCTTCCCTGTCTGTGTCATCTTCACAAGTGGTTGCCAGTATAGCTCTTTCAGAGCTGCTCTGCTGGCTTTTTATACCTGAAAGTACTTCTGAAACGTTTGATTAAGATAATTTTTAAGGCTCTGTGGTGTGGTCTGGTGAGTAGAACTGAATTTCCATGCTGTAAATGTTAATTAGAAGCATATGTGTATATGTAAAAAGCAAGCTGAAGTAAAAGTATAAATATCTTAAGAAGCTGTCATTCCAGAAGGTCTGTGCTCAGAAAAGATTAGGTAAATATCCAAATAGTCCCATTATAAATCAGCTGCAGTATCATTTCTGATTATCTTCATTACTTTTTTTCTGGTGGTTTGCAAAAAGAAAAAAAAAAAGTTAGGAAGCAAAGGGATTCAGATTATGATTTCCAAATCCTTTTAGACAGCGTTACTTGCGCTGTCACTAAAAGAAGCTCTGCTTGCTTTCTCTCTCCTCCTTCTCTAGTAACCCTTTCCCATCACTGTTCTTCTCTCTGGCTGCTTCCTGGGAACCTCTAATGACTGAAACAAGCTGATGTGGATGAAAACTATATCTTCTGCTGGGTATAAACTCCATTAGTGTTAATTCAACTTAGTATAGTTCGTAAGTCGCCAGGTCTGTGTCTTTGAATCTTGAACATTTTTGTGTTTTTCTCCACAGTGAACATAGATTTTGAGAATTGGTTTCCTGTTACACTAAAAAAAACCCCACATTTTAATATTTAAACTGAGTATATTTGTGGAGCTGGAGAGAGGTTGCAGAACTTGAGGACCTTGTGCAGGTTGCAGGGTAGTAAATGGAATGAGCTTGCAGCCTTGTGTTCTTGGGTGGTGCCCTCAAAGGAACTTGACCTGGAGGTATCAGTTGGTCCTCTTGGATGACTTCCATTGTGGTTCCTCTTCAGGGTTCGCTGGGGATGTGCCCCTCTCATGTGACACAGAGGCAATTTTGTTTATAACTCTGACCTGTATCATATGAGGTAGGCTGAGCAGTAGATCACTCCTGTGCTGGCAGTTCTGACACAGCCTGATCCCTTCTCAGGCTGGGGAGGGTGGGAGTGTGAAGGTGGTCATCAGGTCGAAGAACTCCTCTAGCATCAAGTGCTGGCAAGCCCATCTTTTTATTAACTTCACTTTTTTTTAAAGGTTTTCTTGAAGAGCATATGAAGAAATGAGGAACTAAGACTTAAAAGAAATAATTACCCCCCCCAATAATGTAAAAAAAGTAGTATTAATTCATGTTTAATATTAAAGGGTTGAAGTCTAGCATGGAGAAAAAATATTCAAAGCAGCTTGTTGTAGTTGGTAGTGGTCTCAAATAAAAATAGGTGAAATTTTGAGAATGTTGGGGAACAGCGATGATCATTGTCTCAAATAATAATGGTAATTTAACAGTCCTTTGAAAAGAAGTTTAAAAGTTCTCTATTATAATTACTTTGAGCTGTTTCTAAGCTAGCTGTAATTGTCAGAAGGCAAATTCATATCTCCAGGTTAGAAAATCCTTTTTCAGGGATGAAGAAAAGATTTAGGCACATTATTGTTAGCAGAATTTCTGACAAAAACCTTAGAGTTTCTACCTCATCAACACCCCTAGAGATTGATATGCCTGTTCATACAGAAGCTTTTAGATGTGATTGAAGATCTGTATTACTTGTGCCTCTGTTATGGAGTGTTGCTTATTATGCTACTTATATAGTTGTTTATATTTCACAATAGTATTTCCAGACTTTTATTTACTCTGGTGTAAAAATAGTTCCATGATCTGGCTTTTAGGATTTACATCTAGTTTGAAAATAATTTTGTTAAAAGAAAAACAATTTGTGTGAATTATAAATATACACTGACACCCATCTGATTTCATTGCCCATTTTCTTTTTAGATCTATTTTTATTCTTCTGAGGTTTTCCAAGCCTTCTGACTAAGTTTTAATGGATTTTTTAATTAGTGAGCAGATCTTGTGCTTTTTCCCTTTGGCTTTCCTAGGTTTAGCAGTTTTATTGAAAGAGAAATATTTCATAATACTTGTTGACATTATCTGAAATAAAAAATGAATTTCTTTATAAGGAGCACTAAGGGTGCTAACAGATGGAAAAGATACGTGGTGATATGACATTCATTTCTGTTGTGTTTTTTTTCCTGTCTAAATCCATTTTAGATGGGTAATGACAAACTGTGGTTGACATGCAAGAACTACTTTCCTTACATGCCATCAATTAATTTGAGTATTATAAAGAAAATTCTATCTAATGTATTCTGGGCCAGCATCTTGTATAAAAGCAGGCTATTTATAGCTCTTTGGGTACTGCCCTTCCTTTCATATCTTGATCCTTCTAGTTGAAGCTTAATATTAAATATACTGAAATTGTTGCTTATTGGTTCTTCTTTGCTTTTCATAAACATAATTTCAGGTGAAACTGGTGAACAGATGCCTTTCTCAGGAAATCCTGTAACACATACCTGAGGGAGAGAAAGGTGTTGGATTTCTTTGTTGTATTAGTGGCATAACAAACATTTCAAAAACATAAGAAAGAATTATTTTCCATGTAATCTACAGGAAGACTTGTGTTTGATCTGAAGTCTGAAGACGTTAGCGACAGTGACTTGAGACAAGATTCTGAGGTTTATTTGATGAGAAGGCATGAGATATTCTGAGCTGACTGATATATTTTGATAGATGTAAGATCTGGAAACCTCTCAAAATGATGTCATGTGAGTGGGGTTAGTTTATCTAAAATATAAAGTAGTTAAATATTTGCATCCTTTTTTGAGTGTCCAAGCTAAATTAATGAAGTGGTTACAACACTGTATAATCAGTGTATGCAGACTGCACTTGCTGGGTATTAGAACACTTTTCTGAGTGAAAACTTCAGTATTTAGTATTAAATTACTGGATGGTTTGTATACCTGCCCTGTGTGTGGTTAAGTGACAGAGCACAGCCTTCACCTGGCACCTAAATATATCCAGTGAGGATATTTAACTTAAGGAGGCAAATGCACTTTGCAAGAATCTTCACAATGTTCCTGTGATAAGACTCTGTCAGACTGCAAAGTTCCAAAAGGAAATCTTTGAAAATGACTTCTAATTAATGGTGCTAAAATTACAAAAATCTGTTCACAGAGACCAAAACTTCTACCAAGTTCCAAGTACTTGGCAGCTGTTTCTCATGCGCGATGACTCAAATCCGCTGAATTTTATGTACAGGATCTTAAAATCACCAGCCACGAGAATTACAGCCCTTGCCATTGTGTTGCCACCTTTATTCAAAAGAGAGTAGCAGGCAAGCCCTGCAGCGTGTGAAAGAACAAGGAGCTGAACAATTCTTAAAAAAGACATGAGCTTGGTGCTGATGTGGGTAAAAAATTCTGGGCACCATGGCTGTTCACAAGATTGGAGGAGTTAGAACTTGGCATAGCCCGTTGTCATGGAGAAACAAATCTTGTGTTTGGATCGAAGTGGATGCTTACACTTCCTGTCAGGAAAATGCAGTGTTGGGTGCAGTAGCATATTTTGATGCAATTTTGTTTACTTAGAGGACAGAGGAGTGTGGACAAGAGCAGTGTTGAATGGTGCAGGTTGAATTTGTCACATGTGAAAATCTTGGAAGGTTAGAAATTTGTGCTCTTGACAGTGCCAGTGGTCTCTCAGCTGTTCATGTAGCCATTTCATTCTCTTTATCTGTCAAAAGAGAACATGTTAAAAGAGTCAGTGGACTTGCTAAACATTATTTAGCAAATTTACCAAAGAGGTTCACAGTAACTGTTGTCTGGGGGAGTTAGAAAGGCAGAGCCATTATCAAGTCTGGAGCCAAGTAGATAAACAGAACTTGCTGGGATTGGAAACTTGCAGGTGTCTCTGTTTGGTAGCCCTTGGTACTCCCAAGAAATTGTCTTAACTTGATTCTAGAAAAGGTTTTAAAAAATATTGCAAGTGCTCCAATTCTAGTATGTTGCTTTGCATCATTATGTTGGTGAACATTGGTAACAAGTGTAGAAAGAATGTAGTTTGTGCAATTAGTAGGATGTAGAAAGGATGTAGTTTGTGCAGATATAGAATGTGTTGTAATCGCATCTGAAATTTTTCTGCAATTTTTTCTGAGAAGTGTGTAATTTTTCAAGTCTTCACGTAAAATGTTTTGTTTTACAGAACTAAAACTATAAACAAGGCTACATATCCAGTGGGAATGTGGTTCTTGGGTAAGAAGAACCTGTAGCAGTTTCTGATGCTGTTCATTGCTGGGTTAATGTCACAGATATTTGACTGAAAGCAATTTTCACTTACAGAATTTATAGATGTCTGAGCAGTCAGTTTGAAAAGTAAAAAAGAAAGCTGAAAGATCTGAAAGCCTTTTATATGATTTCTCATTCTGTTATTGCAACTGTCTCTAGTATGAAGTCCGCACATGTAGATCAGGCAGCCTTCTTCATGCTTTGAGTATCCAACTCAGATTTTCTCATGTAATGGTATCACAAAAAGGTCTGCAGGAGTCCTTGCAGTGTAATAGGCTTATTGTCAATGTCTCAGGCCATAACTGGCTGTAGCAGAGCTATAACTTAATGGGTGTTTTATGGGCTCATGTGAAAAATGTGTTATTTTATGTACCTGCAGCAGTTAATGATTTGGTAATCAGTGATACTGAATGTTCCTGGTTTGGTCTTTGGCTGGTGTGACCCTCTGTCTCTCTTGCCAACCCACCGAGGATGTTCTCAAATGGGTGACAAGTTGGGAAGAAGACTTCATGGTCTTGCTGTTGTTAGTACAGCTCTGTTTCAGCTATGATTGCCTTTATCAACTTTATCTCCTTCAAGAGCAGTTCCAGACTTAAAGTGAACAACTGTAAATAACATCAAGGATGAACAGAGAAAATACTGAATGTGGTGGCTTTGTCCACATCAGCCTCATCACTCAACAGAGTGCAGCTTCAGCCTCCTGCGTCTGGTGACCTTCTGCAAAACTGAGTTGAGATGAGGATTTTTCAACAGTGGGATGACATTGCTGATGCTCTTTGATTTGGGTAGGCAGTCCTCTGATGAGTGCCTGCAGGCAGCACATCCTATTTGCCTTTTCTCAGTCTCCCGTGGAAAGTAATTTGGCACCAATATGGGTCTGAGACTGTCCATAGTATAGGTAACTGCATGAGGACAATTGAAGTAAAAAATACACATAAACCAAACTTCACATTTGCTTAAAAGTACTGATTTATTTGGCTTTTAGATCATAGAATTATGCAATGCAGATTTGATTTTGATACTTCACTCCCAGCCTCTCAGGACACCCTTGTTTCCTCAAGTGCTCTGCATTTACCAGTCAGTTTCCTTTGCATTTGCTTATTTTATGTCAATAGTGACTGTGCTCTAGAATGAAAGCCGAGATGCATCTATGATATTTGGTACAAATAATCTTAAAAATAATTCTATTTGCATTTCTTTGGGCAGTGTAGGAAATCTTTGATAAATCTCCCTGTCACAGGGGAGTACTGGAAAAGTTAAGCTGAGAATTGTCCAGTGGAGGTAGCTTCTTTTTACACTTTTTCTCAGACATCCCTGATCTCAAAGGCTATAATTATTTTTTTTTTCAAGTGTTTGTTGCTCTCAGTAGTAACTGCATAAAAGATGTGAAAAAGTTTCAGCTCTGATGTTTTAGCCTGAGTAAAGGAATAGTGTTGAGTGACTGAATAATGTGTTTTAGATCAGTACTGGTTAGAGGAGGTATAAGATGGGAAGTTGAAATGTTTTGGTTTTGAATGTAAGCTGGGTCACTTTTCTTGATGTAGTATTTTATTAAAAGATTATTATGCTTTATAAATTAAAAGTATTAAGAAACACACTTGTTTTTGATTGTACCAGGAGACTAATAGACAATATCAAGTGTATTTTTGAGATGTTTTAATAATGAAACTGAAGGTTGTGCAAGTTCTATGATATTTTAATTTAAGTCTAGTTCAGCAGGTGTTAAACAAGAAAGTTTTCACTTCTCTCTATTAGTAAAGGGTCAACTTTTTGTCACCTTTCACTTGTCATGTTTCTGTTGCACATCATTCCCATGCACCGGGATCCCTCAGCCTTTAGTATGCACATATATGAGAAGTAAATAGGAAGAAACTACATGTTGCTTTCTTTTTTTTTACCACGTACAAAAGATAGCAGTGGAGAGTGAGGGCAAATACAGAAAACATTTTCACCTGTTACTGATTGTTCAATTAAAAAAATCCTGTGAAGAATCTTCTAAATGAGAATCAGGTTGAAGCTGGAGTCAATATAAAAGTGAGTTTCCTATTTTAGGCTTGTTAACCTTCGGGGCTGTTGAAGTTAACTCTAACTAGGTGGCATCTTCCTTGCTTCCAGAGCTGTGCTTTTTATTTTATCCAGGCTTGGATGTACAATTTTCTCAACTATTAGAAGTAATAAAGAGTAAAATATTGTTCAGAGAGGGAAAAAAACCCCAACCTTGTCCTCATAGGTAGTTCCATGAACGGATTCTTGCTTGCTGTGGTTCTCTTTGCTTGGGGCTACCAGCTGAACTTTTAGTATTTTAGCCTCTACTTAAGCACAGTTAAAATTTAACAGCTGTGTTTAGGACTCCATGGTTCAGTAGTAGTGTAGTGGGAGCTTGTGGCTTTTGCACACCTGTTAAAAAGATTCTTGAAAAGAGGGTAACAGCTTTCACTTGTGAAAGTGCTTGTGAACGTTAATTCCTGACTAGCCGTGCTGATGGCAGCACTAATTGAACCTTTTTATAAATCATTCCTGTGCCATCTTCCAGCGTAAGGCTGTGGACAGATGTTCATTTAACAAGACATCTGTGCTGGTTTAGGAAGTTACTGTATCCCAGATGTTACACTGCTTTTTAAGGTTATTGGCCCTGTTTTATATATTTAGTACCATCAGTTTACTCCATGGTTTGCAAAGCATACGAAGGAAGGTTTCTTTTCTAAATGGTGTAGCGGTTTCAGCATTTTGGAAAAAGGTACAAACTCTTTAGTGGATCATGTGTACCTGTTTTCATAAGCCTGGAACAAAATGCACGAGGTGAATACAGTGGTTTTGATAGATGGTCTTGAACGAGCTGTCACGTGGTTTTGTTGGTAGCAACTTTGGGAAGACTTACAGAAACTGGTGTCTGGCAATAACTTCTGGGTAATCATAAACTAGGCCTGGCAGTGACAGGCATCTGAGGATAGTAGCTTTGTCAGTTATTTCATGTGATTCCAGGAAATGTTGGCCCATGGCCTTATTCCTGATCACTTTGTGGAAAGGATAAGTAAGATCCAAGATGTACTTTTGACCTACATTGTACTTGTCCAGTTACGATGCTATTGCTGTGTCCTTTCAAAAAACAAGAAAACCACAAAAAAACTCACCAAAATCATGCAGAAAAGAGAAGAAAAGAAACAGTGTATCATTACTGTCAGGTGAATAAGAGATTTTCCATTTTTTCCCATGCTGATCTCCATGCATTAAGCAGATACCAGGTGCGTGGTGATCTCCCAGTGTTATTCAAGTCCTAGAGACTTTATCCAAGCCTCATCACGGCTTTCCCCCTGTACAGAGGGAGTACCCAATGCTCTGCTGAGCACTGTGAAAGGTTTTTCTGGGCTTTTTTTCCCCCTCAGGGCTAAATTTAATTAGTTGCTTACCCAGAGAAGAATTACAAGATTTTTATTTATCATGGTATATTTAAAGATGGAGATTAATGAAAGGCATTAGCTGAAAAGCTAATTGATAAAAAATTTAGGAGTAGGTCACAAAGGATTTTGATAAATGACTCGATTTTATGGAAGTAGGAGTAAAATTGTCATAGACAGTAATTACATTCAACTGGAGTCCTGTATTAATAAAAAAGTATAGTTTTGTCTTCATTGCTGACTTTATTCCATAAAATGCTGAATGTGCTGTAAACACTTGAAGTTATATTTCTCTCAGTGGATCTGTTCTTTTGAGCAGAAATAGATGTGCTCTTGTTTTTTGTTGTTTTTGGTTTTTTTCCTTCTAAATTGAACTCTGTTGTAGGAAAAAGGCGGGCAAGGAAACCATGGCAGGGACCTTGGCAGCGCTTCAGCCCGCGTACCAAGCTCCCTGCCTGCCCACTGACTAATATTTATTGTTTTCTGGCAAGAGGGTGTGTTGGTCAGGCTCTGCCTGTACATTTTGTTCTGGGTCTGTTGTGAGCTGTAGGAGACGTGGCTCATGTGTGTTCAACACTTGTGCCATCCCGAGCCGCTGGGGGTTCTGCGGTGTTATGTGGAAGGGTAATGTAGTTACTCCACCTGATAAAAAACTTCGGGGTTGGGCTTCAAGATCTAGAGCAGAACTGAGGTTGTAGTGTTCAATTCAGCAGTTCTGGTTCAGGACTAATTGGTTTCCTGTGGGTGAAGGGCAGTAGTCACAGGCTGTTGTTCCATAATTGCTTTGAGGCAGCAAAAACTGGACCCCCACACCATCTTTCCCCTATTGCCTTCTCACATTCTCCTTCAGAAGGATGAATTTGAGAAGAAACCAAGTCCCAGGCAAAGAACAGAGCACAGGCTGCTTTTCCCACTGTATTTAAGGGCAAGTGGAAATAAGTATAGAGAAAAATTAAAAAAAAAATTAACAGGGTTTGTCAGTGGAAAAATGAGGTGTTACGCAAACCAGCCAAAAGCTTTATGTATAAAACTATTAAATGAAATGTGTAAACTTAATGCAAATAACATGAAGCAATCCATTCTTACTACAAATGCTGATTGCAGCGGTTAGGTATGCTATATGCCCTTCTCAAATGGCATTTGCTGTGGAAACATTAAATTATAGTTGTCAGTACAGTGTATATTTCACTGTTTTGTGACTTGAATTATTTTTTTCCTCTAAGCCAAACATAAATTTGTAGGCTATAAAATCTCTTCTGATGATTGGGAAATGAATGTAACCAGCAAAAATAAGTTAATGATATAATCTACCATGTTTTCCATTGTTTCTTCAGTTTTATTTAAAACCTGCACAACATTAAGAAGGCTTTTTGTAGACTATTTGGGGGAGGGAAATGGCAAGACAACACCAGACATGGTTATATCTTCTGCTGAAGGAAGCAATTATATTTAATTAATTGAAACCTCTGCTTTTGCTTGGTGTTAAATAGGTTGCTAAAATACAATAGGGAGTTCAAGGCGCAAATACTGCTCATTTAAACAAAATGTTTAAAAAGGCTTTGTGAGGTACTTTGGTGTTTAATACAGGAACTGTAGTTTAGTAGAAAATCTAAACTCATCTGTAAATTATTAAATAAACATAAACAATCATCATTTTCCACTATCCAGCAAGTTTACCTCCAGGGTTGTGTTGGGGAATACTGAGAAGGGGTACCTGTGAAAAAGCACAGTTATAATTTATGTTTGTGATGATTTCACAGTAATCCTTGTTTAGTACGGACTTGTAACTTTGCATTGCAGACAGGTAGTTGGTAGAAGAATAATTAGGATAGGATTTAGAAATAATCCCTGTCCTTAGCTGATTGTGTTCTGTAAAGCTTTTGAGCATTCTTGCACTAAGAGAAGTGTTTTCACTGACCTGCGTTCTTATCCTTTCACTGGGTGCTGGATGATGTGCTGGCATGTTGTGAAGAACTGCAAGAAATTTAATACTTAAATGTTTTTGACTTCTTTACTTGCTGCTTTGTTTTTCTAAGTGTTAGAGGAGTGTTACCTTCTTTGCTGTATCTCACTCTTGCTGGAAGAGCCTGTTCTATCTAGTGGCTCTGATACTCCATTTGCTCTACTCCATGTTCTTTGTTACGGATGAGAATCCATATGTGGGACCATCTCAGATCCTGCCAGCGGTTTCTGTGTCCTTCCCACTGCCAAAACACACATCCCCATTCTGGCCAGCTCACTGGTCACTATACTCCTGGTGGGCTGATGCGGTGGCTGAAAGGAGGAGAGCAAGACAGTTTCTTCTGGTCACTGTGCAGTTTATTCTGGTTTCAGTTTTTGTGAAACATAAGTTTTAAGAAACTGCACTGGGAGTAAAGTGGCAAATAAGTAAAGGGGATGCTTCTGTCTCTTGTAAGAAGGGTGATACTTGTTTTGTGTATTCTGGATATGCTGTCACTGCTTATGGATAAGCAGGCAGGGGGAACAATAATCTCATAATCCCTAGGGTTCTCAGTGTGCTCACGTTTCTCAGCATTATCCTGAACAAAATTTATAGGGATGCCAAGAAAAGTCCTCCTGTTCTTAATCTCTTCTTGCTTTTCTCTTTCCCCCAGCTCCTTTGTAAATTGAGTGGGAGGTTTTCAGGCTGTGGTGTAAGCCTCATTTTAATTTTTCTTTTCCTCCTTCACAGTGACTGAAATGGTCCCAATACAGTCTGAAGGGGTTGTCTTGCTAGGTAGTCCAAAAGAGTCAGTCCTCTTCTAGCAGGAGAGCAACCTGTGCAGACAGCAGCGATGGTTCCAGTTCTGCCCAGTTCTTTGATCCAAGGGAACAGAAGGCATTGCATGATTGCATTTCTTCTGAAGCTGATTTAGCAGATCCAGTCCTGCGGAAGTAGTTTGGATGGACCAAAGCTCTATAACAGACTGTACAAAAAAGGGAAATGCTGGTTTTGGAATGATTTAATCGCTTCAAAAAACACCAAAACCTTTTCTACCCAATGCAGAACTAAACCCAAACCTTTCAGAATCCTCTGTGAAAGAGGAACTGGAAGGGTTTTGTCTGGGGGGGCAGGCGGGGTGCCTGTGTGCTGGCCTGCGTGGCATCCCGATTCAAGGCATGTTGGTTGGGTGAATGGTTGCCTGGGAGCTCTGGGATGTTGGAAGTGCTGAGATGCCCCAAACTGCTCAAAATTTGTGTACTTGGAATCAGAAGCTTCGAGGGTCTCCCAGGCTTTCCGTCAGCATGCCAGGCAGGTTGCCAAGTAGCCTGAAAATTTGGGAGGCGAGTTGCCAAGCTCTTGGCTCCCTTTCACATGGGCTGCTGAACAGCTGGGAATCTGGATGCCTGGGCTTCTCAACAGCCCACCATGATAGTTACTGAAGAGCCAGGCAGGGAAAAAAGGCTGGAATTTGTGGCACAAACCTGTCTGCTTTCCATCAGACCTTGGTTGAAATTGAAACAAATCTGCCAGGTATTTTAGTTTTGACAGGCTGTCCTCACATGATGACTTTTTTAATGTGATGACACCTAGTCATCTCTCGAAACATTTTACTCAATGTGTCAAAATATTGTTCCACTGAAAATAATGTGTGTTTCGGTTTCATTGTTTTTAGCATCATTATTATTCTATGGAAATTCCTTCCAAGGGTGCTCTTTGTGGATTAGTCTCTATTTTATAGTAGCTACTGTCCAGATTTTGGATAGTGTTTTCTCTTATCTCTCTATAGTTATGTGTTACATGGAGCAGTCAGTATGCTTGTATGAAAATCTGGCTGAGTTAGCTGTTGTTTGATCAGTAAAAGTTCATTTTTTTTTTTCTTGTAAGAAGGATCAGAGAAACTTAAGGGGCCAACTGCTGATTCAAGTGTACCTTGCTGAGGACATAAACCTAGAACGGGAAGAAAGGGGAGGAAGCTTCCAGTTCATACAAGATTGAAATCATGGGTTAGCTTGAATGTTAAATAATTAAGTACTGACATTCATCCCCCAGAATGAAATTATTTAAATCCTAATTTTCCAAATGCTTTCAGTCTAAAAAGAGTTTTGCCTTCTTATGTTTATAGGCCTCGGAGTAGAGGAAAAACTGCAGTGGAGGATGAAGACAGTATGGATGGTTTGGAGGCAGCAGAAACAGAAAACACTGTGGAAACAGGTACTGAGAATATAGCACTGATGCTCTCTGGGTATTGTTTCTCTCTCAGAAATGCATTTAGTTGTGAAGGACTTTGGTAGACAAGAAATACTGTAGTAGAAGAAATTTTGTAGTACGAGATGCATTTGGTCAGGTTTAAAAAGGAAGAAACCTCTATATTTAAGCCTATATTAATTTAATGTTATTGAAGCTATTATTTTTAAATAGTGTAATGGGAATGTCTTTGTAGTGTAGATACGTAGAGGTTCTTTTCCTACTTTTGCAAGGCTGTATCTAACAAAAATAAAGTGGCAGCTGCGGTTTTTGGAATACCTGCCAAGATGCACTACTACTTATTGACCTGTATCTTCAGCTAACTACAGCAGATTATATACCAAAGAGATAAACAGGATAACCAAATGCTAATGCTTTCTGCTGCTGCTTAGGAAACAGGATAAATCTTTGTTCTTGCTTTGGTAAATATTTGTTGTGGTGGTACCCAAATGCTTCAGTTACCAGAGGGAGCTCGTTGTTCTGGATGGAGTACTGTTGAAACAGTTTGTGATTTTTGTTCTGGCAGTTCAGGAGCCTAAAGAGACAAACAGATGAGCCAACACATGAGATAAAGGCCATGGTGAAGAACTGTCATCTCCTTGCCAGGCACGTGTCTGTAGCCATTTGCCTGTTTTTAACCAGGGAATGAGTGTAGAAGGATGAAGCCCCACCATGAAGGATGATTCCATGGCCACTTGGCAGAAGTTTGTTGGTTTGACAGAAATAAGCCTTGAAAATGCATTGAGACCTAAGAGTTTATAAATTTAATTAGGTGGCCCCGTATGTATAATGAGAGGAGTGGAAGGAAGCACAGAGACACAAACAAACAGCAGAAGCTGGTGATCAGGGCAGAAATGGCATGGAAGTGCCAGCTGAGTTAGGGGAGTTGTCCAGTTCCTCTCAAATCTGCTGAGTGGAGGGGTTAAAGTAGTGGAGTTCTTAAAAACAAAGACAAGGATCTGTGCATAGTGTAGATTAGGGACTACAAGTAGAGGACCTGAAAAGAGCCATTTTTGCAGCAGCGTTTTTCATGGGCCCTGCAGGAGCGTGGCTGCTGTGGTGAAAGCCACCAAGGAGGAGAGAGCTCAAATTCTCCTGAGGGTGGGCTTTGTGTGTGCTGCTCTCATCCTACTTGCTGGATGTGGAATGATGCTGAGAAGGCTTTGTGCTTATGACCTGAGGCTTTGGGATGTGTCAGGAGTGTGTAGTCACAACCTGTGTTGAATTTAAGTGTTAATGGCATGTGGAGGGAGCCTAGATTAAAGCTTAATGCAAGGATGCTTCATTGTTTTATTCTGTTGATTGTTTTTCTGCTCCTGCAAATGGAACTGCTGGTGGTAGTGAACTTGGGTGATCTTTTGCAGCTTCTACAAGTAGGTAATTACTAGTTAATAAACTAATAAATAAGAAAAACAGTTGGAGCAGGTATTTGTGTATAGAAAAATAGTAGGGTAAAGTAAAACTAGTTCCAATTCTATTACTGCATCATTATTATTATGTTGTAATGATGATGATTATTCTTCCTATCCTGTGTGATAGAAGCAGTCTTATGAAAGCCAGTGAAGGAGACAGAATGTGTCCATTTAAAGTGATAAGTTTTATAAATTTTACATATTTTTTAAAAAAGAAAAAAACTCAAAAATAAATTCAGACTTAAGAACTGTTACACTACTGTGTAGGGGATTCAGTGGTAGCTGTATATTTTTTTTTTACTTTTGTCATTTTTTACAAAGTTGCTCAAAGAAACCGGAGAGCAGTTTTTGATTCAGAAGAGAGAAGAACACATAATTGTTTTTAAGGCTCTGAGAGTGCATATAGATGAGTCTCTCCATTATCTTTCATCAGAATAATCCTGAGAGTCACAGGGGGCTGATACCCATTTTTAAAGCTGTGGGCACTAGGAGCACTGTGCTGGAAATCCCAATGGACCAAGGCTCCACCAGGTCTGCTGCTGGAAGTCAGGCATCATCACTTCAGTGCTGAGCCCAGGATGGATTTTCAGACTGTACTCCTCACTGAAAGGATGCCTAGTAAAAATACATAGGTCTGAAATCCCATTTTTGCTGGGGAACCAAAATAGACTTGAAATAGCATTATCATGTTGAGCAGTTTGATAGAGACAGAATCACAATTATGTTATTTTAAAAGCTGGGCACCATGTGACTTGCTAGAGATTTAATCATATTACCTGGAAAGGCTGCTGCCTCTAAAACTTATTCTAAGCACTTACCTTTGTTAGTACAAAAGTGGGAGGAGTAATCTCAGTTTGTTGCTCTGTTTAAAACTGTGTTAATTCAATTGAAGAGTATTTGTGTACTATTTTATTAATTTCTGCTTCAGCTAGAAAAGGGGCTTGTTTTCATTCCTTGCAAAGAGTGGTCTTGCCAGCAAATTTCTGCAGTAGTTGGCAAACCAGAACACAATATAGTAATATTACAAAACTTGAGACAAATGCCTAAAAAATCTTGACATGCAATTTGTGACATGTTTTGAGTCTCTTGTTCCTAGCTTCTTTTCCATTGTTTGATTTGTATGTTGAGAATAATGAGGAATTCTTTTACTGAGTTTGGGTTTTTGAGGTTGTTTCTGTTTTGTTTTATTTAATTAAGTTTCATAAATTGAGAGAAGTCCATGTTATTGATGTTGTATTCAGCATAATGAGCTCTGCTTTTAGGGAAGGAACAGTGAAGGAGGAATAAGAACTCCCCTCAAGGGGAGTGAAGAAGGATGTGCCCCATATAATTCCACCTAAGACAAATAAATGTTTGGTAGCTGTCAAATCTTTTATGGGGAGAAAAAGCAAGGAGTGTGCAAGTACCAAACATTATTTCCATTTGCAATGTTGACACAAATGTTTGTTTAAATTAAAAGCAAAAATCCTTCCCAAAGGGGCTCTTTTGTAATACTGAGGCACAGTCATTTTAATTGCAGTTTGGGAAATAAGTCACTGCCCTTCTCAAAATTCTGTAGTCTCACATGTGAAGCAAGGCAGAGCTGGAAGCAGAGCAGGGTGAGCCGTGTGCTGATCAGTTCAGTATGGCTGCTTCTCCTGCCAACTGCAGCGATTCCTGAGCCCTCTCCCTTTTCTGCCAAGTACTAAGTTCCCTTTGGTGTAGATTCTTGAGGACAGAAAGAGAGCAGGAGGGATTTGGAACTGGAGAAAGGAAGTTCTGGAATTTGAAAAAAAAAAGATCTTTTTGGAGCTAAGTAAACTTTTTCCTGAAAAAAGGGTGTTGACAACTGCTTCTACTGATTCAATAGATTTTCAGCTTCTTGTAAACCTCAGGACAGACTTCTTTCATTTACCCACCAGCCCTGTCTCTCTTGCTGATCCTTTGGCTCCTCACTTAATGTCTGCTCTGCTCTTCAGCTTTGTATTGGTGTTTCCAGCTGTCTGCTCCTTCAGTTTTCTCCACTGTGGTTCCCCCAGTGATGTTGAGCTGGTGTTTCTCTCTCCAGCTGATGTCGTGGTTACCCATTCTTTCCATCATTTTGGCGCCACAGCATCGTGGCATGGTTAAGGATGGCTGGGACCTCTGGGGATCATCTGCTCCACACCCTTCTCCAGCAGGGTCACCTAGAGCTGGCTGTCCAGAACCATGTCCAGACAGCTTTTGTCTCAAAGAATTGACGCTCCTGGGCAACCTGTGCCAGTGTTCAGGTGCCCTCACAGTAAGAAAGGGTTTCCTGATGTTCAGAGGTAGGCTCCTGTATTTTCCTTTGTGCCTGGTGCCTCTGGCCCTGTCAAGACCTTCCACCTTTCTGGTTCTCAGTAAAATACTGTTTGCTGCAGAATACTGTGTTCCCCTCTGGATCCTCTTGTGCTGCTCCTCCCCGCAAGAACAGTTTTCTTCTGATGAGCAAGTTTCTAATTGCCAAAAAAATACAGACCAAAAAATTCTGGAAAGCGTGTGGCTTCGTGTACAGGGATATATGCAAATATAAAACTGCTAATCCAAAGAAAGAAATAATACACCAAGTAACTCCTGATATGCTTTCTGTAGGTTTTGCTACTAATGGAGACTTGGCTTCTGCTTCTTCTCCCCAACTTCTGTTAGTTTCAGCAAGTTTCTGTACTTGATATTTTCCTTACTCTGCATTTAAGTTGAAAATGAATTCTTTGTATTAATTATCTGATTTTTTTTTTTTTTTGGAGAACACTTGTGAAATATCCCAACTCCTTCTAGAGTCTCTAATTCTTCCTGTCTATGTCTCATAAAAATGTTGAGATTCAGATCTGGGAGTTAAATGCAGTAAAATCAATTTATTTGAACTGCTGAGTCTCTTGGGAAATCATTAGTAAATCCATCAGGTATTTATTCTGTTAACTATCCATGCCATGTCAACCAGCTCTTACAGCAGTGCTTTCTACCAGACCCTCAACTCCCCATAGTGTTCAGAGGCTTCACAGTTGATAATAGCTGATAAAAGAACATGGATGATTTTATCAACCAGTAGTTCCTTATCTACATTATTGTTGTTATTAACATTTTTATCAGACCCAGTCACATTGTCTGGCCAGTTGATTTCTTGTTGGACTTCACATTAACTTCCTGAAGATGAAGCTTCCTCTGAGCAGCCTCATTTGTCTCTGGGCAAAGCACTGAAGAACCAGAAACACTTCTCAGTGGAGGAAAATTATTCATGCAGAAGTTGCCAGGGAATTTTGGACTAGTTCAGAATGTCATCAGCTTTGAATCAGCCTGAAAAGCACTTTTCTAGAGAAAAAAACTTCTGCAATATCCTACTTATTAAAGGAAATACAGGCATCCTTTGCAGTTAACACCTGAGAACAAGTCCTGGTTTGGGTGAATTGATGGCAAAAGCTCTTGGCAGTGTGTTAATACCAAAATCCAGTTTTAAAATCCAGGCAGATACTTTGGCCTCATCCTTACTACCCATTCCTTCTAAAACTAATGAAAGGAAGAATTAACACCACTGAGGGCTTGCTTTTAGATTAAACTTGGCCATATAATTGTGGCAAATACATGCTTAGAAATGCACTTAAATATTTTTAAGGCAACTAATCTTCTGTGTACTTATTAGAAAAGGAGTGATTTCTTCTTTCTTGTGCTGCTGACTCCTACCTGCTCAGCCACTGGAAAAATCAGCAGAAGTGAAGCATGTTGTTATAATTATTATAAGCATCTTATTATTTTTGCCTTATATTCTGGTAATTTGTTTGTAATGAGGAAAGCAAACGAAAGAGGAGGCTACTTTGATATTTGCATTTACACCATTACAGGCTTACTCAATAATACCATTTATCATCATGCGTGCTTAAAATAGGCCGTTTAGAAAAATCTCTTTTTTTTGCCTTCTGACCAATATCTCTGTCTCAGGTGTTTTGAGAGCTGGTGGAATCTGTTACTTCCAAATCAGTTTGAACCTCACTGAGTTTTTCATTCTGGAGGTTATTTCTGAAATGCAACTTCCTTTTGCTGTTGCTTATTTATTCAGTAGTGGTTTTGCAGTTTTGGTATCAAACTATGCTTTGTTAAACATAATCCAACAGGTTTTGAAAGTTTTCAAAGACCTAGAATTTTCCACTTCCCCATTACCTTGATGTTTAATTGTGCTGCTGTGTCATTAATGATGGGATGGAAGATCTGCATGGCCATTGCCAGTCAAATACATTGAAATAGTTGCGTGTGCTCTGTGTGCTGTATGCTTCTCCTCACTGGAAAAAGGGCTGCTCTGTGTATTGTAGTTCACAGAATCACAGAATGGTCTGGCTTGGAAGGGACCTCAAAGATCGTCTTGTTCCATCCCTTCTGCCATGAGCAGGAACCACTTGCTAATTCTGTAGACCTGTCTCAGTTTTTATTACAGTAATGCTGTGTTGAGGCTGACTCTTCAGTTTGGTAAAAGAAATAGAGGAGAAATTCACTGCTGATGAGTTCAAATCACAGGATAAACCTGGCTGGTGTTGGAGTCCCACAAATACCTACCCTGGCAGCCCTTTTCTGGTTCAAAGGGGAAGAATGTATGGCGTAAAATGAACTTATTTAGGATAAGAAAAGAGGTACCTATTTGCAAGGCATTGAAGAGTGGTCATAGAAAACTAAATGATTCTTAATTTGCTAGTAGTTAATGTAAAAGAACATGAAGGGCAAAATTGCCATCCTGCTTTTGTATAAACAAAAATCTCTCTCAAATAGCTTTTGCTACCTGAGCAAGTGGTGCTTCAGTTCTTCTGAGAATTGCAGAAGCTTTCATAAGTCTAAAAGAGAAATAAATTCTAGGAATTACTGGCGGAGGGATAAGCGGAATAAAAAATCAGAGAGAGTTTTTTCCTCTTTTTAGTGTTGCTTTATAAATCCTTGGCATGTTAAATGCCATGTGCAGTTCTGCTTTCCCTTCTCCAAAAGGATGAGCTGTAATTGGGAAAGTACAGGAAAGGCCAACAAGTATGACAAGAAGTAAGTAATATCTTCTGTGTAGGGATCAGTTAAGGTAAAAGCCTTCGATCTGAAGTGATTTCACTGAGGAGGAATGTAATAGGGTCCAAAAAATGATGAGTGGTATGGAGAAAATGGACAGGGCACGGTGATTCATTTTGTTGTGCAACACAGAAATTAGGGGACATCAGGTCATGTTCAGAGAGTAGAGGGGCAGGTGCATTTGCACTCAGCATCTACTGCAATTACAGATTTCATTTTTCCTGGATGCTTTGGGCATGAACAACTTGACATGGGTTTCAAAAAGACCTAAACAAATTAGTGGAAAATTAATCAGATGAATGCTTTTGAATACCACTCCTAGCTTAGGCAGTTCCTCACTCATGGAGGTTCCATGTTGTGGTTAACCATAATATGATTTCATGTTTTTTGGGTGACCTGAATTTCAGTTTAAACGGTCCTACATTGAAAATCTTGGTTTTATTTTTGAACTGATACAAAATTTGCAGTTATTTTCTGTATGAAATATATTTAACAGTTAAGAGCGCATTTGAATGAAAAGTATCAAAATATACAGGGGAATGTACAGAACAAGAATAACTGCAGGTTTTCTTCTCATCTCCATCTAACACCTGTTGCAGTAAGTAAATCAGAGAATCATAGAATAGTTTGGATTGGAAAGGACCTTAAAGATCATCCAGTTCCAACTGCCCTACCATGGACAGGGACCTCCTAGACCACATTTCTCAAAGCCCCATCCAACCTGGCCTTGAGCACTTAGAAGGATGGGGCATCCACATCTTCTCTGGGCAGCGTTTGCCAGGGTCTCACCACCCTCACAGGAAGAACTCTTTTCTAATAGTAGTCTAAAACTACTCACTTTCAAATTATTGCGAAAGATTTCTGCACCTAAGAGATCTCTGCATGTGACTTCCTCAGACAGTGGCAGGAGGGGTGATGTTGCTATCAAATTGTATCCAGAGCAGTAACAGAATCATGAACTCTGAGTAGTGGAAACTTGTTTTGTTCCTAAACTGGGACAGTGAATGAAACTTGGTAATTATAGTACTGGATAGTGTAATGGTTTATCCCAGCTGTCTACTGAGTACCACACAGTACCACTGGGACGGGGAGGAGAATTGGCAAAAGTTAAAACCCCAGGATTGAAATTAGAACAGTGATGCGCCCCTGGCACAGGTTGCTCAGAGAGGCTGTGGCTGCCTCATCCCCCTGAGTGTTCAAGGATGGGCTGGATGGGGTCTGAACAACCTGGTCTAGTGAAAGGTGTCCCTGCCCATGGCAGGAGGTTGGAACTGGATGATCTTTAAGGTCCCTTTCAACTCAAACCATTCTGCGGTCTACTGGGCATGGTGTTCTGTGCTGTGGAATATCCCTCTGGCCAGTTGGGGTCAGCTGTCCTGGCCATGCGCTTTCCCAGCTCCTTTTTGTGCCTGTTTGCTGGCAGAGCATTGAAGAGTCCTTGCTTTAGAGTAAGCACTATTTAACAACAACTAAAACATCAGTGTGTTACCAAAATGAAATCTTGTCCTAAAAGTCCAAAACACTGCACCCAATACTAAAAAGAAAATTAACTATGCTGGCCAAAACCAGGACAGGTAGGCATTTTAAATTCATAGTTTGCATTCCCTTGTTAAGGTTTCTTTTCATATTGTTGCTACACTGACCTGGTTTTTATCTGTCAAAACTACTGGAGCATTTTGGTGGTGGTTGTAGTTCGGCAGATCCCTGTGGGGCTGTGTAAAGCACCTGGTCCCATTGGCTGTTTCCTGACACAGCACTACCCCTTCCTTTTGCAAAAATAGCTGTGTTTGCCTTCAAAAGCTCGTTACTCCCTCTCACAGAACATCTTGGTAGGCAACAGTTGAGACCCCTGGGATGTCCTGATTGTGTTTGGTGATCTTGGTATTTTCCAGCCTGCACTACTTTCTGTTCTTAGTGAAAGTTTTGGAAGCTCATGACATGTGCTTCATTATCTGCCTAATCAGTAGGCCTGACAATAAAGTCAAGTGATTAAATAGTCAACCTGCTGCATCTAAATATTAATTTAGTAGTGGAATATTAATTTTATGTTTATGACAGCTCTTTGGGTTTTGTTTGGATTTTTAAGTGTCACTTTATAATTAATATTACGATATTTTAAAGATTTTTTTTCTGGTAGAATTCTTATGGTATTATTAGGTTTTGACTTGACAGGTAGTCTCTGAGTAGTTAAAAGAAAACCTTTTGGATATGCTGATGTCTGTCCTTCACCTGATTGCCGCAGCAGAGCCCACACAAACATCTCCATATTTTCCTATATGTTTACCCAAGTAGGTTGTAGAATAGGGCCTGTGATTGTGGGAAAACAGAAAGGGATTGTTCGTAACAAAAGAACATTTTAGATCTTAAGTTGATGTTGCTTCATCACATCCCTAAAGAAAGCTGTGAGCATGTAATAAAATCCCAGCCATCCCCAGTCTCTGCTTTCCACAAGTCCTGCTGCAGTGGGGGGGTATACAAAACACAGGGCTTCCTTCCTGAGTCTGTATTTCCACTTGTGTCTCACATGGGGAGAGGTTTCCAAGGGGTCTGAAGATAGATAGAGCAGGAAAACAGGAAGTTGTCAACACAATTATTATTCAGAATGTTGTAAATCCCTACATAATACATGTAAATAAGGAGACCAGCTACTGTTAGGAAGGTGGGTAGTCTGCATAACCAACTGGGGGTGCTGTATGCCGTTTGTTATTTTCTTCAAGTGTTCCTGCATTCTGCTCTATAATGGGGAATAAAAATAATAAGAGAAAAAATCTTTGATCCTCTGTAAAGTGTTTTTCCCTTAATTTGAAAAATATCCAAATTACAACTTCAATATTGAGAAAGCTAAGGTGTCTTTTCACCACTATATATGTGTTACTGAAGCAAATGGGATGGAAGTGTTAATTAAAAGAGAAATTTAATACACATGCTGTAAATCTTACCACTCCCAGTGACTTCTCTGCATATCTGTCCCCTGTCAATGTTAGGCAGTTCAGGTTTTTTTCCATCATATTTCATATCTCCATTCTTGGAGATGCACAGAAACCATCTGGGCAGCTGGCTCTGGTGGCCCTGCTTGAGGAGAGGTTTGGACAAGGTGGCTCTGGGCTGCCTTCCAGCCTCAGCCAGATGTGATTCTGTGAGTTACCCAAGTTGTAAAGCATGTGGAAGTCTCAAGCCCTTTGATGGCCCATATGGACATTTTCTTTTAATAAGGAAAGAAAGCTTTACTGTCCTCAGCAGCCAGGTTAGAAAGAACTATGAATATAGTTGTATTCAAATAGTAAAAAAAAATTAAAGTGCAGTGTTTCCTAGTATTTTCCTAAAATTTTAGTAAAGGATAATGACATTAAAAAATAACCTAGAGACACTGGGGAGTTGTACAATCAGGTTTTTTAAATCTGTCTCCCCTCTAACTCACTATATATAAGCAAGAAACAATTAATTGTGCCAGAAACAATTGTGAAAAGAGGATGCAAAATAAAGCATTATATATGATCTGCAAATGAGCTTCCCATTTATTAATTATCCATGGATCTTTCATTCCCAATAGCTTCAAAGTGGAATGTTGTAACCAAACCTGATGATGTTAAACATACTGTGCCAGGTGCTTCCAAGAACATCTCTGAGGTGTATCTGACATGCCAGGCCAGTGCTGGGATCCATCTCCTAGGAATTTGACTCACGAAATGCAGTGCTCCTGTTTTTCCTTAATCTTCTGCAGGAAAACTTTCACAAAGTTTTCTTTACAAGTAACATACACTACTTTCATGCTGTTCCGTTAGCACCGTGTTTTCAGTCTTCCAACAGCATATTGAGGCACAGTTTGGTTTGTTGCAGAGACAGCAACTGAGGTGTTGTTTGTCTCATTTAGTATAATTTGAGTCCCTCTTTCTCTGGAGAAGCAAACAGCAGGGGAAATGCACCATAAGGATGTAAGCTCCTATAGTTGTCATGTGTAGTGGAACAATCTGTGTCTTCTCACACAGTCCAGAGTTGCTGGGAGTGAGAGTACCCCTGAACTTCGCCTTCCCAGTGTGCTGGGTGTCCAGTAATGGTAATGAGATGAAAGCTGGCACAGAGTGAATGGCTTTTTTCCTTTACTTGATTGAAAGCTTCAGCAGGCGCACAATGAAGACAGAGTTCCTTTTGCACAGTTTAACTGGGTTAAAGAAAGTGGCCAAGATGGATCAGAGCAGGCCAGGGTTTCCGGTGGTCTTCCTGGAGCACTCCAGGCGTGGCTGTCCTGGGCTGTGTTGTGGGTTTTGTTCCGAGTCTTTGGCGTCTGCCTGTCTTCTAGGTGTTTATGTTTTGCTCTCCTCATTGAGGTTGCATTTAGAAATTTGGGGGTTGCTGGCACAAGGTTGTCCTTTGGATTCAGCATACTTGGAAACGCACCGCAGACTGCTATGAATGGCTCCGCTGGGCACTGCCTGTTTTGGGAATCTTCATCCAGGAAACATCCAGGGATGTTTGTTCACATGTGCCAGAAACTGAGGGTGTGTGGGGTTTGGGTTTATTTTGTTTTGTTTTCCGTACGGAGACGTTTACTATTACAAGAGATGTATTCCCAAGAGGATATTTATTTAGTGTCAAATCATCATCCAGCGTGTTTTTTCAGAATAGGTTGGTGAAAGGGGTTTAACACAAGTCATTTGGATTTTGGACCCGTAGTCACTTTTGGGTGTTTTCAGGTGGCCAAAAAAACATTGCAGGTGTATGTTACTGAGTAGTTTAACTGAAATAAGAGAAACAGTTTCAATTTACAGGAACTCAGATAAGTACTTGGAACATCCAGTCATGAACAGGATTTTTTTTTTCCTTAATGTGTATCTCTTCACTGTGGGTTAGGGATGTTCACTGAGAGTTTTGAATGTTATACATGGTCTTCCTAAATAAGTTCACTTTAGGTTAAAGAAAAATCATCCTTTAATCTCTGTGCACGAAACAAGACAGATTTCCTGTTTTCCATGTGCTGTAGCAGGCATATGATTTCAGTATTTCAAACCAAGCTGCACAGTTTTAGTTTCTGAGAATTTTCCTCTCTTTTTTTTTGGTTTTATTTATAAGATTAGAGCTTGTAGCAGGTTTTTGTGCGTGCTCACCCATGTTGCAGATTTTTCTACCCTTTCATTTCTCTACTTGTCATTTATCCTTTGCAATATTTAATTATATTTTGACATGTTGTACGTTCATTTTTAAAAAAATGTGGATGTATCTTCTGCTGAAATTTTCTAAATAATCTGCTGCTTTACTCTTAACTGGACTTCTTTGCAAGAGCTGTATGTACTGGCCTCTGAGCTCAAACCCATGTTCACTGGGAATTTTGAAGGGGACCTTCCTCTGGCACTGCTGTAAGACAGATCTAGAAGTCATGGACACAGGCAGGATGAGGCACGTGTGTCTTAAGCTGGATATGCCAGAGCACATCTGTCAGAGTCTTGTGATTTTTATGATGCTTAGGTTTCAAAAATCAAAGTACAGAGGAGTGCAGAAACACTCAAATTCTTTTGCTGTACAGTCTTGAACCTTGTTCCTGTGCTTTCTGGTGCACTTGGAACAGCACATTGCTGTGTCCTTGTGTCCCTGACTCACTCCAAGCAAAGGGGGAAGTGATTGGGAAGAGGATTTAAAGTTGCACAGACAGCAGCAACTTAACGTTTCATATTTCAAAGCAAAACTGAACTTTCTAGTTAAATTCAGCATTGTGAGGTGTAGATTTATATATTTTTCTGTCTAACAATTAAGGTAATGTCAAAGCATGCTAAAAAATTGGTTATGTTCCTTCAGTTCATAATGAAGTTTAAGCTGGTGTAAACCGTGTCCTTCATTCCTTCCACCTCCTGTGCCAGCATAGTTAGTGTAACCAGGAATGAATCTGTGCAGGGAATTGAGCAAAGTTAAAGCTAATAGGGGAGGAAAAAAGGTTCCAAATACCCCAGATTAGTGTGCTCACTATGATGTTTGTTGAGGGCTGACACAGCAGGTGCATGAGAGATGTGGGGAGAATGGAAATGTCTTAAACGCCAGTCTTGTATAAAGTTTGTCACTGAACAGCTCTCCCCTTGGCCCATTCCTTGTTGCTGTTGAACAGCTTTAGTTCACAGTGGTACTTTGTGTTATGGAAATAATGTAAGCATCCAGTTTCATGCTTTAGCTAGATGTGGTAATTTCCTATTCTTTTAATTTTGTTGTATGGCGGAAGATAGTTACATGGGTTAACCTGTCTATAAATAAAATGTGTGTTTCCTGCGCAAGGAAAAGCTTCCAGATGCAGATAAAATATTAAATAATTCTTTTTCTCCTTTTTTTACACAGAAGTCAAAGAGCAGTCTGCAGAAGAGGATGCCCAGACAGAAGTGGAGAGCACCAAGCAGCTAACACCAGTCCTTCAGCACTCCGTGTCCGAGGAGTCGGCGAGCTCCACCACCTCTGTGGGTGTGGAAGCCAAAACCAGGTGAGTGAGAGAGTGAGGGGAGGAGGAGGAGGAGGCTGCTGAGTCAGGGGCAGGGCTGGGGTTGGGGCTTTGGGGTGCAGAGTGCTTGGGGCACAGGGCTGGGGCTCGCTGCCACTGCTTTGAAGTGCCTGGGACTGGTGCCTTAATTGGCGTATGGGGAGATCAAGGTGAAAAGCACGTTCTGTGAGTGCTGTCCTCACACTGCTCTGGGTAACCTGTGAGTTACAGCATATTAGATGGGTAAATTAAAGGAGGCATAAGTGATAGGAGATAAAATGTGATTACTGAAGCTTTCCTGCTGTGTAGAAAATGGTTTATTAGCAAATTTATATAAAGTTGTTTTTGATGTTTCAGCTTGTATTGAGTGTATTTTCAGGAACAAAGTAAACCATATATCTTGTTATAACTACTGTGTTTTTCCTTGTTTTGGAATTTGTAACAGAGAAAATAACATTTGTGTATTTTAACTTTTTATTAATACAAATTAGCCTAAAAGCAGTGAAAGTATTAATTATGTTATATGAGGGAAACCAGAACACGTTGTCTGTGATCACTGTTGAAATGGTGTCACACAATTCTAGCAGAACTTCTCTGGTGAAGCTCTAACAGCTTCTAACCCAGTAGCAGGTCTCTCTAGCTGCAGAAGGTGCTATTACCAGCTACCAGACAGTTACAGGTGTAATTATATTTTGACAGACTTGGAGAGAACTGTCGTCATCATTTTTGTTCCTCCTAATCCAACACAGAGCATATTTTCCATGCACAAAAAATTACTTAATCTACTTGATGCATATATAATTTTCATGTTTTACATGCTCACAAACTTCTTAGTTTCCAAGAACTACTTTCCTTCTTACAGAAAATTCAGTTAAATAGTTCTTGTGCATATACCTGAGTGAAATACGTAAAAAATTCTGTTCTTGATGGAATTTTCCAAGGCTGAGATTAAATTGCAGTAAATATGTAGAGCAACTTGAACTGAGCAGGTGTTTTGCTTCATTATTTGACCGTGTTTTGGATCATTTGCAAAGATTTTAGTGCTGTTTCATCTGCTCTCTGTTCTTCTCAAGGTTACTTTCTTGCTGTTATCATGAATGTTTGATTACAGCACTTCCCATAGCCATAGATTTGTTTCTTAAAAGCTGGACAACAGTCTCCTGAAAAAACTTTGGCCTGTCTGAGCCAGCCCTTATTTGCCCTCAACTTACTCTTCTTCCAAGTAAAAGTGTTGACTTGGATCAGTCAGGATGGAATGGCTATTATGTGCTCATTGCTTTGGCTGATCAAAGCATTTAAAATCTGAGTACTATTAAATTTTAATTAAACTAATAGTGATCAGACTGACATTTTGGAAGGAAATGTATTGAGGAAATATGAAACTGTGAATTGGGCATCTCTGACCCCAGGTAATTTTGATTTCAAACTTAGAAGCAGAGTGAGGGTTAGTTGCAGAAGTCACTGATGTCCTCATAACAGTGGAAGAGCCCCAGATGTCAGGGTTTCTATGGAAGTGAGTCTTGAAAAAATCCTCTTCTGATCTGTGACTTTTGATCCATCGTTTGTGTCATTATCTGTGTGGTGCTGCCACTGACATTGTGTCGTGCAGGGGTTGGAGGACTGAATTCTGGGAGCTTGACTCAGTTTTCTTAGAAGAAAATAGTGTGTGAAATAACAGACACTGCTAATGATTATGTAATGATTTGAGGAAATACATCAAGATTCAGGAGAAAATGTGACTCCACAGTGCCTTAAAACTGTAACTTAGGGAAGTGGTTTTAAAGCTGATTTCCAAATAGTTCATATTTAACAGCTTCATCTCTCTCTTGGTAAGCTTTTTGGTTTTATAATATAAGTAACTTTCACTTTCTAATAAAATGGAAGTGTTTGTGTATTTAAAATAGGTTTAGGTATGTGAGACATAGGAGAATTATGAAACTATATCAGACAGGGCAGAAATCGCCTAGAAGACAGAAAAGAATCCAAGCCTCCACGAGAAGTAGATACAGGTGTAGGTGGAGCTACTTTTGCATTGCTTTTTTCAGAGTTAAGTATAAGACAGTTCTGTGTTTCTGTCCTTGGTAGTGAAGGTAAAGGAAATAGAGAGGCATAGGACACAGGGTGTAAAACAAAGTCTTTTCCATGAAAAAATGGAATAATTTGCTACAAAAATACAGTGATTTTAACATAGTGTAGGACATATTGAAATTAGGATGGTGATTTCAGTAGCTGAGAGATTAACCAGAGCTTGGCTTGTGTGATGTTTTTCTCTGGATCCTTCCTGAGGCTGCGGCTAAATAAAAACATTCAAGAGAAAGGCGAGAGAGCTGGTAAATTTTGGAACCTTCCTGAGGTGGGATTTGGGAAATCAAGAGCACTACTGACAGCAAGTGTGATTGCAGCAGGGAGTTAAATAACGGATTCAGGATTAGTGCTCAGAAAGCAATGTGTTAAAACCCCATGAAAATAAAGAGAGCCTGAGCCATACTGGGGTAGGGAGCCTGAAAGGAGTGAGGCGTGTGCTTGAAAGGAGTGAGTGAATTATTGACCACATGTGGGGAGGGGCAGTAACATCAAGCAAAGATAAACTCCCAAGCCTGGCAGTGGCGGGAGTAACGCTGCCAGCTCCTATATATCACGAGCGTCATGGGTTTTGGAGCTTTTTCCTTTGGTTATTCCCTTTTTTCTTTTTATAAGCCTTGAGAGAAGCTTCTGTCAGCCCGGGACTTATGGCTGAGTGGAATCCAGCTTCTTCGAAAGGAATCTGCTGCCTTGGTTTGTGCTGCCTGCAGAGAGCAGGGGAAGTGCAGCCCATGGGGAAGGCAGGGAGCCAGGAGCCGGCTGCGACTCAGAGCGGAGCCCACTTCCACCTTCCTCCTCTGTTTCCCACATTGGCAACCCCGGGCATTAAAAGCTAACGAGAATGGCCTAGAAACACAATTTCATAGAAGAACAAAACACCTTTTGATTCATTTTACTTTCTGTCTGCTCTCGGAGACTGTGAATCGCATTAATTGCATGTTTTCGGTCCTTTTGCCATAATCATGAAGACAGAACATTCTTAAATAAGTAGAAGCCGAGGTTTTCACACAGCTCTTTTTGATTTTGGTACTTTGGCTTGCTTAAATATCTGCTCTTGTGAGATTGTTGCTAAAACTACAAAAAAAACCCAGAAAACCCCCAAAGAACTGGCAAAACACCTTCCTGCTTTCTTGCTTCACTTGTAATTGGACAAAGCACGTAATTTTCATTCCAGACCAATTGCGCCATTCCCTGTTATTTTGTTGCTGCTGCTGCTAAAATGAAATCTGGAGTGTGGAGATGGAGGGCTTGGGTGCTTTATTCCATCAGAAAGAAGAGATTGGTGAACATCTGTAGATTGCATGAACAAAGAAAATAGTGAAAAAGTAGCAATGAACTTCTTTATCTTTGTTCCTTTTTTTTTTTTTTAATCTTAAAGCACATTACAAAATTTGTAACACTCAGAGCAACACTCAGTGGAAAAAGAAATCGTGGAGTGGCAGAGAATAGACAGTCTGGAGACATACTGCAGTGATGGAAGGAAAAGTAGATCTCTAGGCAGGAGGAAGTTAGATAAAAGATTTAATATTAAAATATGTTCAAAAATTTATTGAAGTTGTAAAGTCAAGCACATTTTTGAGGGAGATACCAGTTATAAGATTAATTTTGAAAGTGATTATTTCTTTTCATGAACATGTACTGTGATACAGTTTGTAGTTTTACATGAATGTTTTTCTCCAAGAATTGTTTCTGCAGAGAATGGACCTTATGCAGCATACAGGGCATTTGAAGTCATTGCAGAGTTTCACCTTTACATTTCCAGCTCTAGATCCATATAAGCATTTTTGTTATCTTCTCTGAAGCCAGTGATTTGCATCTGGAAAGAGGACATAGCATTCCTTTGTCCTCCAAAGTGAAGTGCCTACTTCAGCATTTTTTTTAATGACCAGTGTAACCCCGAGTGAAATTACTGATTTGGCTAGCAGGGCACAACTAAAGACTAAGACCACACACTGAAAAATGAGAAAAAAAGTTAAATATTTACTGGTTTTCCATCCTGTTTGTTTGTGCATTATTAGGGAAATGGTCTCAAGAAGAATTCTGTGACGAATCAACTTTGCCTTGGATTTACAGGGCAAGAAGGGACTTTTGGAACTCATCTAGTTCACCTCCTTTTCCAAGGCAGTTATCTACACCTGTCGTTCCTGACACAAGCTTACATAAACTGCTCTTAAATCTTCCAGTAATAAAAAACTCCGTGTCTTCCCTAAACAGTCCCTTCCAGTCTTGTCTTTGTTTTTACTGTTGGAACCACTTTCCTCACATCTAACCCACACTCTCCTCATTTTGGGTTTATTCCATTGCTACTCATACCATCTGCCAAGGATAATGGAGGACAGGTTTGTGCAAAAGTCTCTCATATATTTCCCCAACATGCTTTACGTCGTAACAGAAATCCCAAATTTGTTCCTACTTTCTTTGTAGATGATGTTTTTTGAGCTCCTTCTTGCTGGTTTGAGTTTTCTCCAGATGGTCTGTGTCTTTCTCAGAGCACAGAAGGCGTGTCACACAAATGGGGCCAAAGAAGGGTTTCACAGGCAGTCAAAATCATGCCTTTTGCTTAGGCTGAACAATTGCCATTGTGGCCATAATGTGTTTAATGCTCTCGTGTAGAGCTTGTTCCTCATGGGATTTGACACCATAATCAGTGGCATTCATGGCTGGGCCTCTTAAGTTGCACATATCTTTTCTCAATTATTTAATCTGTTCTGTAGGAAGGTCCAACCACAGAAACCATGAAATGAGCAGGTGCTGCAGGTTTCTGGGGTCCCACTCTCAGCCTCACACAGATGTTCCTAGGCAGTGTTTCTGTGTCTCATCCCCATCCTAAGGCTGCTTGTCTGTACCTGGGTCTGCCCTGCTGCTTACAAGTCCTGCACTGTTGCGCAGCAAGCTGAGCACTGGCAGGTCAGGTCTGATGCCTGGACAAATTTTCTGTCCTCTGGGAGATGGCAGTCGGACAGACAGAAGCACATGGCTGGCAGTCTGTCAGGCCATGCTGAAGGGCTGAGAGCATTACAGCATGGGATGCCTGCTTTGTCAGGGATTGCACATACAGGATATTCACAGACAGTGGTAATCGTCTGGGATCTTCTGTTCCAGTGTTGAGTGAACACAGCATATTCTCTCCTTTCTTCTAAATACCACCTCTTCCATTTGTTTTTTTTTTTTTGCCTCCAGCTTTCTTTGGCAGCCTCTTGGGATTTCTTATGTTGTTGAATGTTCATATTCCCATTCTCTTCACTAATTCTAAACTGCTCATCAGTATTAATCATTGTTTCAGGGTTCACTTAGTTGAGGTGTACTCTTCTTAGTCTCTTTGCCTGATGTGCAATTTCCTTCCATCCATTTCCAGTGGCTTTTAGGCAGGGGTTAAACGGTATTTCTTCTCACCCCTTTATCCATTTTCTTGCTCATTTCCTTGTCAGCTATGACTGTTTTCTTCTTGCTTCCTTCTGCTGTCTGTGTGATCTGTGTTATTTCCCATTTCTCCAGCACCTTCCATTTCCTCACACAGCAAACTCTGTGTTGTGCCCTGCATTTCTTCCTTGCTTCCCTACCAAAGCTGATGGGAAGTACAGGCAATTTAAATGGTAAAATCCGGACTCACAGTACCCCAGAGCTGTAGTTGCAGCGATGATGCTGTGAATGTCTCTGACCTTAGCCAGAAGGGTGTTCATTCACAGGGAATGGATGATGCATATGGATTCTGCTTTCACGTAGGGGCTGAGAGAAATTGGACTGTGCTTAGTAAGGAATCTTTGTGCTTGTAGCTTCCATGTGCTAAAGCTCTTCTGAAGCACATGAGCTCTGCTTGGTGAGGATAGAAGCATTTTGAGAAATGAAACGCTCGCTCATAGGGTTATGGAAAGTCTGTCTGTAATGTCAGAAATTAATACAGTAAAACTTAAAACGTTTCACAGAACAACAGAAGGGTTGATCTGAGATCTGAAGTAGATTCCAGTTAAACAATTCAGGACCCTTCAGTCTGTGAAAGATGTTGGAGAAGGAAGATAAGCTTCAGAATCATAGATGGAGTGGGGAAGGTGATGGTATCCTGACTGTTTAGTTTCTTTTAATGCCAGAAACTGAGAGTCGTCAAGTGAAACTTTTAAGGGTTAGATGCAAAATAAAAGGAGGTGGTTCTTTGTAGAGCAGAGAGTTGTCTAGAGTGCCATCCTTGCCAAAGGATGTGGTTTACTGAAATTTTAGGTGTGGTCAAGAGCAGACTGGGCAAATTCATGAAGAGAAACTGAGAATGAGTTTGCAGAAATCACATTTGATAGTTAGGCCTTGAGCTGTACATACTGGGGGGCATGGATAGTACCTTGTCTGCTTCCTCTTTAATATTCCTGTGCCTCTGCTTATCCTGCTTAGATGAAGCTTTCTTGAAAAACTGCTGTTTAAAGCCAGCTTGCTAAATGGCAAATCTCAGTAATTTTCAAATGCTATTTAGCATTTGTAAGAAATTGCCTTCAAGAGAGGCTGGCATCTCTGTGTGAGTTGGGTGTGACTGTGGCTGCCCCATCCCTGGAAGTGTTCAGGGTCAGGCTGGATGGGGCTTTGTTTAGGGGAAGGCATCCCTGCCCTGGCAGGAGGATTGGAACTGGATGATGTTTAACGTCCCTCCAACACAAACCATTCTGTGTATTCTGTTTTAATTACCAAGAGAGAGAATTTGGCTTACACAGACAGCACTTTCTGGGCACAGATGCGTATTGAAGGTTGAAGCTACAGGACTTCTTATTCTTTGACTTTTATCCCTCAGAGGTGAAGATAACTCTTAGAATTGCATGAACTGCCACTTTTCAGGTACAATCAGTTGCATTCTATAGGGGATTGTTACTTGAGAGTACAAGTCACATGGATCTTAAGGAATTATCTAGAGGGCCTTGGATTAGACCTCTAAATTCACTTTTTTCAGCATTGTCATTCTGGTAACTCCTCTTGCATCCAGGGTATGTTAAACCCTAACTGAGCTTTAAATACTTGTTTAAATTAAAGCTGACACAATTAGTGGTGAATAAGAACGTATTTTCTAAATTTCAAAATTTCAGTAAGATGTGTTGTTTTGGTTGTGTTTGGAGGGTAATGTTTCCTTTCTTTCAAATGAGAAGAGTATCATTAAGTTGATTATATGGCTGTAGAACTCCAACTGTGCTGGTTTGAAGAAATTTGAAAGCAGTTATTGTCTAATGCTGTTTAATTGCTTTGTATAAACTTTTAAAATTCTTCACCTGAAGTTCCTATGAACTCTGTCCCGCCTCCTTTTTATTTTTTGAAGAATTATGCTGCGCAAGTTAAATACTTGCTTCAAACCCAAATCTCTGTAATAGTATAATAATGTCAAACCAAAACTGTAAGATGTTCTGTGATTCAGTTACCTACTGGAAGAAGATCTTGTGTCAAATGCGTAAATACTGCTTTTAGCAGAGATTTTTTGCTTCTTTCTCTTCGTGGTGTCTCCATTTGCCCTTTCCATCATTTTCTGTCCTTAGTGTCCTTCATTCAGAAGGGTGATTTATTGGGTTGTTAATCTTATGTCAATGTGAAGCTGTTGTACCTCACCTAATGGGGTTTCTTCAGTAGTTTCCTTTCAAGCTTCTGTATTATTGAGGTCCAGCTACTTACAGAATATTTAGGTGATGGTGGAAAACTTCATGTGAATCTGAGTTTTAGAGTAATTTTACTCTGAATATCTTACATATATTTAAACTCACACTGATGCAGATTCCCGGTATTGTTTCAAGTCAGAAATGTTTGGGTTTTTTCCTTCACTGAAAATGCAGCTTGCAGGTATTGATCTGAATTTATATAAATGGTACAATGGTGGATCTTCACTGAGGAGAAAAAGACTTAACTCTTCAAATAACATAAAATGAGAGCAAAGGTATTTTGTGCATTAGCACAACTTGGCATAGCTGAATAAATAGTAGGTCCCCTGCAGTGTTTAATTTAGCCTTTTAGCATATGTTAAAACTACTAACAGGGTTAGGTGGAAGAAGAATTCTCAAGGCCAGTTCTCATCAGTCTGCTTCAGTAATTACCATAAACGATGCTCTGAAGTTCTGTTTTGCTCCCAAATACTCCATTTCACTGTGTTGAGCTTAATTTTAATTGTAAAAAAACACTGTAAATTTCTGTAAGAAGTAGTGTGTGAAAAAGACATTTTCAGGCATTGAGGAGAATTATTGTGTAATTCCTTTAAAAACAAATTGGTAGCCAAAGTCACATGGTACCCTCTTCACTTTGCTTTTCAACCCAAACCAGGAATGAAGGAGATCTTTATGCTTTCCAGGTTGGGTTTCTTTTTAACTTCAGTGCAGTTGTTATGGCAAATGGCAGCAGTGATCATCTGCAACTTACTGTTTAATGTCGAGGCAATAGCTAGTGGATCTTACTGGAATTGCCATTTCTTGCATTTTCTCAAATATAATCCATTTTTTTTTTCCTGTTTAAACCTGGTTTTAGCATGATTAATTAGAAAAGGTGAATGCAGAGCAAAACTCCTTTCCCACAGTAGGCTGGGAGGAATTTCAGGAAAGTTACAAGGTGAACATCCCTTGAACTGAATCCAGGAGTTTGAATTTCTCCTGCTGTTGACACCTCTGTGTGATGCTCGGATTCCCTGTGTAGATTCTCCTGAAAGATGACTTTTAACACCTGCAGAACAGGCAGCTGCAGGATTTCCTTTAGCCTGCCACCCTCACCATTGAGTACTGAATGGGTTGGATAACTTCAAGCACTGACAGATATGCTCAGCATAGGCCGCTCGCTGTCTTGCTTGGTGTTCAGCTGTGTGGGGGGGCCTGGAGACTTGGGAGGAAGTTATTCCTGTGAGAATGAGGACTACCCACAGCAGTGTGCGTGGAGGTGTGGGGGCAGAGCAGTGCCCCATATCACTGCAGCTTATGGTACATTCTACCCTGTATGAAAACAGGCAGGAGAGACAGATACTGGTGAGGGTCACACAACCTCCCGTGGGCACGTGTGAAGGTTCCCAGGAGCTGCACAGAGCTCACGTGGGCACAAGTGCACATCTGTGAGATACGGGCCACAGCAGAAACAAAACATGTTTGCATGAGCTGTCTGCACATCTGCTTCTTATCAAGGAGCCTTGGCTGACATAGAATTACCCAGTGCCATTTCCCAGCTCAGAAGGATCCAGGAGGGGCTTCTGCTTACTCCTGGAAGTACAACTGCAGGTGTTGGCAATCCTCATGCTAAGGCTTAGTTCTGTTAAAAAGTAAGTTTGAGGCACTCTCAGTTTTACCTTAATTGTCTGACTGAATATTTGCAAGCAAACCAGATGTTTCTCCCTCCTCTGGTTGTGATTTAATATTGTGCAATTAGTTGCCCAATACTGCATGTGAAATGAAGTTGTTCCAGTGGAAAAGTCTGTGTCTCAGGTTGAGTCCTGCTGACTGTCATCAGTGAAGAAGAGGAAATACTGACTGGTCTCCCTTCAGGATTAAGTGGCTGCAGGGCATTTTGTTATCCTTTGTCAGGATGTGGACCGGGGAGAATTATTGTACTTTAGATTCATGTCAGGGGTGAGGAAGAGACACTGACCCGATGAAATAAGAACCTGTAGAAGAGAATGGCGTGAAAGAGTGATGGGATCAACATGTTTCTTGTTAGAAAGGGCATCCTTCAAACAAGATCCAAGTCTGGATCTCCTCCCATGGCTCTATGGAAACAGACATTAGCTTCAGACATTACTAGCTTTTCTGCCTCTTACTGCATCTCCAAAACTCAGTATGTCGGGTTCATTCTGAACACAGTTTTTCCTCAGTGTTAAGTATGAAAATATCTGTGTCTTCGAATCTGTGAAATCCTCTGGGATGAGGTGAGGTATAGGAGCCACTCCTGGTAATAAACCACCTCTGAATCTTTAAACCTTTATAACAAAGTAGCATTTGTCATGGGAAAATACGTAATTTAAGTTGGAAGTTACAGGTAATGATGAACTTACATTTTGGGTTAGAGCACCTAAGATGTATCTTAAATGGAGTACTGATGAGCTTCTTCCTTTTCTTAGTAGCTTATAAAAAGATTTGTGACACATCATCTCTTGCTTTTTATCCCAGTTTGAATTATCCTGTTCTTAAAATATGTTAATTATGATAACAGATCTAGGGTTTGATCTTAAGATTTGCCAGTATCTCTGTTTCGTTATCTTCAATATGAGAGTTCTTGCATCACAGATTTAGATCCTCTAATTGCATATTGACATATGGAAAGTAGATTTGTAAGTACTTTCTGCAGTCCTCAGATGATAGGAAAAAATCTCTACCTTCTGCCCATACAGACATAACTTAAAATATTTACTGAGCACTTAAAGCTAAAAGGCTAACGTGATGGAAGTGGCCACTTTGTATGGCATGACAAGCCTGCAGCTGTGGCATGTCAGGAGGTAGAGGAGCGTGCCTTTCCTGCTGAGGGTCTTTCCAGCATCCCAGTGGAGGCTGGGAATTCGCTGCCACTGGGTGTTTGTGGCTCTCTGGCAGTGGGTACAGTTGAAGCACCTCTGCTTACCCCCCTGGAAAGTGTGAAACCTTCTTTTCCCTTTGTATACTCTGTCCTCTGTATCTCAGCTCCACGGTGTCCTGGCAGTGCTCTGGGCACGTTCTGCTGCTCCTGTCTTTAACTTCTGCATCCGTGTGCTCACAGTCTTCAGTGAAGGCTCCCTCAGCCCCCTCCCCGTGGTGAGCACATGGTTCAGCTGCGTTCCCAGCTCTGCTGAAGCAGGAGCAGTAGCACGAACCATATGATTCTTGACAGCTTCACAGCTGTCCGCACCACGCTGCAGAGTAGCTGTGAAACTCACTGCTCCTGTTGTTTCACTCCCCTCTGCCTGCAGAAAGCTACTGCTGGAAGTTGTGGTGCCGGAGCTGCCTTACAGGCTCCAGAAATACCAGCTTTACTCCTGTATTCCTTTCCAAATAATATCACTTGAAAAGTTAGTTTATTTTTTTTTCTTAATTACTGTTTTGAATTTCTCTTTTATAGACCTTAACATTATTGCGTATTTGCTATGACTCCACTTTAAAGAGCTTTGTTTATTTGTTTGTAATTATCCTCAAGTCTTTTAATGAGCAGTGATAGTCTGTCCTAACAGGATATATGAATAATTATTTATTCCACTGTGGATAATCTTGTGTTTGTAACTAAAGTAATTTATATACTATGGTGTTGCCTGTTTAAATCTCTTAAGTCTCCTCACAAGTCTCTCTAGTCTCAACCAGTATAAATAGCTTTGCTTTCTCTGCTTAGGAACTCTGCCTGTGAGGCCAGATCAGGTTTCACTGGCAGTCCAGTGGTTACAGTCACTGACAGACAAATAATAGTGTATTTGTTGTTCTAACACACTGAAAGCTAGCTATAAAATAGACATATATACTGTTCAGTGTAACTCTTCCTTTTCCACTGCTCTTACACTACCTTGATCTATATTTTATTTGGACTTTTGTCTTTGATTATCTTTTTCTAAAGATTTCTGGAACATGTCAGACATTTGCCATCATCTCTGGGGGTTGAGCTGGCTCGTGCTGGTTGTATGTTGAGGCAGATCAGTGAGGGATGTACAGCTGAGGCCAGTGAGATGACAGATGTTTCCTAACAGTACCATAGGAAGGTGTAATTTCAGTACCATGAATGGGACTTACTTTATCTGCCCACCAACCTGCATGTTCCCATTGGTCCATCTGCCTTAATGAAAGTGCAGTCCTACCTATCACCCATAAACAAAAGCATTTGACTTTATTCTGGGCTCATTAAACGCTTCTCTCTTCCTTAGCATCTGACTGTCTGGTATTACCAGTAGCAGTAGACCAGTTCAGGTTTCTTTCTTCTTTTTCTTTCTTCCTATTGTTGCTCTATGGTGAGAGCAAAAGGAGCCATGCCATAGTATGATAAACCACATCTCAGTAGCTTTTCTGGAGTCTCAGAGTTTTCTTCTCTGATCTGGAACTTTCTTTTTTTCACTTCAATTTTTTTCTGTTGCTGTTCTTGTCTTTCCAGACTGAAAAGCACAGGAGGCTTTATTTTTTTCTCCAGAATTTGGTAAATATTTTGCAGCAGTTTAGCCGTAAGGTTTTCTCTTCCTCCCACTACACTTCCCTCCTCTCACTCACACAGCACAGAGTGTCCCAAATCCAAATGTGCCACCTTGGAGATGCACTGAAATCTATTTAAATGGAATCCAGGCATAACCAAGCCTTCATCCAAGTGCCTGATTCCCTGAGGCATCTTTCTGGGGTCTTTGGAGCATAAATAAGAAGAAAACAGAATTGCTCATTTAAGCATTAAAAAAAAAAAAAAAGTGTTAAATGGCCTTCCTTTAATGCGAACTGCATTTCTTGCAGAAGTTCACATTTTAAGTTTGTGGGTATGTTTATTATAGAAATATTTTTCAGTAGCTTCCATATGATGTGACACAAGGAGTGCTGTCAGAGCTGTCATTTCAATCCTGTCACTATGTTGTGCATGTTAAAACATAATTGTAAATGGTACAGGGTATTGCAGCGGTCACAGTTCTGTAAATATGAAATTCCTCCAGTAAAACTTTTAGACATCATTTTGTTTTTAAATATTTAAGTGAAGTGAGGATGGTTGGATTTGTGTATGTGGTGTGCTCTGGCATGTGTGACTGTAGTCATTGCTGTGTTTTTTTTTATTATTCCATTTTTCTCCATGTTAGTAAACTTTATAGTGTATAGTATTTACACATTGTGTTACACTTAAGCTGTATGTGCTTCCAGAAAGGTGTATGTGTTGTAATGTTCTGTGTGTTCTATAACATTTTTATGCCTTTTAGCAAGCATACGTCTAGACACACAGAATTTTGGAAATTCTAGTCATTCGAATATAACATGGACTTTATTTGTTTGCTTCATTAATCAGGCAGTTTTGTGAACAGAAAAAAAAAAAGTTCTTTTAATGTAACTGTTAATTAGCTGGAAATAGGGTTTCTGAATGCTGAATTCTGATACCTGACAGCAAGTAGGAGTTTTTATTGTCTTTTTATAAAGGGTTAAATTAGCATGAAATTTGCTCTTGGATGGGGTATCCACTGCTGGTTTTCCTCCCAATAAGGAAGTAATGATCTTCCCTTTTACAGCGAACAACTCTGCGCCTTTTGTTACTGTGGAGAACGGAGCTCATTAGGACAAGGAGATTTAAAACAATTCAGTCCCACTCCTGGGTATGTTATCCCATGGAAAAATCAGCCTTTAAATAAGAGTGAAGCCAGCGAGAGCACCGATGGAGCTTGTGAGAGAACTCCAAGGCAAAACTCAGTGCCGCGCAAACAGAGAGGCCAGAAGAAGTAAGTCTGTCCTACAATAAGTACATACATTTTTTGATACTGTGCAAAATTCAGGAAGGATTTTTACTGGTTCTGTACTACAATAGGCAGCTAATTTGTATTTGTGTGGATGTTGGTTTTTAATATTAATAAATGCTTGTAGGGAAAATCAACGTGTACAAAAATCTAACTAAAACCAGAATCCCAGAGCAACCAACACGTGAGTGGTACAGCAGTGGCTGTCTCTTCTGCTTTTTAAAAATGGGTTTGTTTCTTCCCCAAGTGAGACTTTTCACTCAGGGAGAACACAGAAAAGAGAAATAGCTACTGTAAAGCACAGATCTATTTGTGATGCTGAAGTAAAAGTACACACAAAAGGTGGAAAAGGATGGATTTTTGACAGTTCACGGGTTGTATAGCCTGGAATAATGGGCAGCCTCTGCCCACCTGATTAGAGCCTCTCTTCTTGCCATCCAGCGCTGGCTCTTGTCCTGGTGCCAGTGCTGCTGAGGTCACACAGCAGCGGTTCTTGCCCTGCAGAAATGGAGTTTGCTGACAGCTCTCCCAGACAGGGGGTTTAGTCATGGTCCCTGGACCTCTCAGTGATTGTGAGAGATGGCAGGGGCGTAGCTGCCCCCGCAGTGGAGGTTGCTCAGTACATGATGTGTCTGGCAAGGGCACTGGGATGGGACTGATCAGAGCCACGTCTTTATGGGTGCAGGGGTCTTGTCACTGGGGGCTGGTGTTGACTTGGGTTCATTCACAGCTGATGGTGAATGTGGGATCACTCGGTGCTGTCTGCGTGACAGAGGGCCTGCAGCCCTAGAGAAATAGGAAGGGAGCCAGTGGTGATGCAGGGCTACAGGCTATGGCTGCGGGATGGGCCGTGTGGGGTTGAGGGCAGGGAGGGACTGTGAGTGGTTCGGGGTTGAGGGCAATGAGTGACTGCAGATGGTTCGGGGTTGAGGGCAATGAGTGACTGCGGATGGTGCGGGGTTGAGGGCAGTGAGGGGCTGTGGATGGTGCGGGGTTGAGGGTGCTGTGGTGATGTGGAGCTGCAGCAGTACAGGGTTGATGGCAGTGAGGGGCTGTGGATGGTTCAGGGTTGAGGGCAGTGAGGGGCTGTGGATGGTGTGGCGTTGAGGGTGCTGTGGAGACACAGCAGTGTGGGGTTGAGGGCGATGCGGGTGGTGAGGATGGTGCGGGGTTGAGGGCAGGGCAGGGTCAGTGGCCCTATGGGTGATGTGGGGCAGTGATGTGTGGTTGAGGGCCGTGTGAGGCACAGGGCAAGGTGGTGATGCGGGATGGAGATGTGATGCCAAGCTGTGGGCAGGGTGACAATGAGGGGTAGAGGGTGGGATGGTGATCTGGGACTGTGGGCCGTGATGATTTGGGCAGGGATGCGGGGTTGAGGGTGGGGTTGTGGGCAGTGTGGGGCACAGACTGGGCATTAGGAAATTGGTTCCGGTGGGCGGTGCAGGGCACAGACTGGGCACTGGGGAATTGGTCCCGGGTGAGGCCCGGCCAGGGAGGGAACAATGAGGGATTCGGCTGCTGGCTCTGCCAAACTCCCAGAGTCAGACCTATCTGTGGCTGTGGTGCTGCTGCAGAAGCTGCTCAGAGTGTTCTACACACACTGGGGTTGCTTGGGTGCACATTGTACGTTTTTGTCATCATGTTGGTGGTGAAAAGTGCACATTGCATAATGCTGATACAGAAAAGTGGCTTTTCATAAAGCTAATAAAAGTAACACCCTCACCTCAGGCTGTGTTCTATAGGTATATGAAATATTATTTTCAGAGAAGTCTGTGCTTCTGTGCAGGGTGAGATTGCAGAGTAAATTGAGATGTTCTGTAAATGGATTGGTTTGATACTGTGAGAAAGCTTTCTTATACAGAAAAATGCCTTATCAGTTGGGATGTAGTTTTTCTTAAGGATCCTTTAAGCTCTGGTGTTGTGAGTAGCAGTTTGGTGTTAGAGGAGGCTCCACTATCATCAAGGTGAAACACTGGCACAGGCTGCCTGGAGTAGTTGTGGACACTCCATCCCTGGAAGTGTTCAAGGGCAACTTGGACAGGGCTTAGAGCTACCTGGAATAGTGGAAGATGTCCCTGCCCATTGCAGGAGAGTTGGAAGGAGGTCCTTTCCAACCCCAAACAATTCTGTAATTCCAGTGGACATGAATGGTATTCAGGAACCAGTTTTGTCAAACAGAACGTTTTCCTTACATCTCTGTGTTTAATTGTCGATAGTGTCAGAATTAATACATTTTGAAGGAGGTTATTTTTTTAACTATGCAGGTCATGAAGATACCATGTAATAATAGAAAACTTTATGAAGATTTCTTGGGTGGTACAAGAGAGAGATGTTACTCTTTACCCCATAAACTAAGGGGTTTTAAAATCCATTTATGAATGTAATGGTTCAAGTAAAGCATGGTTTTCAGGAAAGCAGAGTTCTCACAGGTTAAAATTCCAGCAGTTACTGTATCTATTGACAAATGCATACAATTGGGTTATTAATAGCAGAGAGTAATCAAGTTCAAAGAACCTTAATGGAAAATGCAGCACCACCTTTCCTACCAATTGTTGAGGCATCAGTGATCAGGTCTCTTATCAGTAGGCCTAAATGCACACCCTTAGATGTCTGAGATATTCTTTAGACTGCAGGAAATAAAGACAGAGTCCTCGCTTCTGGTTTTTTCTAATGCAGTAATCTGCATTTGTGTTGAGTTGTGTGAATTGTTTTCTGTTGAGATTAGAATTTGAGGAACAAATTAATAAGGTTATAAACTAGTACATTGTAGTAGTTATATCACTGCATTTTTTTAATCTCTCCCCCTCCTTTCCTCTAGCTCTAGCCTTTTTTTTTTTTAACACAAGTATTGTATAAATATGTTTATTTCCAAACAGACTTTGAAGTCCTGCTCTTTTTTTCTACCTTCCCCTATAGCTGTAGTATTTTCTATAGGCATGTCACCTCTGAATGTTGTTACCTCATTCTCAATTCCAAGGGTTGGGCAAGTTTTAATATCAAACAGAATCAGACTTAAAGAAGTGTGTGTGTCCTGAAGAACTGGAAGAGAGCAGGCTTGTTTACAGAATAGCAGCTTTAACTGGAAGCTGTTATTGAGGAAAATATTGGGATAAAATATAAGGAAGACTTTTGTTCATGTCGATTTATATTTTATCATATTGGGAGAAAACTTTACTCACTTGCTGTGAGCTTTGGATCATTTGTGAGTATCTGGCTAATTGAACAAAGAATGCGGTCATTTAAAGTTTGTTTTTCTGCTTCTTGATACAGATCTCGATCGAGTATAGCATCATGTACAAGTGTAAGCACCCAAACTGCTTCTGATGATCAGGTTGTCAAATTCTGGGATGAACTCAGTTTAGTTGGCTTACCAGATGACATTGATGTTCAAGCCTTATTTGAGCCAACAGGTAAGATCCATTGTTATCCTCCTTTTTCTCTCTGTCCAGTAGCAGTACAGACATGAGTGAAGTTTTGCAGCTGTTAGTTTTTTTGTGCTGTGGTGTTTGTCAAGTCTTTGATGGTGCTTTGGTAGCTTTTGCCCATGTCAGGTTGTGTTTTTGTAGTGTTCTCTCCAGAAAAGAGAATCCTCAGCTTTGTGTGGGGAAATATTTGTAATCTGCTGCTGAACTGGTGTTCAGTTAGCAGTACCTTCAGTACCATGATTCTGTTTTCAGGAGAAAAGGGAAAAGGAATGTGGCACAGCGCAATGCAATTCTCAAAAATCTTAATTCTGTGATGTTACCTTATCTCCTGCTGCAAATGTTATTGGAAACAATGGAATAGAAGATTTAAAAGACAAGCATCATTAGAGCAATAGAGCCATAATGCACATGCATTTTTCCAGAATTTGCAGGTTTTCTGTCAGAAAAATGTCTGGTTTTTTACTTCAGTTGAACTTTTCTGTTAATTAAGTTACTAATTTCTTTTTCAGATGGCATCTGTATCCAAATACTTTGATGCCAGTAGTCCCACATATTTTGTTCCAAAAAATGGAAATACATTTACGTAATAAAAAAGTCACTTTTTCATGGGTGTGGAAACTTATTTCAAGGTCTAATTAAACTAAAAAATAAAATCCTGTACTTTTGTTTAAATAGTTTTACTACTACTACATGTGTAGATAGGTGGATGTAGATTTATCAATCTACATTTAGTTGCTGTTATTTGTAAATGACTCTTCCCAAACCCATAAAGAGGTCTTCGAGATTTTTTTTGTAGCTTGGATTATTAAGTTGTCTAATACCTAATTTCAACACCTAGTGTAAACCATAATTTCTAATTCCTGTATAAAGCAGCCAGAGAATTCCTTTGGGAGAATGCATCATTTGCATTGTTTTTCCCAGAATTAAATTAGAAACTTCTTGTAAGAAATACCTGTTGAATTCTGCAAGTTCTGATTTTTTTTTTTTGTTAGGTAGGTGTATCTCTAGACTGTATTTACTGTATTGACACCATTTTCTCAGTCATTTATATGGGTTTCTGTTCGTGCTATATTTTGAGCTTTTAAACACTTTCTGTAGACTCCTAAAGCATCATGTGAGCTTATTCTACATGAACATGCAGATACCCAGTCCTTGGGAATCAAAAATTAAGAGAACAGACCTAGGGAAATGTTATCTACAGTGAAATACAAGGTCAAATGGAACTCTGTGTGTGTGTCACACAAGCTTTGAATGTAGAATCAAAGTCAGAGAATGCTGTGTGCCCCCAGTGCTATGGTTACATTGCGAAGTACTTGAAAATTATACACAGATAGAAAGGTGTGTTGTATATAAAAGAAAATTGCAGTGTTTTTAGTGTCTGATAGTAACTGCAATATATTCATTGTATGATGAGATGGGTTTTCAATATTGCAGCAAGGGAAAAAAAAGGGGAAAAGACTTCTCTTTTCTGGCAAGTATTTAGTGCCAGAACTGAGTTCCACACTTGGAGGAAGTGCCTGACAGAGCTGTCCACCCTTTGTCTCTCTCTGACACCCCAGGTCACTGCTGGGCTCATCACCGCTGTGCGGAGTGGTCTGTGGGAGTCTGCCAGACTGAAGAGCAGCTAGCGCTGAATGTGGACAAAGCTGTTGTCTCAGGGAGCACAGAAGTGAGTACAAACACTGAATGTTCAAGTCTCTAAGAAAACAGGGTGGGCAGGGTTGGTGAAAAGACAAATGCAATACAAAGTGTGACTGAAAATATCCACATATGAATCTCTGAACTCCTATTTATCAGGTATCTTTTGGGCAGATCCTCATGCTAAAAACTTTGGTTGCAGTTTATTAAAAAGTTTTATGGTGTTGCATGGTATATATCATTAATTAGTTTTGAGGTAACTAGAATGTAGGGAAAACCAGACTGACCAAAACAAATTAGAGACAAAAGAAAAGTTGAGTTTAATTAGTAAGTACTCTGATAAGTAGAGGAAATATCTATTGTACCAGTTTATATCCTGAAATAATATGACTCAAATAGAGCAAAAACAATTCTTAATTACTTCATGCCAGTTTCAAAAAGCAGGTTAGTATGAAAAAAGCCAATGTTTTCCACAAAACTTACATTGGTACTCTAAATACTCATAAAACTACACAGATAAATATTTAATCTTTAAATTGAAGTGGTAATGTCTTTAAAAAAGTAAGTACCTTTGAAAAGGAAGAACTGGTTCTGGTGTCATATTCTGGTACTATTTTGAAATATTGGAGATGTATTTCTTATTGGTTTTCCCACATGTCGCTATATTTTTTGGTTATGTTTAGTAATGCCCGAGGTTTTTTTTAATAATTTCATTTTTTTTTATATTAAATCAGCCATGCTGTCAACAATTCTTCGTAATTTTTGGTGGTTTTCCCACAGTTATGCTTTGGCCTTTTTCACTAGTGTCTTCTTGCTTTTCATGCATTATAACAGAACAAAAAAATTTGGCATAGGATACCTGTAGATATTCTCCATCATTTGGACTAAAAAGATGCTTTACATCAGTCTTTCAATGCAAGCCGTAGAGTACAGCTTTCTTTGAACCTTCTTCTATCATAACTGCTTAAATGCTTTCTTTTGAATAATTTATTTCCTGTGTTTCTGCTTTCAAAATAAGACTATTCAAAATGAGTGAACATGACAGTATTAAGTTCTAGATGAGCTTGAAAATGTTAAAATATTTGTGTGCATATGTGTGTATGTATAAAAAATGACACTAAGAATTGAAAGAATATTCAAATTTGAATACTTTTTTAAAAATCTTGCTGCTGAAAAGTTTTTGCCCCATTGTTTTTGGCTTGCAGTCATTTTGTCATCACCTCATCCCTGTCTATAATAATTTCTTTTAACAGAAATCCTAGTTGAGCTGTTCAAGTTTATGTTCTGTATTGAATTTCATCCTGTTTTCATTGTTTCAGTTTCATTTCTTTCTGCCCAGTACCTTGCTTCTCCCCTCTGATGAGCATGATGATGCTCAGGGTGATGGTGCCTCACCTTTATGTCATCAGTACCTTTTTAAGTTTTGCATAGATGTTTACAATGGAATTACTTAACTACAAATTTTTTGAAGAATGAACAGCTCTGGTGTTGCAGTTTGCTTTTCAGCTCATCTTTTTATGTGTTGCACTGAATCTTCCCTTCTGATCTTTTACATTCTGCAAGTGATGTGTAGGTCCCCCTGTTGCACATGTTTTATGGCAATGCAGAGAGAGGAGAGGAGTTTGAATCGAGTGCCACCCTGGGTATTTTCTATTCAGTCTTTGCTGAAACCATTGAGAAACTTCCTTTGTGTAGTCCAGCAGTCAGCCAGTGAAGAATGAAGCTAATTTGGTTATTCTCTTTTATCCTTCTTGTGATATCCCCAGGGAGAGCTAATGCACAACTGTGATTCTAGAACAGCTAGATGGAATTGGACTTCTTTATCCCACTATCACACCAGGGATTTGTTTGCTTTTTTTTTTATTTTTTAGAAAAATAACGATCAAACTCTTCTAGTTTTCTATTCCTGACGACAGAGAAGTGTAGTGATTGCTCAAGGAGTTTGTGTGGAACTGGCTTGGAGCCCAAGTAATCCTGTGTTTGCTTGTGTCCGGGCTGTAGTGCTTGGTAATAATTTTCCACTTTTTAACTTGTTACTAAGATTAAAAAGGCAGAAAATAGTATGAGGTCCTGGTTGTCCTGTGTGGAAAAGCTCATCTTCCTGTGAGTTATTTTTAAAAAGTTTAGTATGAAAGGTAAATTAATTAATTGAAAGTATATGTTTGGGTTTGCAGCATCTTGTGCTTCTTTTCATTTGGGGTTCTTTGTAATGGGATGTTCCTTCATTTTAAAAGAAAAGTTCTGTTCAGATGTTCTGAAATCTGTTGCCCATGCAAATGCAGCTATGTACTCAGGGCATACAGAAAAATAGTTTAAATAAAACCAAGCTGTGTGCTGTTTCCTCTGCTTGCCACCAGATTTGCTTTGGGTTTGTTGTTGTTTGCTTGGTAGGGGATTTCTGTCTTCTTGGAAGTCATTTTGGCACGAGGAACTGGTTTGCGATGTGGTCTGCAGCACTGACATCTTTTCTTTACTGGGAAAGTACATTGTCTTTTCCTTCTGTTCAAGTAAAAATGTGTATTTGAAGTGTAACCAACTTTTGATAATATAGTCCGTTGGTTTAGGTCTTTTAGTTTTTGTAGAGCATTTCAGGCCTATTCTTACCTTGAGGGACTCTAATTTGTAAGCTACATTCATGTTTCTCATTAGTTAGGCTGCCCATTGTTTGCAAATCTGCTTTAACTGGATATGGCAGTGTTTCTTATTACTCTGTTTACCAGTTGAGATGTCCATTTGGCTTCACTGAACTTGTGATTACATTAGTAAAGCTTGTGTGGACATACTGACCTGTTCCAAAAAATGTATTTTTATCCATTTTGGTTTCTTCTAGGCCCTTGTTTGCTGAATATTTAAAACACAGCACTACAGAGATCTCAGAATCTGTGAATGTCTCACAAAATACCCTGCTTAGTGTGTCTTTCTTCTTCAGTTCTTTTGATTTGCTCATTGTGAAGGCCTGGCAAAGGCACCTGACCATCTTGTTTCATGTATTTGTGTCTAGACAGAGGTGGATTCTTTTTCTTTCTTTCGAAGTCTGGGTTTGTCATTCTTTACTATTCATGAGTGCACAAACCTGCATCTGTGAGGTGTTTGAAATCTTGTGTATCCCCTTGGTTTGTGACAGGGGACAAATAAAAGCTGGAATTTACAGTCAGATCTGTCATGGAGGTGCCTCAGTTCTTCTCATTGCTTGTCTTGCTTATCTCAGCAAGGGAGAGTCATGGGTTTTTTCATAACTGCTTTCTAAGTTTAGGAAGACATAAGGAAGAGCTGGTGATGCTGGTGACAAACCTCATGGCAGAGCTGTTCTCAGGATGACTCCTAAGACACTGTTCATTATCCTGGTACAGTGTGTAAGGTAGAGCTTCAACACCCATTGTGGCAGTGCCTTCCCCCACTACTTCAATAGCATTTCATGGGCTTTGGAAGAGTAATTTTGTTTCAAGGTTTGAAAGAAAACAACTCTTCAAAATATAAATGGAGAAGACAAAAGTTCCAGTGATTTGTTTGATCCAAAACTTAACTCAATTTTCTTATCATCCATAAGTGTTCTGCTCAGTATATGAGATTCACCATGGTAAAGAAGCTGTCATGTTTTCAGCTTCAGAAGGATAGACTTTTATTGGTGTTTCTGCAGATACATAGTGTAAGATGTAAAAATAATGTGAATTGTAGACTTAATAAGATAAACTAAGAAAAAGAATCTGATGGAACAGAAATTAGAGGTTTTTTCCCTGGAAAAATATAATAGATGTGGACAAGTGGAGTTCACAGCTTTTTCTTGTATTTTTGGTTTCAGTCTTACACCTTTGTAACTCTCCTGCTTTTTGATATTTGGAGATGTGAACTTACATTATAATGTAAAATGTAGAGGCCTTTAAGGCTTGCATTTTTTCAGCTTTTAACGAGACTGGTTCCTGAAATATTTTCAGGTATTTTTAAATAATACTTTATAATTTTGATGTTTGTTTTGCATGTATAGAGTAGGTTGCTGTTTGTTTGTCTGCAGTCAGCTGAGGGAAGATAAAGTTTGCCAATTACCTGCCTTACATTATCTGGCCATGGCTACTCTGTATGCTACAGAATCCCACATTAGGTGGACTGCTTTTTATCCCCCTGTATGTAAATAGCTCAATTCAGAAAGGGAGTGTAAAGAAGCAGATAATGTGTTTAAACTACATTTGAACAAACTGGGCACAAGAAGGGAATGCAAGGATAACTTTCCCAGCCAGCTTTCTAGGATAAGATGTAGGAAGCCGTTTCCAAGTCTGTGAGAGTTTTCAAGGGCGTGAAAGTCAAAGAAAACTTTGTTGGTGGAAACCAAGAAGGAGCTTCCTATCTGCTTGAAGGCTGAATAGGAGAAACATGATAGGAATGAAAAGTCTATTTTAAATTATTTTCTCAAGACTTCTTTCTAGTGTGATGCCTACCAAGCTAGATCAGAAGAAAATAAGTTGAGGGGTAAGATGGGTAGCATGTCTACACATCTTTTAAAACTGTCCATATTTTGAATGTATCTTCACCCCTTAATCTCAATGCACTTCTCATCTTGTTGAAAATTTTCCTTGTTTTTAGTGGTGTGTGTGTTTCATTTGTGCTGCTTCAAGTTGAAAACCAGTTCGGCCAAAATAATACTCCCTTTTGTTGTTCCTTGTGTGTCAAAGTAAACATCAACATCCTAATGTACTGTTAACTTCTTGCACTGGGGAGATTGTGCTCATTTAACTGTCGCAATTTTTCATTTGGTTTTACTTTTTCTTGAGAAAAACTGTGTGAGAAATGGCTTAGATGACAGAATCCTGAATGTAGGCTTCATGTGTGTCTCAACCAGGTTGAACAGAGCATGGAGCGATGTGGGGTCTTTTTAGATAGAGTGTAGGATTTGCACTTCTTTGATGCTTTAAGCTCCCTTCTTCCTTTTTCCTTTTTCATTATTGGAAGAACTACTAATTCTTAAATCCAGAGAAAAGTGCATGAAGAGAATATAATGTATCATAGTGTATACCATTTCTAGGCAGCGTCCTCTGCATTTGCTCATTTTTCAAGGATGAGCTTTGTAACATGAAACTGAATGAGCAGCCCTGGTATTCAGAAGTTCCCTACTCAAACCTGGAGTTTTTTATGGTGCTTTTGCACACAGCAGGCACTTGGCTTCTCCTCATCTCCCTTCACTACAGCTTGGGAGGGACTACCTGGCTGCTCTTGGGAGTGGCTTCTGATTTTATCTTATAGAGTTTTTTTCCTGTAGTTGCTTTTGTCCAGCAACTGAGGAAGTACTGCAGGAAGTTTCCTTCCAAAATAACATCTACTTTTTTTTTTTTTTTTAATGGGTTGCTGTCTTTTCAGAGAACTCCAGTACAGAAAGTGCTAGAGAAAGAAAGAAAGACTGGAGAAACAGTGACATACATCTCACCAAGAAGACATTTGTGTGTGCTTTTGGTCAGCTTGGTAGTTTTGTTCAGTTCCTGGCATGTTTTAGACATACTGTAAAAGTTCAGCAATGAGAGCCATGGGCTATTCAAGTTTTCCATTAATTTCCCTGTTCTTAGGAGTTTCTCTAGAGATCTGCATCCATTTCCCTGCTCCCTGCTTATGAAGATAAGCATTGTTTTGAAAGGACCTTACTGACTGAGGGTACTACTTTAGGGATAGTTTAACACTGTGAATTATCTTTCATTATTTACTCTGTTCCATAATGGTTTGGATTTTGGTCACTTAAAGCCAGATCCTTGTTTTCTTGAAGAATGTGAATTGTTCTTAGAGCTTGAAAATAACATCAGAAAGCCTATGTCAGTTAATTTATGGCTGTATTTCCCAAGTTCTGGAAAGCAGCTGTGGTATCCTGAAATTATCATAGTTGGCTCTGATTTACATGTGTAATTCTTTTGGAGCAGCTTTGTACAGCATAAATGGTGTCAGTACAGCTTCGGTAAATCTGTTCAGGTTACAGAGCTGCCATGGGACCTCTGTGCGTTCAGATTTTTTGCAGGTCCAGCAGTTTGAGAACAGATACTTGGTGCTTAGTAAGATCTACAACTTAATTCTCGTTAGGGTTGTCACGTGAACAGTGGTTAAAGTATTTTTTCACTTGAACCAAAATAAGCTTTACCATAACAAGAGCGCTGCTTATCTGAGGTCACAGAATGATTTGGGTTGGAAGGGGCATTAAAGATCATCCAGTTCTTACTCCCCTGCTGTGGGCAGGGGCACTTTCCAGCCAGGTTACTCAAAGCTCCATGTAGTAGGGAGTGGCTTCAAACAGAAGGAGAGTAGGTTTAGACTGGATTTAGAGTGGAAACAATTCTTTCTTGTAAGGGATGTGAGGATTGGAACAGGTTGCCCAGAGAAGCTGCTGCATCCCTCAAAGTCTTGGAGGGTTGGGTTGGATGGAGCTTTGGGCAGCCTGGTGTGGTGGAAGGTGTCCCTGAACATGGCAGGGGGTTGGAACTGGATGATTTTTAAGGTCCCTTCTAATCCAAACCATTCTTTGACTCCGTGATGTTTTTTCTTCTGCAGTGAAACATAGAACAGAAAAATGTAAATTACAGTTCTGACAGAAGAGTTTTGTTACCTATCGAAATACAGCATCTTTGAAGCTACAGACTTAAGGACTCAGCTTTCAAAACATAGTTTCCATTTCTCCAGTTGTCTGATAGACCACATTTTCTTGAACAAAATAAAATACATTTTTCTATATCCCTGCTGGTATTTAAGACAATGAAGTTTTAGTTAAAACTGAGTAAATGCGAATTAAGAGCTTTGAGATTCTCTTCTTCTAATACATCTTTGTAATTATTTTGGCACCTAAATTATGGATACCTTGGGATATAATTAGACTCCACGCTTGCACATGAATCTTCAGTGGTGTATTTAAAGGTTTGTAAAGATTACTATAAACTAGACTGGTCTATCTGAATAGTTATGACCATAAAATGAGAGGCAGTAACATGTGAGAAATATGTGGCTAAAGTAAAAGCTAAGCTTCTGATGATTGAAGGGGTCTGGAAGATTAATTTTAATTCTGAATTTTCCGTTTATTGAGAAAAACCCAAAACCCCTTCATTTATTTTCCTAGACTTTCTGACATGATTGGTGTTCACCTCTGAATACTTTGATACTTGGGTAGGTCTGGGTACATGGTTGGGGGAGAGGTTGTTAGTAAGGGTTAATTGTTGCAGTGTGATTGAGATTTATTGAGTGAAGAGCTGGTCTGTTTTTTTCTTTCCCTCCATTATTTGTTAGGTGGATTGATACTTCAGATTTGTACTGTGTGGTACAAGATACTCTGTTGTCTTGAAGTAACTTTCCAAGTCAGCCAGCCAGTGAAAAAAACAGACATACAAAGCTACAGTATTAAACTGTAAAGTATTTAATTAAAAACTTATTTCTAAAATAATCTGAGCGTTATTAGTTTTTTCCCCATCCAGAATTTCATTTAAAATAAATACAGAATTTTTAAGCAATTTTCCCATGATTAAACATTTTTATTACTAACATTTGAGTAAAGCCAGTACTATGCCTCAGCTTGTTAAGGTCTTTGGGATTTTTACAAGTGGAAAAGTTTATTAGGAATATGAAGAAATACTTATTTCAAGACTATATGACACATGTCCAATTAAGCACTTTTTTAATTCAGCATCTCAAGAAACAAAAGCTATTAAAAAAACCGCTGATCTGTTTATATGCTAATGTACAGTAGAGTATCAATATACCAACTATCCAGCAAAGTGTTTGATTTAGAGCTTTTTCTGGGAGTTCATGGAGTTTGATTCTTATCAAGGGCAGATACTTAAATGTCATTTTCCAGTCTCTGCAGTAGTTCCTTGTTTGATAACCTTTTATCAGTGTGATTCTGACCTGTTGCCTGGAGGAGGGAGCACGTGGTCATGTGAAACTTATTTAGCTATCGTTATTTTTTTATATTGTCTTCATCATGTTTATTGTATTTACAAGAGGAAGGTCGGCTTTAATTTGTCTGGAAGAAGGAGCACATGGTCATGTGAACCTTAGTTAGTTATTGTTATTTTTTTATATTGTCTTCGTGGTATTTATTGTATTTACTAGGGGAAGGCAGGCTTTAATTTGTGAATTGTAGTTTGGAGAAGAATTTGCTTTCTCAGATGAAGCAGAACAAAAGATGCACACTTTTGAACAATTTCTATTTTTAGATTTTTCCTTCTAATGTGCTTTGTCACAAACCTTCTGTGAAGTAACATTTATGTTTGTATCCCTACCTATTTGTTTCCAAGTATATAAAAAATACAGTGAATTTGTGTGCCTATCAAGTGCACACTGGAACTCACTGCTTAGGGTAAAATTGTGCCTTGTTCCTTATTTGGGCCATAAGAACCAAGTTCTAGAGCTTACCCTTGCCACAGACAATGACCAGTGCATAGTTTCTAATATATATATATGTGTTAGGCTTAAGTAATAAACTTTTTTTCACAGTGAGACAGGACTTTTCATAAATTATCCCTTCTTTCCAGCATACAATTTCTCTTGGTTCCATTGCTCTGTCCCCTACAGTTCGGCATATCTGAACAGAGGCGTGGTGTCATTCCTGGCAGGTGAATCTACCTGAATGATATTTCCCATTATAACTGCATTTGTGGAATACAGCAGCAGACGAGAGTGGAAAATACTTGGATTACTTTAGCAGCACTAAGTGTCTTTCCTTAAGATGGTTTGTGTGCCTTCATCTGAAGGGAGAAGTGTTTGGTTTTTCAGCCTGATCCGTTGTTTTTCTCTCCCAAAGCAGCAGTGCTGCTGGATTCGTGCTCTGGAGCCAGGAGGAGGTTCCAGGGAGCTCACCCTGGGAGCGCTCCCATGACACTCCAGTAGGAAAGCACACTCAGCCTTACAGTTTTCAGTGTGGGTTTTTTTTCAAGCTGAATGCTTTGGAAAGTGCACCTTTCTTGCACTCCAGATGTCGGATAGGTGGGTACAAGAATTGGGAGAGAGACTGCGACTACAGAAACATTTCTGAGACGGTTTTGATGCTGAATAGGTGATAGGCACTGAGGGCAGACTGAGGTGTAGGAACCAGACAGAATGGACTAGGGGCACTGAAAGAGACTAAGAAACAACAACAGCCCAGGAATGAAAGCCAAAGAGCCTTGCTGAGAAACATGAAAGGGCCTGTGTTCCTGGAGGAATTTCCAGTGCAGGTTTCCTTTATTCGCTAACATTCACCGAAATAATTTACTGAAAGCTCTGAAGTGAAATTGTTCAGTGTGTGTTCCAAACTGCTGAAGTGTGTTTCACAAAGACCTTTTCTTCCTTTTGCATGACTTGAGTAGAAAACATTTTTTTTCATGATACGTCAAAAGAAATCCTCTTTCTTTTTTCTTCCCCCACTTCCCTTGGTGTATTTCATAAATGTTATTCTGAGCATTAACGCAATGACCTAGTAGCTCACTGACATTCCACTGCAATATTTTATAATCTGGGGGGAGGGTTATGTGTTAAAACCAGAGAGAACCTGATCTCTGAAGAGCAAAGAAAACCCACTGAAGGAAAACTACAGTCTCTCCAGTCAAGAATGTACCTTCTTCCTTGGTAATGTGTCATTTTGCTGATGAGACTGACCCATTTTGGGGCTTTGCTGCAGAAAATGAGAATGCAGGTACTTGAGCTCTCCCTTTCTCCTGTCTTTCTGTGCTCAGCAGCAATGGCATAGTCCTTCAATGTCTACAAAAGAGAGAGAATGTCACAGGAATGCCCCCAAACTCTGAATGTGGAAAAAGGAAATTAAGTCTTATTTTAAAATGTATGAAAATACTAACAAATTTACTTAAGTTATTATAACATTAATATTTTTAGCAATTAAGAAAGCTGGAGCTCTGTATATTTTTAAAAAGTCAGGAAACCATACCCATCTCTTAACCAGCATGCCAGCAGTATGTTTATAAAAATTTGCACAAGGAAGTGTGGCAGTACCACCAATCTCCTCACCTTTGTAGGTGTTTTAATGCAGCCCTCCTTTTCCAGCCTTTTTACCACCTCACTCATGGTTGCTTCTGGTTTAAATATTTTATATTCAGTCTTTTCCATAGCTAATCTGGGGTTTTTTATTGTTGGTGCTCAAGGGTCTAATTTTGCCTTTTGTGTGATGGGTATATTTATGAAAAAAGACTAATCAGTCTTTTGGAGTTAATATTATTGGTTAGTTTCAGTCAAGGACAGGTCCTCATTATGTTTTGAGCATTAGAGAAATAAAAAGGCCTCTTCAGCAGCTTTCTCCTTAATATATAGCACAGGAATAAAAGGAAAAAATACCTCAATGGGACTGGTAGGTGTATTTGCTCAGCTGTAGCATTGTTTGCTTAGTGTTACACAACTGACTCTAATCTAGGTTTCACAGCAGTTTCCCTTTTATATAGTATTTTATTTAAGGATGTCTGTTAAATTTATCATGAATGTAAGTCACATGGGGTTTTTTTTTTTTGAATGAGAGCTTTACAGTCCAGACTCTTTAATGAAATCAGAATTATAAAGAGGTTCTGATTATTCTGGTCAAAAGTGTCTGAGGTTTTTTCGTGATTAATATAAATTATATTGTGGGTTTTCATTTGGGGTTTTCACCCATCTTCAAAAAAATCTTACAAATATGCTTTAAAACTCAGGAGCTCTCATATTAGTCTGTTGGCATCAGTTTGCTTTTAAGCAGTAGCCTAAAAACTACTTCTGGATTGGTGTACTCAGCAGCTCACAAAATCAAACCATTAGCAAAAAATAGTTTTGAACTCCCTGAAGATTTCGTTATTGACTTCCATTAGTGTAAGTTCTGTCCCAGAGTTGCAGATTGAGCATAAATATTGCAGACATCAGTATGAAGTAGTGCCATTAATGCAGGTGTCGTTGAGTGTTTTTTTAATAACATGGAGCAAATCAGGCATGAGAGAGAGGCATCTTAGGAATCTTCACAAATGTGGAGCAACTGCCCTTCCTGTGCAAGTGCATCACCTCTGTGGGAAATAGACATTACTTGCATTAAAGCTGTTTTTCCTAATAGGCCACTGTTGACAGTCATTTATTTATGTGACAGAATTAACATTGTTTATTTTCATGTATATAGTTGTCCTCCCCATTCTGCAGATCTGACCTGGGAGTAAAAAGTGGGCAGACAATAGCAGGTCTGCTGCCAGTAATGAATGTGTAGGTGTTTCATGAGTCATAGTCATGATTAATTATAAGAATCCTATTAAATAATATTAATTAAAGAACTGGTGAAGTGGCATGTTCTCAAAGCAGCACTTAACGAAAGTTGGGTTTTTTTTTACCATTGTGTTTTCAGTGATATTAATAGTTTCCCTCAAAGATGTCACTTTCCTCTTCAGTACATCAGGGAAGGAAAGTAGCTGTTACAAAATAAATAAATATTTATTTTCTGAAGCATCTAACATGGGTAAAATGACTTGATACACTACATTGCAGTGTCATGGTCTCACTTCAGATACATGTATTCAAGCTGCAATCCAGACACTCTTTTTCTTTTTTAAACTGCAAGTGCTTCCACATCTAGCCTTTCCCTTTGCAGTTTTTAATTTATACTATAATATTTCCTTTCTGTTCAAAAAAATTTCACCCACACTTCTGCAGTATGAAATTGCTTTGCAAAGGACTGGGAAGGATGACAGAATCTGCAGAATGAATAGTGAATCTGGATCTAAATACCCAATCCAACCAGATATCTAAACAAATACTGAGGGGTTTTTTTCCTTTCAATTACTGCGGGTTGTTAGTGGTATTTCCAGGGAGATGTCTTGACAAATCTTAAACCTTTAATAGCAAGTAGAGAACTTGTAGAGAAATGACACAAGAAGACAGCTCAGTTGTTATTATTATTCTTCGAGCTCTGTGAGGGAAATGCTTGTTTTCCAAAATGTAAATGGATTTGATACGTTCAGTAAGGAGTCTCAGTTTTCTCAAATGTCCTGCCCAGGTGAGTTTTTAAAATGAGAGTAACTTGAAATAGATGGCAAATCATTGGGAAGACTCTTACCATTATGCATCCATTGTATCAGAATGTACCTTGGGCACCTCTGAAATGTTTGCCTCCTATCAGACATAAAATACTGTGATGGATAAATCCCGCAGTAAAGGTTGGCCCTGGCAGCAATGCTCACTTGTCTGGGAAACTGAAAAGTCAGGATGCACAGGATTCTGGTAGGACTGGAAGGTGAGCATCTCACTAACATGTGGTTGTACTTCCACTCCTAATTTTATGTGAGCTTGGTGTGTGTGGTGCTTCTGGAAGTTCATTTCTGTAGGTGAGTGCTCTGTTAGGGGTGAGTCTTAGGTGCCAGTTGAGTGCTTTTCGGCCTTTTCTGAACTCCTTTAATTGAAATAAATCAGTTTTGTGGTAAATCATGTATTGCCTTATGGGTGTTTAAAGTAAAACACTCGTCCTCATACTGTGACAGGATTGTTATCTTAATACTGTCACAGCATTAGGATGATGCTGAGATTTCTCTGCCATCAGATAAAATTTGTTTTAGAAAACAGTGCAATCATCTTGATTGTTTTAACCATCTGAACAGCTCTCTAATACTACTGGACTTCTCCCATGAATTAGCTGAGTAGCCTGTGTCTCTTGAGGAGTTTATTTGTAGATGATGATGATGATTAAGCCCAGGAACCTCAGTGAAGTGGACTCTCTACTGTGTCAGCATGGGGACAGTCTGTCTTTAGGACTTGTGACCTTACAGCCAGGTCTGGGTGGAAAATGACCTGTCCAGAGCATAACAGAGTCCACAACAGAGCTCTCAGAATCTCAGACTGGCTCTTGCTCTCTCTCCAGACACATCTTTTGTTGACCCAAATTGTTTCCCCTTCACTAGCTCTGATGTATTATTCATGTTATTTCAATGTGGTTTTACTTTTCATGAAGGAATGGGATTTCCCCATTTGACTGTAAACATGGGGAGAAAAAGCTTTTAGGACATTTTTCCAGCCTTAGTTTAGCTATAACCAGCTGAAATATAAATATCGAAACCTCCTTGTCCTGTCATGAGAGATTAAGGAAAAGCATTATGAAGAAGTAAGACTGTGCTTGGTTTGACTTTGTGCCACAAATGATGAGCAGAAGCTTCATTTAATTGTTTGTACCTTTACACACAGCAGTGTTTAAAAACACACAGAATCTTGTAGTGGGGAAAACTGGATCTAATGGTAAAGAGACCAAGTAGGAACTGGTGCTGGAAGAGAAGAAAATATGTACATTTACTAAGGGAATCTGTGACATATAAAGCATAACACTGATCTCTGGCAGTTCTTTTCCATTTGATGGCACTAGCATTTCTATAATTAAGAGCAATGGAATTATTTAGGGGAAAACTGTGTTATAAACCATTCTTTTTTTAATTGAACAGCTGTAATTTCTACCAGTGGAGCAAACTATATTATAAGAAAATGATTATTAGTTTAAAATGCAAAGTTAAATGAATGCAAAATTAACAAACAGATGGTGAAGAATTATTGTGCTTTATTTTACTCCTGGGTAAAAGGGCTCATGCAGGATTGTAAAAATGTCATCACACTTCGTAAACCTGAAAGCAAACAGAATTTGCAGTTGTGCACATCTGTTTTGGGACACTGCTAGAGGGTTAGAAGAATCAATGTTGTTTTCAAATAAGGGTATTCATCAAAAGGATATCATTTACTTAACAGTAATGGCTTCTGCTAAGCATCAGGCTTAATGTTCTGTGGAATTCATTACAAAATTTGGCAGCTTTTTTCTTCACAAGCTACTGAGGCAGCATTCTGCAAAACTGAAACAAACAGCCCCTTCTTACCCTCACCTCCCTGAAGCCCAGAACAACAGTTGAATAACCTGCTTCATTGTTTGACCAGTAATTTTAGGGTTTTAAATTCTAGGTCAAGATGTTGCATTTCACAGTGCTTGCCTGAGGAATACCAGTGAAGGAGCAGGATGGAAAGACATGAGGCTTATTTATTTATTTCAGTGGCTAGTGAGTTAAAGAATTATATAATGTTTGGGAATACCATGTCTTGGGAAAACAGTGGGACAGTGTGTGACAGTAAATGACTAATTTAGTCAAACTGAAAAAAATGCTAAAAGCCCCAGCCAGATAAAACATGTCAAGTTTTTATTAGGAAAGAAATGATATTAATGTTCAAGCTGGTAGTTTCAAAGTATGCCACCTAATTGCTTTGTTTGAGCTCAATTTACAGAAATTAGGGAACTGAAGATGTAGGATTTTGTTTACAATGACTTTGTGCCATTTGGAGAGTGCAATTTAGGAACAGCCAAGGAAATAGGAATTATGAACAATAATGTACTGATTGCAGTCTGTGGGGAAGGAATACTAAGGAGGTGCTCACTAATGAGGAAGGTATTAAAGGCAGGAAATTCTTGCATTTTTTATGTCTCTACATAATCGAGAGTTTCTTGTCACTCCATCCCTTCTATTACCTTGTAAATTATATGTGTCTTTGAGTGTATGTAGTGACTTTGGCTGACATTAACTATCTGTTAAATCGGGGTAATGTATCTACAAAATCTTTCTTAAAAGAGTGCATTATTAAGACAGTAAAATGAAAACACAAAGTAAGGCCATGTCAGAAGACAGGTTGTCTGCACACAATTAACATCCTTTGCACACAGTTAGTGTTCTTTGCACGCAATTAATGTCTTTTGTGCCTAGGCCTGATTGTCCATCTTTAATTGTATGGTCATGAGCAGAGCAGTTTGGGCCTAGTTCAGAACATAGGATGGACATTGCTGTCTCAGTATAAACCTCTTCAATATTCCATTTTTTCATTATTGTTTAATGTTGTAGGTATGTAGACTACACAGATACTGCCGAAAAGAAGGAACTCCTCATTTCTGCATGAGTTTTTCTGTAATGTTTTTACTATAATGAACATAGGAATAACTTGTCTATAATTTTCTTTTAAATTGCAGATTTATAAGGCCTTGCTATGTATCATAGGCTACATTTTCCCCCAGAGAAGTTAGATTTATTTATATCTGCTAATTCGGATGGCAAATTGAAAGAGTTTCAAAAATACTCAGACTTAGTTGAAAAGGTTATACTGGTATTGCAGTTCTTCCTTCACTCTGTTGCAGTTGTGAGTGCACAATCTGTGTAGAAACTAAGGCTGAATTTTTACACGGCAAAGAAAAATCCAAGCTTTTAACAGTAACATTAA
>VXBU01004358.1:266701-362639 GCA_013400315.1 Bombycilla garrulus
TAGTGCTCTCCCCAGTATCATCAAGGAGCTTCATGGAAGAAATGAAACTACTCTTTTGCTGGCCTTTGCTCAGTTGCCATAACTAAGTGCTTTTCTTTTCCCACAAGCCATCCACAACCTTTTCCAATATTTCCTTTTATCCCCTCTGTAAATTAAGCATTGTCTCAGAGGTAACAGGTTTATATAATGCAGTGACTTCTATTAAAAGATCTATTTTATGCACAAAATCTATGTTTGATCTGTATTCCTCCTCGTGTTTTAATGCATACACATGTACATGTGTGTGTGTTTGCTCATTCCTTTATCTGTGTCTCCATGCCTCTGTGTTGCCTTGTATTTGTCTGCCTGTATCATTTCCTTTTGTCAGGGAGAAAAGGAAAAGGCACACCTGCCAAACTGCAGGTTTAAAGCCTTTGTGGCTACATAAGAGCACTGCTATTTGAGCTGGCTGGGTGATAGTGATACAGCACTAGGTGTCAGAGAACAGTGTACTTTTCCTCTTTGTAATCTTCATCCAATTTCAGCTGCCTCAGACTTCTGACTTTTTGTTCAAGTTGATATTTTTAGCCACTTCCACTCTTCGTCTCTCCTTAATATTTCTCATCCCTTTTGCCTAGGTTCTTTCTGAGATCCCTCCTGTCACCATTTCCTGAGTCTTCAGCACCTGAGTTCCCTTAGGTCTTTATCCAATTTGAGTGCCCAGGTTTGATTCATTGGCCCTTCAAGTGTTACCCCTGCCCCTCCTCAGCTTCCATCTGCATCCATGGTTTCTCCTGCCAGTCTCATCAGATTTATTCACACAATTAATCCCTTTTGTCTCTTTGCTGCTTCCTTGTCCATCTGCCTGTGTCCTGGATACTCCTATTCCCCAGATGATTAAGTGACAGTAATATCAGGATCCGTAGGGATGTCTGCTTTCCATTCCAGTGACTTTTTATGCTTAGGCTTTGAGTATTTATTACAGACTTCCTCCCTCTAATCCGTGTCAGACTGAAGGAATCTAGCAGTCAGTGCTAGAAATTGAAGAGGATCAATCATGGTCAATGAGAGTAGGTTTTTCTGTGATTTTTCACTGACAAACTTGTGGAAGTGTTTTACATTAATAAAAAAGGACATAGTTTTCTCAAGCTTGGTCACATCTGGATAGATCTGCAGGGAAAGGGCAGAAGTTGCATCCCCCACATAAAACTCATGACAAATCGCAAGTCTCATGAATGAGGTTGTTTTTAAGATGAGCAAAATATTTCTGTTAATACCTTTTCTGTTCTCAGAAATGGTTGGAAAGTTTTGTCTAAATGTTCCAAAAATATTTAAGGGAATTTAGAGATGTGCCAGCAGAAGTTTAGCCCACCTTGTTATTGTTCAGAACACTTGCAAAAGTAGAAGAGGATTTATATGAAAGTATTTTTAGACAGTCTCCATTAATATCCCTTCTTTGATAGTGCTGTGCTGAGAAAACTTTGGTGTGGATTTGGTTGTGGTACTGTGGTACTTGTGTCAAGGTAGGGCAGCTCAAGACCGACATCTAAACTTTGACCTCCCTGTGGATGTGCCTGTGAGCTGTGTTCCAATTCCAGCTGCAGACAATGGAGATCTGGCTGCTATTACCAGGGGAGTCTGAAAATGGTAACCTGCTGTTTGGCCATAAAGTAATTTCCATAAAATGACTAGGCCTTATTAAGTATTATGAAGTTTGGATGTCCTCATCAAGCCTTGTGTCATTTGGAAGCATGATGTGACTTGGATGAGCAGTAAATTCTCCTTTTACTTCAAATGCCTTTATAAGTGTAGTTATGACATACCCTATAGAATGCTTGAGCTGCCTCAGAATCCCTGTATACGATTTAGGAGTTTAGGAGCTGTGCTGGATTTGACAGAAAGTTGACTTCATCCCAGTATGTTCTGCAATGACCAGTAACAGATGCCTAGAGATGATCATTAAACAACAAGCATTTAGCAATGTTTCCCTCAATTATTTTTTTCTCAAGCCTCCAACAATTTGTGGCTCAGCCCATGCTCTGCCAACACAAAGAAATGTCTACACACACTTCTTAAGACCTTCCGAGCATGAATCAAATGGAACTGGCACAATAGTCTGTTTTCTGAGCCTGCCAAAAAGCAGCCTCAAACCAAAGCTGATGATTTCTGTTCTTGCCTTGTTTGTCCTGGAGTTGCTGATGCTGAAGCCTAATAACCACAGTTTAAATTGCATTAAACATTATTGACCTTCTTGTTGTTGACAGTCTAACTAAACAAAAGGCTCGTGTGTGCTCTTCTGCCATGGTGGATATTAGATAGGAATTAAGGGAGTAAGTGGTTGTTAGCTGTGGAAAAGCTTAGCCTCACTCAAAACATTTACATTATCCTAAATCTTGCAGAAAGCGAGGAGGTGAATAAAAAACCCCCCTTTTTCCTCATGAAAGTGTGAAAAAAGCAGCAAAGGCAGAGTCTGTGAGGGAAATCATATGCATGCAGTTATTCCACTAGCTTATGTAATGATGAGGAGAACACAGCTCTAGGGCACCCAAACCCTTCCCTGGAGCTTCTGAATAAACTGGGTTTGGGAACATTTCAGTAATTTGAGGAAGAATTCATGTGCCATAAAGTTTGCATGTTTTCCTTTGCCTATTAACGGTTTCAAATAAAAAGTGGTATCTTACTTAGCAAACTTGATTCTTGCAAGTTTTTAACCTATTCGCCCCTATTACAAAAAATGCCCTTCCAAAACTTGAATGCTTTTTTCTCTGAATTCTTAAATGCCTTAGTATCAACACAATTTATTTAACGTACTTTTTAATGAAGGTAGGGATGAGAAACAAAGTAGTGACTTGTAGAGAGCCTGAAATTTCCACACTTAAAGGGACTTCTGCTTTCTACCTTGATTACATGTGTCGAGTCACTGTGTTAAAGTTTGAGGAAGAAGAATAACTGGTCTCTTGATTGTCTTGCTCATTATAAATTGAAGTAATTTCCAAATTTGTGACATGAGTAATATAAAATTAAAAACCTAGAAGATAATTTCCAGTACTCCTGGAAAGGTGTTCTGTTTAGTGCTTCTAATCAGTAGCTCAGTGGAAAGCCATTAATTGTTTTTATGTAGCCATCTTGCTGCATTGTGCTCCTTAGTGCTTTATGGTACTTAAACCAGTTCATTTGCCATGAGAGGTGTAATGGTCATTAGTGTCTGCAAGCAATATAAAGCTTTTTCTAGATGATGAAGTAACCAATGAAGATTATCAGAACTAGCAGAGAACATACTTCATTAATCACTGTTTATATAAAAAATTCTTCATGCTCTCATTAATGACAGGATGTTAAGGTCCAGTTCTCTTCAGTCACAGGTTTGTGTGACAGCATTTCCCAATAGCTAAACTGTCTGAGATTTCTTCTTACAGGTAATATGTTAAATTGTTTAACCAAAGACAGATGGCTTGTGTGTATTTTTGGTACACTATAATAAAATAAAAATATCTTACTGTTCTCATACGTTTTGTCAGCTGATCATTTTTAAAGAAAAAGTTCATAATCAGTGATGAACTTGTCGTTTTGCTTAAGAATATTTTGCCATTCACAGTACTAACATTTAGGTTTAGGACAGTAACCAAGTTTCCAAGTACTTACTCAAAGACTGTATTTATTTTAGCCTTTTTTAATATCTGCCTTCTAAGAGTTGTTACTTGTCCACTTGCTGAGACAGTAATACTATAAAGTACTTCCAAGGGCAATAAAATAATGATAAAACACGACCTCTGATTAGTTCTTGCTACTATCTGGATATAAAATACCACATTGTCTTAGAGGCATCTTTTTATAATTTGAACTTGCACAGGGTTTTGGAGTACTCTAAAGTATGGAGCCAGCAGGAAGATTGCGAATATATAAACCAAAAGCTGCTGCTCTTGTCACCATTCTCCAGTTTGGCCAACTGTTTCCAGTAAAGCCAGTAGGATTTGTGGCATTTGGCTGAACAAGGCAGAATGAATGTTTTTGTTTAGCTGGTTTGGGTGCAATTACAGTTGTAGCAAGGAGCTAGGAGTTTTTGTCTTCCTGGAAATCTTCTGTGTGGTTTCTGCCACTCTTATTTCAGGAGGATGTTCTCCCATAGAGCTAGAACACAGAGGAGGGGATTGATCAGGTTTTGTTTTCTGGTTAGTTCACTTAGTTCTTCCTCTTCCACTGTATTTGTACAACGATGTCATATTTGAGCCAATGGGATTAGTAAATAAGGGGAGTTCTAAAATTAAATTTTAAAGATGGCATGGCTTTTGCTTTTAAAAATCAGTTCCTTTTCTGTCTGAAAAAGCAGCTGGAAAAAAAAAAGTCAAAATTGCCAAGTAGAAAGAGGCAAGAAAGATGTCCATTTAAATGATGGACATCACAACAGTAAGAAGTAGCACAAGTAGGGGTGGACTCAGAGCTTTCTTGAAATGAACAAGAGCATAAGGAATTTTTTGAAGGGAACAGTTGGTAACCACTGAAGGACTTTTGAGTAGGAAAAAGTCTGCTGGCTCTGATTTTGTTTATTTCCTTGAGTGTACTATGAATAAGTAATAAACTATCTCTCCAGCTTTCTGACACCTTGTAAAGTTGGGGTTTTTTTCCTGTAGGACAGGAATGTAAAATTACTTGATCCATAAACAAAACAGTATTTGTCTTGCCTTGACAGCTTACCATTTTCCAATACCTGCCCTTTGAATACTGGGATTCAGCTTCCACCCCTTTGACATAACACCTTATTTTGTGCTCATACTAATGAAACTGGAGACTCCAGACCTGGCTCTGCTGTTTCCTCTTATGGGCATGGATCTCATGGGCAGTATGATTTATTGCTTCATTCCATCTCCTGCTGTCATAATTCCATATTTTAGCAGTAGTAAAGTAGTATTTGTTACTGATTTTATTTAGCAGAGCTTTTAATATTTTTGCTTAATACATATCTGCTGTTCTTTTGGGGTCATAGCATGGGGCCTGGCTTCAGAGGAGTGTTGGCTTCTAGTGCTGGAAAAGTAACTCTTCTCATCAACATCTGCTGCCAAAAAAATCCCTTTGGGCATTAGTTTCTTCAGACTGCTTTATCTCTCTTACAAATTCAGAAAATGTTGATATTCTGTGCTTTTTATTTGCTTCATATGATACATACCACATTGTTTTGAAAATGTGTTTCACTTACCTAACAAATGCTTTTCATTGCCGGTGCAGTTTAGCAGATGGGTTTGAAGGGTTCAATTACATGTAACTTGGGCTTCCATTCTTCTTCCAGTATCTTTATGTGGTTCCTTAAACCAACATCAACATTTTTCAAGGTTTTTTAGTAGTTTGCTCATTTTCAATAATTTCATCATTTAGTCATAGAGCATTTGGGAAAAATTACATTCTGATTTTGTGTTTGCTACGTACCATGGTTGATTGGTGGTTTTGAAAAACAGATGTGGTATTTAAAAATGCCATTTATGTTGCTATTTTATTCCATTATTCCCAGCTTTTAATAAATGCTGGATTATTTGAGTGCTTACAGTTATTTCGTAATTTTATTTTCCTGATTAAATAGTTACTATGGGTCAGCGATGGGATCCAGCAGAGTCTTGTTGAATACTTTTTTGAGGGATACATTTTGGACCTTAGCTCCTCCCAAGTTTCCCTTCCTATGTTTTTTGTACTGAGTAAAATCTTTGAAAAAAATGTGGCCTGTAAGAGTAGTGTCTTAGCTAAACCCGGTCCATCTCCATAGGTTTTTGGAACATCAAGGACAGAATAGGACAGCGGTTGTGTGTAGCTCAGTGTGGAGCTGCAGTTCTTGAAGTTGGAGGCTTTGGGCTGTATTTTCATGGTTTTACATCTAAGTTCAGGATTCACCTTGTGCAGCAGCCTCAGCAAGTGTTCACTGAAGGTATAGTTTCCTAAAAGGAGTTTGTTGCAGGACTTTGGTTTTTTTTTGCAGTCCATAAATGTGATTACCATTGATGCTGCCTTGCCCTCCTTCAGGAGCTCCATGCTATCATTTGCTTACCTTGTTCCCCCTCCCCTCCTCTGCATTTCAACTGGTAAAGAACAGAATGTACCTTTCCTATACTGTCAGCAGGTGTTAGACACGAGTAGAGGTGAGATGTCCCACAGATCATAGCCCACAAACTTGGCAGTAGTTCTCCTTGGTGATCCCCTTTAGTTTCTGTTCCAGAGCATTTTATCTCTTTATATTGCGGTTCTGTTTAGCATACACTAATACTTTTTCTTTCCCTTGTCCATGAGTTGTGGTGCAGGCAGATATTTTTCTGAACATGCTAATTTTATCTGGTTTTAAAGAATATCAAGGTAGCTGTTGACACAGGCATCTTTGTGATTTGTATTTTCATATGAGCTATTTTTGATATATGTGGACTTGTACTACCACTGTTTCATGCCTAATTTCATGCCAGGATTTGAAACTGAGAAGAATTATGGTAATAAATATTGACTGTATTCTAAGAATTAAGCAGATGCAGTACGTAACTTTTCTTTGATGGTTTGTGTTCATATTTAGTTGTTATTTGACACTTCAGCTAGTAATCAAACACACCAGTGTTAAGTGTTGTATTTTTATTGTGAAGAATGAGAGTCCTTGAGCTCAGTTGTTGCTGTGTATTGTGTATGCCTTCCTGTGAGCCACTGACCTGTTTTTTCTTAAGTTTACTCAAAATCTTAGTGCCTTAAAAAGTATTGTTGCCTTGGTGAAAAAGTGCAAAAGGATGTTACAGTGCTTCAGAGCCTGTAATGAAACTGAGAAAGAGAAAAGACTGATTAACTGAAAGGTGTGGGTGATTTTTTACAAGCAGACTGATAGACTCTGCTCTCTCTTGACTAGAGAACTGGAAGATCGTTGCGTAGTTCTTTCTGAGAATTTATTTCTCTGGTGTCTAATAATAATCGTGCTTATTTATGACTTCTCAAAGTTTGGTGGTGATATTTGTGTAGTCTTGAAAGGCAAAATGAGAAGAAAGTACAGGATTATGTAATGCATTATCATTCCAGAGAGAATTGTATAATGCCAGTAAGATTTTTGGGAGAACATAATACTTGATTTCCATTTGCATTTCTGATTACAGTGTCTGTGGTTTTACATTACAGCTTACATAGCCGTGTGGTTTTTAGTCATAACCTATTGACAGCATGGTGTCAGGCATCTGCCTTTATTTTCAGAATAAGTCACTGAAGGCATAGCTCAAGTTAGATAACATAGAATAGAAATGCTTTTCTGTGAGAAGAAGAATCGTAATCGTCAGAGTGCATTAAGTAAAAATTTGGGAGTGCCACTGAAAGACACTACCCACTAGTTTCCTTCTCAGTGTTCACTACCTCCTACTGGCCAAGGTTTTCATCTGCTAAATGGAGGAGGGGAATAGATCTGGCTGAAAAATTGCAAGAAAAAGGAATTTTAAAATTACTTTTTCTGTTTGTTTTTCAGCGATGTGCATTTTGTAAGCACCTTGGAGCCACTATCAAATGCTGTGAAGAGAAATGTACCCAGATGTACCATTACCCCTGTGCTGCTGGAGCAGGCACATTTCAGGATTTCAGTAACTTGTCCCTCCTTTGTCCAGACCACATTGATCAGGCTCCTGAAAGATGTAAGTACACAGTGATCAAATGACAAAATTAATACCAGGTATTATGAAATCTGCACTGTCACAGGATCAGCTTAAGAATGCGTTTGTTTAGTTGCACTGCCACGGTTCATGTATCAAGAGTTAATGTGTGTTCAAGGATACGAAAGATGCGAGTTCCCACTCTTCTGTTTTTTAAAGACCAGCAGTGCTGCACAGCAAAATACTTCTCTTTTAATGACAGAACAAGGAAGGGGTTTACTGGTAGAGCTTGTCTTCTGTCAGGATTTAGTTCAAATTGATAGAATTGCTTGTCCTAACTCAAGTTAGAGCAACCTGCTTGCAAACACTTCAGCTAAATAGTATATTTAGGTCTGTTAGGAGCTTTATTTTGTACTTGTTCAACAGAGGAGTTGGTTCCGAAGCTCTCAGCTTTATCTGGAGGAGAATAAAACTGTTTCTTTTTGTAAGACTTTATTAAGGTTTAAAATGAATGTACTTTTGTTACGAGAAGATTAGTTGAGAAAACTGAATTAAAGTAGTAGCTATTAAATATATTAATTAAATTTGAATTTCATAAGAATGATCAAGTTTTGTACGCATAAGAACTAGTAAGTAATTTTTTGGGTTCATTGAATTGTTCATAATGTTGAATAAAATAATAATTGAAAAATTATTTCTTTTTAGCAAAGGAAGAAGCAAATTGTGCAGTGTGCGACAGCCCTGGAGACCTCTTAGATCAACTTTTTTGTACTACCTGTGGCCAGCACTACCATGGGATGTGTCTGGACATTCAAGTCACACCTTTAAAAAGAGCAGGTTGGCAGTGTCCTGATTGCAAAGTGTGCCAGAACTGCAAGTAAGTGAGACTTACAGGACATGGAGGAGGATGGTATGACATTCATGTGCTGTGATTTTGAAATGCATATTTCATTAAGTGTTTGAGATTTTTTTTTCCCAAAAGGTGTAGATTACTTCCCCATTTTATCTGTTTATTGGAAACTTTGTTCTTAAAGAGCTGAGCTGAAAGTCCTGTGTGTTTTACCCCCAGAGTTACCATTATCTTGGCAGGCTCTGGAAAGCAGCAAAACATTCTGATTTTTTTTTCTCTTTTTATACAGGAGTATTTTTCTCAAATTTACCAGATAAATAATTTAATGTAGGGGCTTCACAATCTCAGAACCTGTACTTTTACTCAGCTGACAGTTCAGTTATGCCTGTATCTACACACTGGGTCTCCTGCTTTAGGCCCTCCCATATAATGCCTTTCAGGGGCAAGTGAAGAATCATTATGGAAACAAAACCGTGACTTAGTTGAGACTGAAAAAAAAGTGACATGAGTGGTCCCGATTGAGTAGTTACACCAGACAAAGACAGAGACAATGAAACTTAATTGCTGTGGCACTGTAAGGGTTCACTTAGAACATTCTGACTGCTTGTGGGCTTGTTCTCTTATACTTAATCTGATGGGCACTGCAGTTTTTCCACATGCTTGTTGTTTTTAAAGGACTTACTGAAAAAGAAATAAGAGTTTTGTTCAGCTGGGATGTTATGAAGGGAAAAAAAACCCACTCTACTACTGCCTCATCAGTCAGTGCTTTTCTGTTTTCCAAACAGAACACTTGGTATTTGCTAGCATTCACTCAACCCATTTCAAAAAAAAGGTGTTCCGTGATCACACACAGCAGATAGCAGATCTCAGCAATGAGGCTAGAACAATGAAGCACATTCTAAAAAGTATCCCTGAAAATCTTGTACTGAATAATTGTAGCATCTGCTAACAAATCTTCTCTTTAGTGGAAAAGTAGAGAAAATGTGATGTGTTCACACCCAGTCCATGGCACCACGTGAGATACATCCATAGGTTTCTGAGGGAACTGGTGGATGAAGTGGCTAAGCCACTATCCATCATATTTAAGAAGTTTTGGCAGTCTGGTGAAAAGGAGAACTGGAAAAGGAGAAACATAGACCCCATTTTTACAAAGGGAAATAAGGAAGAACTGGGGAACCACAGGCCAGCCAGTCCCACCTCACTGCCTACCAAGGTCATGGAGCAGATCTCCTGGAAACTGTGCTGAGACACGTGGGACATACAGAGTTAACAGTAACGGACACCATGGCTTCACTGAGCGCAAACAGTGCCTGAAAAATTTGATGCCTGCTGTGATGGGGTTACAAAGTTTGTGGAGGAAGAGCATCTGGTGTCAGCTGCCTGGACATATACAAAGTGTTCAGCACTGTCCAACATAGTATCCTCGTCTCTGTGCTGCAGAAGAACGGATTTGACAGATGGAGCACCCTGTGGATTCAAGAGTTGGGGTTAAGGACTCAAGTGGAGTCCAGTGATGAGTGTTGTTTCTTCAGGAGCTGGAATCTGGGCTGGTGCTGTTAAACATCTTCCTTATGACCTGGGCAGTGGGACTGAGAGCACCCTCAGCAAGTTTGCCAGCGACACCAAGCTGAGGAGAAGGGACACCATCCAGAGGGACCTGGGCAGGAGAGGTGGGGCTGTGCAAACCTCATGAACTTCAACACAGCCAAGTGGAATGTTCTGCAATGGATTGGGGCAATCCCAAGCACGAGTACAGGCTGGGCAGAGGGGCACTCAGAACAGGTTTCCCAGAGCAGCCATGGATGCCTCACCCTGGAGGTGTTGAAAGCCAGACTGGATGGGCTTTGAGCAGCCTGGTCTAGTGGGAGGTGTCCCTGCCCACGGAACTGGGTGGTCTTCGAGGTCTCTTCCAACCCAGACCATTCTTTGATNTGTGGTCTTCGTGGTCTCTTCCAACCGAGACCATTCTTTAATTGTATAATTACTTAATGCACTATGGCAGTTTCTCACCATTATTGGAAGAACAGCATTTTCAGCATATCTTCATGCAAAGAGGGGGGTTTTTAAAAATACCAGGTCTCCCAGGTAATGAGGCAGTATCTAGCAAGTGTAATGCCATATACTGCAAGGCTTTATCTAGGCAAATCTTGTTGCATGTTTACTTACTGAATTAATTTATTTAAACAAAGGCAGAACACAATGCCTTTAGATATTACCAAACTATTTGTCTTGTTCTCAGCAAATTTATTTTATCACTGGAATCTGTGATGGAGCTCTGTAGTACATCACTGTAGAAAAATTGAAATCTCTTCCTTTAATGTTTGTTTTGCTCTTGCAGTCATATTGTCTGACATTGTGGGAGCTCCAATAGTCAGACTTGATGGCTCCTTTTTTCCTTTGGAAAAATTACAGTCAGACTGCAGAAACAAATACAATTGGATGTTCTCTTCAGAAAGAAACAAAATGTATATTGCAGATTTTGAACTGATTTCAGTAGAGAAAGGCCATTAAATCTGTCTGCATGTGTGTAAGTGACAGTGGGCCAATATCTAGTTTTCGGAATGGTTGCACAGGCTGAGCTCTTGGTGAATAAACATAGTGGTCTGCACTTATATTTAAAAATGGATTTGAAGGCATTGTCTCTGGAGATACGTGTAAGTAGTGTTTGTATATTTTTATGTGCACATCTGTGTCTTCCTGTTTAGACTTTTCTTGAGACAGGTATTTTGTTGCTGCTTATTAAAGTAATTTTATTTACTTTCCTTAGACACTCTGGGGAAGACAACAAGATGCTGGTGTGTGATACCTGTGACAAAGGCTACCACACTTTCTGTCTACAACCAGTTATGGATGCCGTACCAACAAATGGTTGGAAATGTAAAGTAAGTGGAAAGGTTTCAGAGTAACTCCATGTCATTTATAAGAGCCCAGACTTTGTTATCCACGCTATGCTGTTCTAGGTGTATTGTGGATTGCTGTTGCCATGTGATATAATTTGAAATTTCTAAAGGAATCGCACTTGGTTGTAAATCCTGTGGCTCTGCAGCTGCTCAGTGCTGTGGCTGAAGCAGCCTATATGGGACAGTAAATCAGCCTCCATAGGGAAAAGAGCAGTGTAGGATCCGGGTGCAGTGGATAACCTGCAGTTAATAACAGCTGCTCTCGTGATACAGTGGGAACAAAAATGTAAACTCAAAACTATATAGTAGTATATGTAATCTATACTTGAAGTCTCTTTATATTCAACTCCTTGCTTACCTAAACAGTTCTGCAGCTCATGGGTTCCTCTGCTTTTGAGGAAAGTGGGATGAATTTGTTGTTTTATCAGTAACTTTGTAAGTAATTGCAGCATAACGTGGGAAATCCCTATATATGATGTGTATGTGGTGTTACATTAGTTTGTGGCAGTCATAAGATAACTGAGAGTAGCAATAAAAAAGTTTGATTTCATAAGAAACACTCCTTTCAAATCGGGGAGTAGTGTCAGAAAACTTCTTGCTGTTGTACAGGTTATTCATGCTCTGCTATCAAATCTTGGATAACTTTTTGTGTTATCAAGGACATAAAGCTATTAAATTTAATTCAAAACAGGAAAATGTCAGTTAATGGCAGTTCTGTCACCCTGTGAAATATCATAATTAACTGCTGAATTCTTGTGATCTCTAGAACTGTAGAGTATGTGCTGAGTGTGGCACACGAACAAGTTGTCAGTGGCACCATAATTGTTTGGTATGTGACAGTTGTTACCAGCAGCAAGACAACTTATCTTGTCCATTCTGTGAAAAACTGTGCCTCCAAGACTTCCAGAAAGATATGTTGCATTGTCACATGTGCAAAAGGTAAGTGTCCAGCTTTTGTTAGTTTGTACTAAAATGCAAAAAGCTTATGATGAGCTGTGTGACACTGAAGGGTTTCTGGGAAGGATGCACAGTGTGTTTGATGTACAGTGCCACAGGATCTTGTGCAGCTCCTTGATCTTTCATCCCTAAATACAATTAACAATAGCAGGTAGCTTTAGTTTTAATCTTAGCAAATAAGTATTAATTGGCAGTTACCTGAAAGTACCTGGCAGTTACTTGCTGCAAGCTGTTGCTGCTTCTTGCATTTCACCTGTTCTGTTAGGAAGCAGGCTAAAAAAGTACTTGTCCTGAAGTTTAAAGACTGTTGATTGCAGTGATCTGGGTTGTTTTTTTTTTTTAATTTTTCAAGTTTATGTTTTCTGTTTAATTTTATGTCTTTTTCTAATTGAGTATTAAGAAACAAAATTAAAAATACACTATTTGGAACATTTTAAGAATATAAGCGATATTTCATATTCAGTGGTATTATATCTCACTGTGCAACATCACAATGATGCTCTGCATCTTGTGGAGTCTGATTTGCTTTAGGGACAACTTAGGTCTTCATGTTCAAGTTTGTTCACTGTTTGACATGCTGACATATCATGCTTACTCCTCTAAAATTCTCCATAATCAAGCATTGGTTGCAAATCTTACAGGAACGGGAAACAGTGTTATTTTTAAATGGATTTTTACTATGATGCTTTATATTTTCCTAACTAAAATCACAGTCATAGTAAATTAAATTACAATAAATTAATCTCCTCAGATGGATTCATATAGAATGTGACAGATCTCCAGGTAGTGAATTGGAGTCTCAATTGAAAGACTACATCTGCACTCTTTGTAGACAAGGAGAAGGGGATCAGACTCAGTCATGTGATGTGATGAACACTTCTGAACTCATTCCTGAATCTGACAGTATAACAGGTAATCGAACTTAAATCTTCACAGTTCCAAAATGCTAACATCACGTACAATACCTGCAGTCTCACCAGTCTCAGCAGCTGCTCAAGCAATCCATGGGTGGCTTCTCTTTTTGGCTTCAGGATCCTGGATACAAACATGGGCTAGTGAGCAACATAATTGTGGCTCTCAACCTTTCAGCTCCAGCCTCTCAGCCTGTAGCTGGAAACTTCACTAATTTATTTTGGATGTGGTACAGTTCATAAATATATTCATTTGACAGCCTGGCTGTTTCACTCATTTGTGCCTGGTAGGTGTTCTTGGAGACATTCAATTGTCCTGTTTCTCTCTAGCTGCTCAGTCTCATAGTGCCTCTTCTCCTTACTTGATCCAGGCAGGACAAAGCAGTGGGAGCTGGACTGTGTTCACGGGGCAGGTGTTTATTTACCTAGACAGCTTTTAATAGGTGTCCTTCTTCAAAGCAATATATGATCAGTCATCTTGTTTCTGAGACATTCTTGTCTAAATGGACAAATGAAGCAGAAGGCAGAAAGTTGTGGAGAAGTTTAAAGTATTTTTAAAAAAATAAGTCAGTAACAGGAACCACAGGGAGGACTGGGATCTGCTGATCTGAGCCCAGTGGGTCATCCACAAGAGCCATGTTATAAACTCATAACTAAATGCTTTTGTGTATTTCATACCACGTGCTCAGTTGGGCAGCACTTGCACGCATCCAGGCTGAATTTCCCTGGAGAAGTACAGCTGTGGTTAAATTCAGAAGCAAGGTAAAAATGTAACAGATTACCTGCACAGCCACTGCCATGTGCGTTTTTTCATCTTAAGTAGCAGTGCTTGTGCATCTTTTGTTATCCATAACTGTCTGTGGTTTTGAAAGCCTGGTAAATTCAGCAGGAAAGGGAAAGTGTTGGACTACAGCAAAACTCTGTGTTCAGAGTGATGTTTTGGATAAACAAGTCATCCCTTTGATGTTAGCCTGTATATTACCTTTTGTGAGCAGTGAAGGCATGATGGAAAGGTGCTCCTGGAGGAAGGGCAGTGACAGGAGGTAAATGCTTGTGAGTGAGTTCACTCTGTCAGTGAACACAGCCCCCAGGTTAGGAAGAGTGGCCACTTCAGCCTTTGCAGATCATTTCCCTTATGAAAGCTTAGGAGAGGCTGTGGACTCCCAGGCAGTGTTCTTAGAGCATTTTGAAGATGTCCAAAACAAAACATACACTGGCACAACTCCCAGTCTCTTATTAAAAACCTCTTTTGAGTAAGTAGCAGGTTTATCTGGAAGACTCAAGTTTTAAGCAGTGCTTCTGGTAAGATTTCTAGCTAGTAGAAACATTGACAAGCATGCTCTTGTCCCCAAGGAAGAGCAGGACTGTCATCTTGGCTGCTAGGAGTAATCTGGAGCTATTACATCAGTACAGTCGTGCAGTGTTTTACACCCAGGAGAGCACTTCTGTACTTTAAAATCAGATTTGGAGCCAATCTAAATGATCATTTCCTTGAAGTTAAAATATTGCTTTAAAGAGTCTGAGAGCAGCTTTTAGGGTGCTAAAAGTAGTATCACCTAATACTTGCTGGCTTTTTGAACTTAAAAAAGACTTTCTTGATGCAGAAAGCTATATTTGTTCCACTTTTTTTTTTTGTGCTAACATCCATGGAGGATCAGTTCTCTTCAAGTTAATGCTTGCTATATACTTTGCTTTCCATTCTTCATCTAGTGCATTTTAATGAATTTCCCTAACTTAAAGAGCTTTTACACAAGGGGAAAAAAAAATGTATTTTCTATTTCTGTCCTCTGTAATGATCCTGACAGCCAAAAAAACACTCAGTTGTGCCTTTCCCATGCAAAGATAAAGATATCTTAGTTCTAAAGTGGCAAAATTCAGTTTTCATGTTGTTGAACACGTAAGGTGAAACTCAGTGTTCCCAGTGCTGATAGTAGATGGAACTTCATATCTGTGCCGTGATCCATTGTAGTATTTATTTACAAATTTGAAGCCTTCATGCTGCCAGTTCTTTTGAATTTTGTAGACTTGTGATTAAAGAAAATTCTTTCTTGTATTGCTCAGGCTGTGCAGAAGCGTGTGACTGTGCATATTTTCACTATTAGGTGCATGTAATTGCCTTACAGACATGTTTTACCATCTGAAAGGTATAAAACAGCTTCTGTGTTAATGAGTAAAATGTTCTTAATTTTTAAGGAGTGCTGTGTAGTCTCTTTAACCTTCTCACTGACCTCACCTGTCCTAAATCCTGTCATCATTAAATTATCAGTCTCTTTAGCCAGAAAGGTCAAACAGTGACAGCGGTTGCTGATGCCAGAGTAGTGGAATAAACGCAGCAATTTTAATAACTGCTTTGCTTCTCCTTAAGCTTGTACACATGAAATGGAAATGGAAAGTGGTGGAGAGGATATGGCATTTCAGGAGCAACCCATTACTGTTGATGGCCCTGACCAGGAATCAGCTGTTGGGTGTGTTACAGAAGGTAAGAAAGAGTTTTGCACTCTGAGAAAATACCGGTTCAGAACCCTTCAGAACCAGAATCATCTTCTAGTCAGTAAGGTTTGCAGTATAAGTTTGCAGTCAGTAAGGTTTGCAGTGCTTTGTAAATGCAAGAGGGAAAAGCACCTAGAAAGCAGTAGGAGACACATTGCAGCAGTTCTATCTGAGCTCTCAAGCAAGAGTATTAACTTCTTTGCTTAATAAAAGAAATGTTTGTTGAAGGCAAAGAGAGTCTTCAGAATATTTATGTTGCTTTACGTTTGTTTGGTTGGTTTTTTTGGTGGGACTGGATTTTTCCAAGCTGGAAAAAATAGCTGAATGCTTTGTACGCTGGAAGTTTATTGTAAAACCCAATGACTTGTTGCTGTTCAAATACTGTCACTTACACTTTCTCTTTTGTGCTTTATGGTTGTTACTCTACAGGCATCCTTGGTTAAGGATTTTCTGGTTGGTTTTTTTTCTCTTTGTAAGTAAAAGATAATCTTCCAGACAGGGTTGCAGCAGCTGATGATTTCTGTTTTGGGAGAAACTGCATCTTTCCAAACTTAAAGGGAGGAGCAGCTGAAGAAGGATCAAATCCACTAAATGTGTTAATGACCAGTATCAAGAACTTGCCACTATGTCCCATTCTATCCCGGATGATGTTGGAGGATGGTTACTGTAAAGGGAGACAAGAAACTTGTATTTAAAGACAAAGTAAATAAACCCTAACTTTTCAGATTAGCTGTGATCACTCAGTTCTGTGTCACAGCCGGTGGTAGAAGGGCCATGAATTAAACTGTGAAGAAATGTTCAGAATAAAATGCTGGCTGTGAACTTAGTGGCTGAGGAAGTTGTAGCAATGTGAGTTTAAGAAGAGTGCAAGTGTAATATAAATTAAGCGGCCTATAAAAAATCAGGGCCCATCAAAAGAAGGTGTGAGGAGTCAAATTCAGAGCAAAGAATGTGGTTCTTTATAAAGTGGAACAAAAACTCTGGAACTCCTTGTGAAGAGAGTTATGGATGAAAGGTGCTTGATTGGTTCAAGGAAGGGCAAGATAAATATTTTTGAAAGAAATTCATGATACATTAGTGAATTAAGTTAAACCAGCAGCAGCTGTTTTCATTTCAGTTGACTTCCTAAAGTTTGAAAGAGTTTTAGGGGGAAAATATTTTTTAATTGCACTTGTCCTGTTCTTAGCATTTTGGAAATGTTGGGACAGTAGCTTAAAATACATTAATTTATGATAGCATGCATCTTCAATACACAGAAATTAAACAGAAGAAATTACTTTCAGCTGCCTACCAGGAAATGTATGTTTAGTTCCTCAAAAATTAATCTTGGGTCTATTTTCTTGTAATTTACTGTGCTGTGTTTTCAGGGAAGAAAAATAATGAACTAAAAATATAGACTACTGTAAAAATAGGTACAAAGAAAGATATTTATGAAGTGTATTTTAAGCTACATATTAAATTCACTGAAGTAAAGTGATATGTGTTGGCCTGCATGATGTGTGCCAAGTATATTTGTTGACCAGAACAGCAGAAGTTTTTTTTTTCTTTTTCACAGTGGGCCTTTAATATGTTTGTACTTAATTACAGGCATATCACCAGAAGAAAAGACCACACAACTGGAAGCAGAAGTCTCTGTCGAAAACAATTCAGCTGAAATGGAAATACCTCCTAAAAAGACACCAGCATCTGGTGACAGTCAGACTGAGAAAATGATGGAAGTGGTGGAAGGTGTTCAAGCTGTAGCACAGCAGGAGTTGGACAAAAAAGCTGAAGAGACACATCTGCCTCAGGGTAGTGTGGAGGTATCAGAAGTGTCCACAGCAGACTCTAGGTCTCTGTCTTCAGTACCTGAGACCATGACTGTGACACCAGAAATGCTGGAGACTGAAAGAAAAGGAGAGATTTCTGTCCCCATGGAACAGCAACTGGAAATAATAAAAGTGCAGAAAGATGTAGAAAAAGAAGAAACCCATGAGAAGTCAGATGTACCAGCTCTTCTAGGAGTAGAAACTACTGCTTCAAATGGGGGTGTTGCAAATAGTTCACCAGTCAGAGACAAACCTATCAAACCACCAGCTGAGGCCTGCCCCTCACTTCCCCCATCACTTAATCTAAATAAGACAAACGTGTCTTCCTCACCAGATGTTTCTCTAGACTTGCATTCTGCACGAGATGTGCAGCACAGCCAGCCCCCAGTGCTGCCTCCAGCTGCTGGGAGCCCTCTCCCAACCACCTACATATCAGTCACTCCAAAAATTGGCATGGGGAAACCGGCCATCACCAAACGCAAGTTTTCCCCTGGAAGACCCAGATCCAGACAGGTAAGCACGTGCACTGTTTCCTTAAGTGTTTATTAAATTGCAGTATAACTCATCAAATTCCCCTATTTCTTATAATATTATATGCATTTATTCTCCTAAGCGAGCATGTAGTTTATTTCTTCAAGGAATTAATGTTCTGGTAAATAATGAAAAGGTCAGCCGTCATAAAGCTTCTCTGGTGAGAATTTAAGTTTCTTTTGGCTTGTGGTTAAATCAAACTAGAAGAAAATTTGTTGAATTTTTCATACAATATGCTAAAAATGCAGATAGACATAATGCTGTGCTTACCTTTTAATATTTTTCATATATGCATTTATTTTGACTGGTACTTCCAAAGTGTGTTAAAGCTTCTTAAAATTAAAGAGAAGAACCTTCTGCAACTCTGTGTCCGTTACTTTGCCAGATATTTTCTTGATCTTGACATTTCTAATGGTATGGTAAATAGTTTTGTGGTTTTGTTACATTAGGAAATACCATGCAAGGACTGTCTTGTACAAGTTGTTGTGGTTTGACTAGGATTACATTTGATGAGTGAGAAGAATCCTCAAGTCTGTCACTTTTTGCAACGTCTTTCTCTCTATTCGAGTTGTGTTCCAGGGAAAATGGTTTATCAATCCAGAGTATTCCTTTCTTGTTGGTGAAATTTCAGTGTAACAAGTTAGTGTTTCATCTTCTCATCACAATTTATTTTTAGTCTTTGAGACTTCCAGGTTGAAGATTTCATGCTTTTTTGGACTTAATGTTAACAAAGCTTTTTTTATATATTGCACAATTCTTTCAGTTTTTACACATCACCTAAGGGTTCAAAATATCTGTTTCCTAAGGTATGAGAGAGTGTTCTGGAAAGTTTTTCTGCTGTTTCCACTAAGTTTAGGAGATCTGTGTTTGTTGTGCTGCAGTTATGTTTTCCTGGGTCACTGTACATTCTGGTGTATATATAATATTTGCAGAAATATGTTAATGTCTTAAACAAATTTCTCTTCAATACTCTAAAGTTCCTACTTTGGGCTTTTGATAAGGCAATGAAAGCTGTTGAATGATGTTCTGTAGACTGTGAAAAAAGGAGATTTTTAAATGTCCAGTTACAGGCAGGTATTTTCATTTTGAGCAAGATGTAATTGGACAAATCCACAATGTGGAAAGCATTTATTTAAATCGCTTTGGATTGCAGACAGAAATAGGTTTAGGTTTGTTTTGTGGGAGTTTTAAATTATCCTTTCTGCTGAAAATACTCATTTTTTAAAAGAGTTGTTTTAAAAGGTGGAGAGCTGTGGGTAGGAGCAGAAGCAAAATCACAGAATGGGTCAGATTGGAAGGAATCACAATGGGCCATCTGGTCCAACCTCCCTGCTCAAGCAGGGTTGTCCCAGAGCACATGGCACAGGAGTGCATCCAGACAGTTTGGTTTCCTGTTACATGGGGATTCTGTGGGATAGGTTGTAAGGCAAGCAGGCAGTTTTTCACCAGATGTAAAACCAGAGAAATGAAACCTGTTGTTTCTTTGTGTCAATACTTATAGACACTTCAAAATGGATGTTTTCTCTAATTCTGGCATCATACAGGGCAGGTGCTGGCAGCTCAGAAAATTGCTCCTTGGGGATGTTCCATCATATTTTCCATGCCATTGGAACCCCACAGATCAAGAAGAGACATAAGCTTATTTTAGAACATTTTCACTAACACAGTGTTTCAGTTCTTGTTCACTTGGAGGTGACCACATACATCTAAAAGCAAGTAAAAAATGGGAAAAACAGTACTGGAGGAAAAAGTGCTTCTGTAGAGTTAGAGGTGAAGCTGTTTGGAGTAAACCAGGTCATGTGTGGTTCTTCTCTGGATGGCAGTAAAGAGCAGTTTCTTCTCAAAAGTGGGTTAATTTTATGGGTTTGGGGTCTGCTTCTTTCTGTTTGTATAACAGCAGATATTGCTGTTGCGTGACTCTGTGTCAGGTGTGAGGTGATGCCATACAGATGTTAGCTGGCAGCTGCAGGAGTTCTTGGCTGCCTGGCATAGAGGGGAGGGCAGAAAGTTAAACAGATTGAGTGGGTTTTATTGATTAAGGAGATTGTGGCTCCTGTGCCCAAGGAAGTTAACATGGGGTTCACCCCTGCTTTCTTCCGTTGTGCAAGGGAATTTCTCTTGCAGAACTTGTTCCTGGTCCAGGACTGCTCAGGTTTAAAATAGTTCCTTCATGGAGTCCTATCACTCTGTGAACCCCAAAGACAACCCAACATAATTTCACAAATGCTGATATTCTGCACTCTCTCCTAGAAGTTTGAAAGCTTCTAATATGCAGTTTACCTTTTTGGAATGTCCTTTTCCTGTTTTAAAAATGTGTTAATATATCCATTGCAATGGGTTTATGGAACTTCCTGTAAAGAAGAATGAGAAAAAAAAAATTCTGGATCCTGGATATATTTCTCCTCAATTTTATAAGACACATGCTTCACTGGGGTCAGGGGAATCCATGTAGAAGGATATTTTCTGATTTGGATTTGTTCCCATTAAATTAATGTCTTGTGCTGGACAGTAGGATGAATTATCAGCCCTTTCTTTAGAATCTGGTAATACAATTGGTAATAAAATATATTTGAATAATTATTCTGGTTTGCCACTGAATACAAAGTTATGCATAATCTGAAGTGATTTCCTGTGTTGGATATTAGTACTTTGCTTTAGTGGTGTATCTGCAACACCACATTGCTCCTGTCTGGAAAGGACTAAAACCTATCTCAAAAATGAAGACAATATTCTGCTTAAGGAGACTCCATGAGTCCCTTCCAGGGCTGCAGTCATTGTCACTGATTTCAGCATCCCTCTGCCCCCTGGCATTTTTGCAGGCATCCTAACTTTGCTTAGAAGCAACAGGAGAAAAATCCGGCTTCTGACCAAGAGGGAAACTCTGTAAGTCAAAGTGTCCAGTGAGGAACTGTATGAATTGCCTTGGGCTGGTACAAACTTACTCCACTTGGGGGAACGTGTCAGCTCCAGTCAGTAAGGTGCCCTTCTGCTGACAGTGTTTTTTAGGACAGCATGTTTTCCATACCCTCAGCTGCAGGAAAGCTGCATTCTGCCTCATGAGAGGATCCTCTACCTGCCAGGCTCTGCATCTCACTGGGTTTTGTTCATGGACTGTCTGCTCTTCCTGTTCGCCTGCTCTATATTGCAGTTAAATTAATTTTTACATATATACGAAATCTAAGTGTTCAGAGATCACAGATACTCACCCTGAGCTGCCAGCACGGTCAGGTTTTTACAGAGTTGTCCTTAGAATTGTGTCTGTGTTCTTCTCCATGGAATATGGAGATGTTCCACTCTAGCCTATAAACTGCAAATTTATGTCAGGGGAAGGATCTCTCTAAACATTTCCAAATTTCTCTTTTCTGAAGCAGTAGTCTCAGTAGAAATTATAATTTAAGTTTATTAATGACTAATCTGACATAGATCCAGTTTGAAATGAATTGTCTGAAGAAAAATTACTATTTTCAGTGGAGAACTATGTTAAATGGTGTTATGTTTATTCTGTGTATCCAAATTGAACAGATTTGAAGTAGTTATTTTTGCTATGGCACTGTGTACTGAAAAGCATAAAATAAAGTCATTAAATGGAAGGCATTACAAATTTTGGCACTGAAACACTGGTAGGTGAAGAGTTGAGAGCATTCTGTAGAATAATTTTAAATAAGAAACAAGAAACTTCTGCTGGTTTTGTAAATTCCATAAATATTATTTTAGCTTTATTCCAGAGTGTGTTCCTTGAGAAATACCGTGTTCAGAGGTATTTTCATTGTGAAGATCTTGCTGATCACTGTTACGCAACACACTAAATATCTGTTGGTGTTTTAAGAGTTTTTTTTAAATGAGACCAAAAAAGGCAGAGCACTGTGATGGGTTTGGATGTGTGCTGTCTTGGATGGTATAGCTGTCTTCACTTACATGGTATCACTAAGTATGTTGCTGTAAAGGTAGATGTTGGAAAAACGATCAAAAAAGAGTATTTTTCAAGGATCAGTTTTTGTTACGGTTTTTATGCTTGCTGCTTGGTTGTTTTTTTGTTTTAGTTGTTTTTTTGTTTTGTTTTTTAATGAGGAGAGCTGTATTTTCAAGTGATTAAAGTTTGTTCACAACCCTAAAATTACATTAAATATTAAATTGCAAATCCAACTTTGTGCATTTGCAATTGCAGTAGGATTCATAAAGCGTTGAGCAGCTAAACACAGTCAGTGGTAATTTAGTGAGATCTCCTGACCCTGGCTGACACTGGGTTTCCTTTTGTTATAATTTACTTGCAGCTGTGTTGTTCAATTTTGAGGACTCAAGAATATGATGGAGAATTAGAACTTCCTGTTTCTGTCACAGTACATAATTATTGCTGGGGTTCTGATGTAAATGAACTGAATAGAACTTTCTCTTCAGTGTTGTGTGGTAATAGGCATGAATTAAAAGCCAAAATATAATTAATGCATCTCTTTGATGTAATTCATTTGTTCGTGGTATTGTGGAAATGTGTGTTTTTAATTAAGTTTATCTGACCAAGAATTCAAATTTTTCTGATCTACAATAAAACTTGGATTAAATTTCCAATTTAATTCGTAACAATATGGTTCATGAATCATGCACAAATTACTTTGTTTTGTAAGACTGAATATTTCATTTTCAGATTTAATGTTCTTTTAGCTTTTTAATCTTTTGAATGTATTTAATCACTAGAAAAGTTATCTTCTTAAAAGGGGAATAATTTTGTACCTGCAAACTAAGAGTAGGTAATTTTAGTTGTTGATTAAGTATTTTTGGCATGTTTAAGAGCTTGAATTCTGACAGTCAGCGTGTTGCCTCCTTTATAGATTGATGTAAAGATTGTTTCTCTGATAAATAGATTTTCTTTGTGTTGCTATACAGATTTTCTTTGAGTTGACATTTTAATAGAATAGTTACCTACCATGCATTATGAATTTTAGAAGTAATGGGGAAACTAATTAAAATTCAATGAAAGTTTGAATTTTACCTGCTAAAATTTACCTCTATTTGATATCAAAATTATGGCTGGAATAGTTACGGCAAATCTCCTGTGCCACAGACCTGCTGATGTAATTGCCTAGCAGTGTATCAGATTTCCCTTTTTCCCCCATTTCTGACATGAGGTGCCTGTTCTGTCATGAATCTTCTGTCCTTGTGCCCTGGGTGTGAGCAGGGACTCGTCCATCTCTAGGTGTGAAGGTGCAGAAGGTTTCTGCCCAGCGCTGTTCCCCTGTTAGAGGGTGATGAACCTCCTGATCTTCTGACTTGTCTGCATGGTGACCACCTACCTGAAGTCAAGGAAAAAAACTGGAATAGCAAAACCTTCCAATCCAGTGTTTATTGCAGCACACTGAGTGGAACCCTTGAGGTTCAGGAGTTGTTCTTTTGGAGTGGGTTTTGGAAGCCCCTTGGCACAGGGGAGGTTTGATGGCCATCTCAAGCACACAGGTGCTCTGGGCACTAAGCAGTTTGTAGCTTGTGTGTCCAGTTACCCCCTCGTGTGGGCAGAATTGTCAATTTGTTATTTTTTTAAGGGTTATGTTATCCATATTCCTTTTCCTGTGAGGGCAGAGCTAAACTCCCAGAAAGCAGATTTATGCTGAGTACCACTGTGTCCATACTGTGTGTTGTAGCAAGTGTTGGTGTTTTTACCATGCGACTTTTATCCATAATTAGGCTTTCAGGTCACTGACAAGCTTTCTCTTTTGGCTCTGCTGTGCCAGATCACTTGAGGGATAGCCCTGTTTTCAGTCAGTGCACCTGTTAGCAAGACACCTCTTTACAGTCTGAGATGAATATGTGTTTTGATGGAGTTGTTGATTCCAGAGAAACTTATTTCCCACACATTCTTGGTGGAGAAATTGCATTTCAGAAGAGGAAAAAAAAAACCCCATTTTGCAAAGCCATCTCATTTTCTTTGATGCTTATTATTATTGTACATCCCAATATTCAAAGGTATAAATGTGTTTGGGCTTGCCCTTGTGAGCAGTTGTGAATGGTTGGGATTGTTTTATGCATGAGGTTATTCCATATCAGCCCTGGGATTCTGCTGCTGAATGGCATTCTGGGGAAGGTAAACCTACACTTTTTTTGTCTGAACTGACTTTTTTGTCAGTTCCACTTCTCATCCTGGCATTTAGTATTTTTTACTCTCACAAATTTAAAATTAGGAAAATGTACTGTCTGATGTGTAAATTGGCAGTGAAGTTATTTATGGTGTCTGTCTCCTGCGGTCTTTGTTCCATGCTTGAGAAAGTCTTCCACAGATTTTACTTTCTATGAGGAGCCTCAGCATTTTTTTCCTTGTCTGTCTTAGCATTTTCTTCTCATTCTGCTTCATTTCTAGTGGCAGTCATGCAATATCTCACCATGATGGAACGACATAAATAGGGATAATTAGTTAAAAAGAGCTTGTAGGTACACTGTATGGATGTATATTACTACATGTACATAATACCATGTTAAAATGTGATACCACAGCATAACATGAAAACACTGGGGTGAAAAAAAATCAGTGGTAGGGTTTTATAATGAATTATTTGTGGCGGATTTGCAGGAATGAGCTGCTTTGTTGATTACCATGGCTGGTTTCCTTTTCTTTTGTCCAGTGTTTTTTTCATATTCCTTTTGTTTGCTATGCTTCTCAGACTAGTTGCTGCTGTGATTTGGGGTAGTTTAGCTTCAAAAGTCAACTGAGGCCATCAGTTCTTTGAAAATGTGGTTTGGAATATGAAAGGGGATGTTACCATCTCCAACTACTGTCTTCTTCACTCATGCCATCAAATTTAGGCATGTAATTTGTTGTTGTTCTGATTGCTTGCTTTAGATTATAAGCTTTATTTATAAAACTCATTTTGCTGTACTTAACCATCAGTTGAAAGTAAATACTGATTTTAGGGTATGTTTCAATGAGAACCTAAAAATTTCCCACTTTCTACTCACTCAGTGAACTAATTGATTACTTAAGTTAATGTAGAAATGCCTATGCCTGCATGTGCTTTGCTTTTGAGATTTTTTTTTGTTGCTTGCTTTTTGCCTTTTTTTATTTTTTTTTTTTATGTTGCAAAGTTTTATACATCTATTTTCTCACCTACCGTATCCTAGGGGACTTGGAGTACCAATAATACAGTCAGCCCACCTTCCTGGTCCCCAGACATTTCAGAAGGTCGGGACATTTTTAAATCCAGACAGCTTCCTGGCAGTGCCATTTGGAGCATCAAAGTGGTAAATAACTTGAATTTATTTTCATGTATTCATTGCTATCTTTCTTCTGTAGAGATTAGTGATGAAATTCTGTATCTCACCTTAATTAATCTTCCATTCTTTTACTGTTCAAGACCTCTAAAAATTATTGAAACTCTGGAGCTTTCAGGTTAAAAGATGTGAGCTCTCCAGAGTGTACAGTATGATGGCATTGCCTTGATATTCAATGGCAAAGAATACTTTGTATTACCCAATTTTTGTGTGTGTTGAGTACATCACTTTTTTTGGTTGGCTTTACATGGCTGTCAAAATAAATTACCTGAGAAGGAAAATGTCCTTAACACTGGCAGTAAGGTAAGCCAGGCTTGGAAAGGAGCAGAGATCTGAAAGATGGCTTGAATTTGTTGCTGTGGAGAAGTCTTGTGGACTGGATTCAAAGTGACATAGGTTTTAGCTGATAGGGGAATAAATAATAACTTTCCTACCTGGTTAGATGAACCAAAACTTGTATCCACAGTGACATTTACGATTTAAACCACTTGAAGTAACTAAAGTAGAATTATTTGGTTTAAATAAAGGCAAAAAAAAAAATCTAAATTATGAAACTGACAAATAGCTGTAGTTTCCCAATGATTTAAGTTCATCTCACTTTAACTCTCATGCTAATTTTATTTTAATTTGACATCAGCTTAGCTTTTGCTGCTTTAAGCATTAATTTTCAGCTTAATATTCAGCATTAACATTGATACAAGCATGTGCTTGTTCCTGTTACTAGTTGTGTGAAAATAACAATACTGACCCCTGTTCTGAAACAGTAAATAAGAAACTTGTCAGAAGAGTTTCCATGTTAAAAATTGTTGGTTGTATGTCCTGTGTGTGCATATGTATTAGCTCCATAGGTATCTAAGGACATTTTTTGTTTCACCTCAGTACATATAAATACCTCAGGCTCCAGAGCAGCATCCTTCCTTTCAGTTCTCAATTATCATTGTGTTGCATTAACTTGGTGTGTGAGTCAATTTAATTTCTTTTTCCTTTATTAGATGGATGTTAATAAAATTTTAACACTGGGATCCTTCAATTCTCCCTTTAATTATGACCATAAAGTTCTATATCTTCTTTAAAGCAGGAGTTGAAATATTTGAGAAATACTGTAGGGAATGTTGAGCCCACAGTGCTTTTTTCTATCCAAGGAGCCCCTGTCTCCATCAATAAAGACCCTTCATGTCTGGTGTGACAGTCCCCACAGAGCTTTGTTGCTTCCATCGACATTGTTTTACAGAGCAAATGTTTTGCCTTGGTATTAAAAGTATGTTGCAGCAAATGTTTGGATTCCCCATACTCTGTACTCCACACTTAGGCTGTATTGGGAGCCGAGATTATTGACAAATACGAAATGCAATAAGTAATCTCAGTGCTTATTTTGTAGTAGGAAAGGTGCCTTTTGAGTAGATGCCATAATTATCAGTTACACAGATTAGAGGCTCTGAGACACATTGTAAAGATGTCAGATAAAACAGCCAGAATCTGGGGACCTGAGTATGTTCTTTTTCTCTCTGGAAATGATAGTGAGGATTAGGAATCCTCTTGTGCTTAGTTCACTCTGAAAAAAAAAAAAAAAAAACAAAAAAAACCAACAAAAAAAAAAAAAAAAAAAGAACAAACAAACAAAAAAAAAACCCACCAAAAAACAACAGCAAACCTTGAAATTTCCAACTTAAGTCACTGTATGAATAACAGGTAATTGTTAGTAAAAACATACTTGGTCTCCCAACAATAACTGTAGTTGAACACACAGAATACTCCAAAGCACAACACAGCAACTCTGCATCTGCATCTTAAATAAGGAAGGGAGAAAAGAAGCTGTCTGTAAATAAATGGAGATAGTGTAAGAAAAACTTAACATTATGGAGAATGTTGATCTGAGTGTAATTGATAGAATCAATGTAAAAAACTCTCTCTGTATATGCTGAATTAAGAGAGTTTCATGGAGCCAACTCCCACTTTGCTTTGTGAGCGGGACTCGATCCTAATAAATTCCAGGTTTCACTTGATTATTCATAGTGTAAGAAAAGCATCTATGATTACCAGTAATCAAATGTCCAGACCCTGTGCAGAAGTCCCATGACTTTCCGGGCTGACTGTTCAAAGAGAAAAGAAAAATGAATCATAGAATAAAAGATACATTTTGGAAACTTTGCAACTGAGATGGGGGGGAAGTGGTGGGGGAAATCCATATTTCCAGTTACTCCTGAGCAGAAAATAAACATTGCTGGTTTTGACTGCTTTCTCACTGATGATAAGGGTGATCATATTACGCCGTGTAAGTAATTAAAGGTATTTCACACATATTGTGCAGAGATTTAATGACCAAGCCCTTATGTGCTCCATCTCACCTGAAATCACAGGGTATCTTTTTACTTATGTTTTCCCTAGATGAACTGAGCAAGTTTGAATGCCATGTAACAAAAGAACTTGTGGTTGCAATTACATTGTTACCTTACATTGAATAGGGCCGAGGGTCAGGATTCCCAGGGAAGCGGAGACCACGAGGAGCAGGTCTGTCAGGAAGAGGTGGCAGAGGAAGATCAAAGCTGAAGAATGGAGTCGGGGCTGTGGTCATTCCTGGGGTAAGGACATAGTTTTAAAAGTTATATTGCAGTCTGTTAATGTAACAATTTTTTTCAACTATAATTCTTGTATTAAAATACTGCATGAAAAACCACTGAGCTCTGCAGAGCCAGGGCTGTTTGATCTGGCTGTTACTGCTTGTGATGAAGAACTAGAACACTGCAGTTCAGTGGGCTTGAGGCAATTATGTGCTGCTCTTGCCATTTAAAGACACAACAGTTGGGAGTCTTAAAGTACTCCTTCCATTTCCTTGGGTGTAGAACGTGCTGGGTAAAGGCAGCACTGACTGGAATAACCCAGGAAGAGGGAGCAGGTTTGTGCATGAGAATGTAACAGCAGCCAGAAGAGACAAGAGTAAAGGTTCTTCTAGACTGAGTGGTGGTGCAAGAGAGCAGAACAGGAGAGGAGATGTTTCAACAGTTTATATCTTGGGGACTTGCTGTACAAGAGGTGATGTCTTTGTCTTGGGCAGCCAGTGTTGGAGCTTCCTTTCTTAAATCTACCCATTCACTTTAAAAAAATTTAAGGAAACCATGTTAACCTTTTTCAATTCTGCAGCTCCTCAGCTTGTGTTTTAAGTGGCTGCCTCTTGGATTAGCTGCCTGCCCCTCAGTGCTCTTAGAGAGGAGACAGCGGAGAGCTCGGTTCTGTTCACTTCTTCCATCCATGCCATTCAGTTTCTCCATCATTTCTTCTCCTTTTCCTTTCCCTCTTGACTTACAGGTGTGGAGAAGGCCACTGTTTTGAGTTGTTCCTTGTACAGAAGCTACTCCATATTTCTGATCATCAATACCAGTTCTTTCATCAGGTTAATTTCCTTACTTTGTGGACTTTCATCTGCCATTTTATAACCCAGCATTCAGCTTTATGAAGTTCTTGTGCAGTTCTTTGCACTTGTCTTATGGATTTTTTTACTCTGAATATCCCAGTCCTGTTGGCAAGCTTTATCACCTTGCTTCTCACTTGATTTTTCAGATTGCACACTAGTGCATTGAGCACCACCACCTGTTAGCAGGCAGGCCCTGTCAGATTTTGGCTAGTGCTGTTCTCCCACATACAAAACTGTGAATTTATTCCCCTCTTTATTTTGTGTCTTGTGTCAGTATGGGAACGATTCCTCTTCAGTTTAACTTTTTTTAAAGTAGCTTTGGTGAAGAACTTTGCCAAAAGAGTTTTGTAGGGAGGTAAGTTACATCAGTCAGATTTCCCTGTCCCCAGAATTGCTGACTCCTTCAGAGAGCCCTTACAGATCATAATTTCCCATAACTAAAGCTTCCTTCACTCTTCAGTGAATTAATATATCAGTGACTCTCAGTTCTTTGTTGTGATCAGATGTCTACTATTCTGTACACAGCTTCTGTCCAGAAACCCTTGAGAAAATAATGATTACGTTTGCTGTCTCCTATTCTTCAGAAGCATTGAAGTGTTTGTAAGCAAGTGCTTGCTCACTGCAGTTGGTAGTTAAGCTACTTAATACTTGAAGTGTTTTTAAAACTCAAACCTACACAGCCCTAGTCTGCTGCTCATAAGAGGAGGGATTTTGGTATGAAAAACTTGGAAATCTGGACTGTAAAACAATTCTTTTTTTTTTCCTCCACTGTGGACTTGTTCTATTTTAATGTTCTTTTTAAATTTTGACTACCAACTAGCCTGCATATTTTGAGAGACATCCTGTTCCTTGTGTTCAGAGAGGGACTTGCTCATTTTTATGTCTTTGTGAAGTAATTCCTGAGACTCTCTTTAGAGCTGCATTTTTGTGTTCTTACATGTAATCTGTTGGAGTTTGTCACAGTTTTTGTTGCCTGTGTAATAGTATTTTGTAATACCCTGGTGTTTTTAATTTTAAAAAAGGAACAATCATCTCTATCACTTCTCCCTTTTAAAGCATTGGATGGTCAAGATTCATAAGGAAATCTGTAATTTGAAACATACAGGGTGAATTCCACTTAGGCTAGTCACAGCACCTTAATGAATTGGAGGCATTCACATCATTATTTTGGTGTAAAAAAAGCACAATTCTGTAATTCAAGAGAAGCTGGGGTTTATAGATCAAACTTCTAATAGATTTTGTAATTCAACAGAGGAAAGTGATTTAGATAACTTGCTATAAATACAAAATGGACATCAGTCTCCACAGTTTCCTGCAGAAATTGGCCCCAGAGTTCTAGAGATATGGTTGCCTTGTGATAGAGTAGATGAAGCTAGCAATACCAAGAGATCAGACTTTTGCCAGATAAATGTTTGAAATGGGAGTGTTTTCAATCAATTTGCACAAAACAATTCTTACTCAGCATGGGATCAGTGGACAGCCCCACAGATTTGGAAGTACCTTGGTATATCTTGGGAGTGGGGGAAAAGGTGGCTGCAGGTTAACCCATGGTGGGTCAGTGCTGGGGTTCAGCTGACACCAACATTGCAGTCATTCAGTCCTTCAAATTCTGCTCCTTTGAATGTGCAATTACAATAACTTGGTGAAACCTGTGGAAAAGTAGGTAAGGGAGATGTTGTCCCTGAAAGTATCAGGGTGTTTCAGGTGCTTTGGCATTAACTGGTTAGCTACAGCTGCAGTGCTCTCAAATATTTGGTCATAAAAACACATAAAGAATATATTCTCTTTTGGGCTGTTTCTCAGTAAATGCTGAGATTCAGCAACTGTTCATCAGAACCATTCCTCTAGCTGTTGTAATGGTATTTACATTTGTCCCTAGAGTTATGTTTGGATTTGTAAAATATTTCAATTATTATTTAAACAAAACTTAGCTGTGCGGGACTTACACTGTAGTTAAAGTAATCCACAAATATATGATTGGAACAGCTGTAAAACAAAGTTACATTTCTCTATCATTTAGTCTTTTATATGGAGCTGTGTGCCCTTATATTCCTGCTTGAGTTATTAGTTGGGCCTATTAGTTTAAACTCATGGACAGCAAATTCTGTATTGCGAGATTCGCATGTAAGTCAGAACATAGTTGAAATCTTTCATTCTTGTTTCTCTTCCTGAGGAGCTGTACATTAATATGCTGAATTAGTAAGGGGCCGGTCAGAATAAAAATCACTTGATGAAAAAGAAAAATGACTGTCTAGAGTAAGAGCTGATGGTCTGAGATCAAAACAGCTGTTTCAAGTTCAGTGCAAGTTTTTATGGTAAAGATAGATAAGCCTCATAAACTGCTTGCAGCGAATAACTTCAGAGTTCTTGCTTATTCCTCTAACATACTTGGAACATTAGCTAAACCACATTTTTGGCAATATGGGACAAACTACATTTCTTCAGTTGCTCTTTGAATAAATACCCAAAAGTCTGTCACTGCAATTAACTTTTGATAAAAAGAACTTCAGTGTTTACATGCAGGGAACAGAGCAGCCCAGGCACAGTGTGACAATTTCTGTTTAGTGATTTTTTTCTTAGACTATGTCTTTCCTTCCATTTCTATTTGGAATAGTATGTGAAGGTGAAAAAAGGAGAGGAAGAAAATGTATGTGTAAAGCTATAATACTGATGATGAGAAATGTGAATTAATGCAATAATTTCTGGATGGAGGTAGCTTTTTATGCAAGTTTAAACTGTATGAATAAATAATTGCAAAACTCTTATTTAGAGAATGCTTCGTTTTGTCTCATGTCTTAGAAAATGTGATGTGCTTGCTATTTATATTTTGTGTTTTTCTTAATAGGTTACAACCATGGATATTTCATCTAATAAAGATGAGGAAGAAAACTCAATGCATAATACAGTTGTCCTCTTCTCTAACAGTGACAAGTTCACTCTCCATCAGGTTAGGATAGTAGTTATGATTTTTCATTTTGTTTCCCTGCTCTTAATTAGACAAAAGTGATTGAGTGTCCTTGTTAGGAATTAAATCATGCAGCAAGCTAGTTGGATTTTACAGTTACATGTTTTCAGAATGTAGTGTCTGGCACGTGTTGAGAGTCTGCTCTTCTGTGTCACTGCAGGATATGTGTGTGGTTTGTGGGAGTTTTGGCCAAGGTGCTGAGGGCCGCTTGCTGGCCTGTTCCCAGTGTGGGCAGTGTTACCATCCATACTGTGTCAGTATTAAGGTGAGTGCTATTGTTACACACAAAAATCACTTGATTACACTGTTTTCATATTGTGCTTTAATAGCGGTATGCTGCCTTTGGTTTTGTAGTAATTAGGGGAGTCATTAACTTGTTAGATGTTCATCAGCTAATGTGACCATTATTTGTATGCGACTTGTGAAAGACTTTAATTAAATGTCATTTTATAGTATGCATAGCCTCAAGAGAAATTAACCTTTTTGTAATTTCACAACCATAAACAGTGCTGATTATCCAGCAGTTGGTTAAAATAACAGTGTGAGATATAAGCTTTAAACCTAGATACAAGCAGAATTAAAAACAAAGAAAAATTATACTGCATCTTCATTTACTTGGGGCATAAGGTTTAGTTGATTCAATTTGCCTGTTGGCTGTCAGAATTGACAGCAGTTGGAGTGGTTAATTAATACATTTTACATTCATTAGTCTAGGAGAGAATGTGTGAAAATTAAATTTGAATGCTGTGAAATGACCTAGCAAGCACAAAATAAGCTATTTACTGCAATATATACAATGTACACTTTTCATTGGTTGTGATGTAAGTAAATCTGTGTAAAAGTGGGATTTTTTTTAACATGTCAAAAAACTTTATTTTACATGTACTTTACAAAATGCCATATGCGTATTTCATGCAATTACAATTTGACTTTTTGTTTATACTACTCTTGCATTATATATTAGTTGCAGTAAGTTAGCTGTTTGCTTCACATGACTAAAACTTCAGCACCATAATCACATCGTGACATGGGAGGATCAGGTTTATGACCTTTTGAGGAACCAGAATGTACACGGGTCTCTGAGACCTGGCAAGATGCATCCCAGAGTCCTGAGGGAATTGGCTGATGCAGCTGTCACACCTCTTTCCATGGTATTTGAGAAGTCCTGTCAGTCAGGTGAAGTTCCAGGTGACTTAGAAAGGGAAGCACTGCATCTGTTTTTAAAAAGAGTAGAAAGGAGGACGTTTTTTTCTGTTTAATCCATTCCTGTTCATTGAAATGTCAGAAAGTCTAATTGTTAAAGAGCTCCTTAAGATGCTGGGTTGTGCGCCCAGAAGAGCATCCTGAGCTCCACAAGCCAGACCTTAATTTATACATTGATCACACTTCACTGAGCCATTTTTAACTAATTCTCACCTTGCATTTATCAGATTACTAAAGTGGTACTTAGCAAAGGTTGGAGGTGCCTGGAGTGCACAGTGTGTGAAGCCTGTGGGAAAGCCACAGATCCAGGGAGACTCCTCTTGTGCGACGACTGCGACATCAGCTACCACACCTACTGCCTGGATCCACCCCTGCAGACCGTGCCAAAGGGAGGCTGGAAGTGCAAATGGTGTGTTGGTGCCTGGGGTCAGAGATGCTGGCTGCTGGCCTCCTCTGCTTCTCTCTGTCACTTGGTATCTGTAATGTCAGTTGAATTGTAACAAGGTTTTAATTGTGTCGAAGTCAGGCGTATTAAACAAAGCCAACAAAATGCTTTTGAGTTGTTTCATTCAATTATCAGTCTATAAGGGAAACTCCTACCGCCTCTTAGAACTGCTTCTTCATACCGAAAACCACATAAACAGAGATAGACAAAATTTCTCTTTTGAAACTCATAGCAAAAAAAAATAATTCCAGTTTACATTCATTGTAATTATTCCAGTGTTCAGTTGGAAAAATGAATGGGTGCTTCACCCAAGTGTTCTCGAAATAAAACCCTGTGAAAACCATTTATTTTACTTGGTTGAAACACAAACAGACCAGACCTCTCACATGGTTAAGTCTCCGGATCTCAAAGTGAATGGCAGCTGGAAGCAGGAACTCCTTTGATCTGTTGAGCTGTTGCAAGAACCCATCTTCCTGCTTTTGCAGTTTCAAGGCAATTATTAATTAGGAACTTTCTTTAAAAAGTGCAAAAAATGTTGTTAAACATTTGTGGTTAAACATGTTGTTAAGTTAAAACTTAATTACTCACCTTGTTCTAAGTGGAAGAGATTTAAAGCCACAAAATAATCTTCCTGTGAACTGACAGTAATAGATCCTTTTGTCTGTTCTGCAGGTGTGTTTGGTGCAGACACTGTGGAGCAACTTCTCCAGGTTTAAGATGTGAATGGCAAAATAATTACACACAGTGTGCTCCCTGTGCAAGTTTGTCTACCTGCCCCATCTGCTACCGCATGTACAGGGATGAGGAGCTTATAATTCAGTGTAGACAGTGTGATCGGTAAGGATTTCTAGTATTTCACATGTTTTTCCTGTTCATGTCTTATTTTAATTTTTCCCCCCTAATGTAAAAGCATAGAGATGAAGGAAATGGTCATGTGGTAAAGAACACTGGATTACTGAGTCTCAGAAGTCTCTTAGAAGTTCATTTCTAGTTGTACCACAGACTTAACTATGTGACTCTGGGCAAATTAATTAATCACTCTGTGCCCCTGCCCTGTAAAAATAAAACTAATTTATCTTACCAAACTATTGTTGTGAGACTGAATCTAGATCACATTGTATAAAGTAATTAAAATTATTGCAATATAGGGAGAAAATTATCAAACAAAAACATACTTGGGAGATTGTTTTATAGAGAGTCCCTTCCTGTGGAGGGAAATCTGCTGCTCCATATACAAGATGTAACACACACCACTGTAGGGGATGCTGTATATGGAAAACCTGATTCTGTGGTTTCTTCCTAAAAGAATTCAAACTGAACAACTATTCCCCATTTACTTGGACCATAGACTGATACTTGGCTCTCCTAAAACACCACCTCTTTCCTTTAAATTGTATTTTTTCCCCCACTTAATTTCTAGATGGATGCATGCAATCTGTCAGAACTTAAACACAGAGGAGGAAGTGGAAAACATAGCTGATATGGGTTTTGACTGTACCATTTGTAGGCCATACATTCCACCAACGAACGGTAAGAAGACGATCGAAACCAATGGCAGGATTGCACACTGCAATAAATAGGTTTGGGAATGTGTTCTGTGCTCTGATGGAGGTTTGGCTTGTGGTAGAAGTAAGATTTTTTTTTTTTGTGTGTCTGTCTTAAGCACTCTTGTGGAAGTGTCCTAGGCTCTTTTGCACCCTCAAGTGATTTAGGCCAGAGGAAACCTCATGGGAATTCTGGCTAGAGGTATTGAAGACAGGGATAAACTGCTAAGAGCATTTGGTAGTGAAGGGATCAAAGGCATTTCACTTTGTCAAATGGAAGGAAGAAAGCCCTGTTCTCTAAAGTTACATCTGCAGAAGAACCAGAAAATTATTTCAAATCAGGAAAAGTTTGTGCATGTTGATACTTTGAGGCTGTCTGAGGCACCAGTAGCTGTAACAAGAGTCTGTGTAAGCATTTTTTCTCTCCTTCCTCATGTTTTCTTAGCACCTTTTCCTCAGCTCTCCCAGTACTCAAGACCAATGCTTCCCTCCCTAGCTGCAATATCGAAAAGAATTGGCCATACATCTTTGTTTGGGAGTTATCACTTCCTTATTAATTGAAATGTGTAATTCCTTCTGATAAACTTTGCATTTCTCTGGACATGGTTACTGACAGCCTTGTTGGTCTGTGTCACAGTTCTGTAGCAATGGCACTTCAGGAGCTGAGGTTACTGCAGTTTAAGCATATTTACAGCATCTGGTTCCATGGGTGCTGGTTAATGTTCCTGTGAGTGGCCTGTCAGCAGTTGGGTTGGCCTGTGACGTGATTTATAGTCTTATATTTTAGTCTTGCTGCAAGGGTGATAGCCCAGGTCTGTTTTCCCTGCATGTCAGCTCAGGGAAGTTGCTGCTCCAGTCAGCTCCTTTAACGTTGACACCTGTTTCCATTTTTAGCATAAGCATATGAGAGTGTTCATATTACCCCTTCATTGGGGTATCACAAGAGAACAGTAGGAGGAAGTACACGAACTAAACAAATGTTTCAAGAAAAATTTGTATCCACCAAGAAGTTGTCAGTAAGATTGGTTTTGCTAATCAAGATTGAAGTTGTTGTGAGGCATAGTCTTGAGAGGTCTGCCAAGAAAAGCTTAATAGAGCATCTAATGTCCCTTAACACTGGCATGTCCTCACCACAGCAGTAATTGTAACTTACTGACCTGACCTTGGAGGTTTATATACTCCCTGCTGGAACACTTGCAAGTAACCCATTTTTATCACTAATGGAAGAATGAATAATGCTTCTGTATTTCTTTGTAAAGATCTGTTTTCAAAAATTCAAAAGGAAAGAGGTTTTGTAAGTGGAAAAAGCAAGAAACTTATAGATACAACACAGACTTTTATTTTTATAATAAGCTTTGAGTACTTAAAGCAAAAAGATCCAAGTTAGAAATACTTCTTCCTTTCTCTTTGGAGCTGGCAGAGCTACGTTTTAGAGATAATTAAAGCCCATGACACGTGAGGTGGAATAGCTTCACAAGAGGTGTTTCACTTCCAGGCAGAAGCTGGCCCAGGAGTTGGTCCTTCCTGCACACCTCTGTGAACTCATGTTGCTTAGGTTTGGGTTCCAAGGAATAGGAACCAATCCCTTGGGAGTTCCTAAGTTTTCTTTGCAGGATTTTTTCACCATTTTTGTAAGACAAGTTCTTCTGCTTACTCTTTCCTGTTTTGACTTGGTATTAAAATCTCTCTAACACATGTACATTTGCACAGTTGCATGTCTGAATATGTCCTTTGATGCATGTTCATAGAAATACTTGCATGTACTTTTATATGAAGTGGTTTGGTCTTTCATGAATCCTTCTAAAACTCCTCTGAAAATCTTCTGTAGTTTTTTGTTTCAAAATGAGAAGAATCAGCATTTGATAAACTTAGGGAAATAAATATTAATTAGCAGTAGAAAGCTTCTGAAAATGTATCATACTGTGGGAGTCTTACTGGATTGTTCTTGCCCTTTCCATTTGATGTGACATAGATGTGTTTCAAGTATTATTACAGGGTTTTAAACCACTTTCTTCCTAGAAGAAACAAGAGCCCCTCAACCTAACAAATAAAACACTGCAGATGTACCCTTGGTGAAGAGTAAATGGTTCTAGTGTGTAGGTATTGAGAAAGAGCTTTCATTTCTCTTCCTTCAGAGAGTGGAAACTTTTTAAAATGTGTAAGAGCTCTTCCTGTCTCATCATATCTGATATTCTTAAAAAGTCATCTTCTTCAGGAAACAGAAAAGAAAATATAGCGTTTTCTTCTTGAATGTACATAAATATCAAAAGCCAGAATGGTGTAAGATTTGTTCCAGCATAGTGTACCAGAAACCTTCATTACTAGCTTATTGTGAAATAACTATCTCTGATCATTGTTTTATCAGGTTCCGGTTAGTACTGTCTCAAGGTATAACAAGTGTCCCCCAGCATATTGCTGTGTCCTGTAGAGAAATTCATAAATTCTCATTACTAGATGCTAGGCAGGTGCATTCAGTAGCAGCAGCTTTTCCCCTGAGCTGTAATTCCTGCATGTTCAGGAGGGGTGTGTGTGGCTCTCGTCCACATCCACTCCTGGACAAGCAGTTCTTGACCATCTACTCATCTGTTCTGTGTTTGTGTCATTTGCCTTGTATGTCATAGGCCCCATCTGCAAATTTCATCCCTCCTCGCTGCTCTCCCTGCCGTCCTTTCTCCATCCCGACTCCGGTTTCCTCCTCCCTTGGTGCTGTTTTTGTTCCTCTGCAGGATGCAGAGGGACCAACTCCACCTGATTTTTGTAACCAGTTGGAACTGATCTGGTTGCAGTTTCTGAAGCTGCCTGTGTGGGGTGAGGCAGTGAGGATTTGGTATCACCCTGTTCAGGGGTGACTAGTACTGCCAGTGAGACACATTATGGTGGCAGTCTCTGTTGTATCATTTGCATTAAGCTGATATTAAGTTTTCCTCATTCTGAAACTCAATTGTATGTACTTTACAAATACAATATAAAAATCCAACATAATACTGTGTGTTAAAAAATTAACTTCAGAATGTTTTTCTTATTTGGCACATTTATTATGTCAGCTCTAATGTTCTTGTGCTGCTGTATTTACAAAAAAATCCCTGTGTCATTGACACAGTTATGCAGGCACACAGTGAATAGTGCTCTGCTAGTGCTGTATTTCTACATCAACCATTCCCCTCTGTCCCAAATGCTGGTTTCATTTTTTTCATAGAACTGTTCTTTTCTATGGCAGCCTTAAAAATGAACTCCACTTTCTTTTCTCATCATATTGTATTCTGTGCAACTGCTTGCTTTCAGCTGAGGTTACTGAATGCTGTACAATATTTAGCACGTTCTAAACCCTTTTGCAGATGAGTTTAGCAATTTTGGTTAAACTTCAGCTGAATGCCTCAGGAAGCACTAATTTTTTCCATTTTAATTTTTTTTTTTCCCTTTGGATAGGCTTTCTCTAACAGTACTGTGCTTTTCTGCTATCCATTTTATTGATTATAATCCTTAATCTGCACTCTAATTAGCTCCTTTTCTGGAAGTCTGTTTGATACTGTCTTCAAACACTGTTTGTTCTTGCAGTTTTTGTGAGTGGGTCTCTGAAGGCCTCACCTCTGTCACTATCAGCTTGTTTATTTGAGCATTTCAGCTCTATTCAGTTTCCAGAGCCAAAATTGTTCAGTCTGACCTGGATGAGATCTCTGTTGTTTGACTTTTAAATGAAGGATTTCAAATTCCTGTTCACAACTGTCTTTCTGAATTTCTTTTTTACCTTTGATTCCAATTCAATAATTGCTATTTCAGTCTTAAAACCATCTTGTAAATTATAGCAAATTAAATGAACAGATGATATCTTATTCCACTTTGAATAGTTCTTACAATCTGCCTATTTTCTGTTGTTTCAATTTAGTGTTTTGAGTATCTTCCTTTCTGCAGCTTGTCCCCTATTTTTTTGTTTCTTTCCAGCTCCATGTCACTTTCAAAATGTCATTTTCAATTTATTTTCTTCCTTGTCTTTTCTCTCCACTGTTGAATTCAGTTTTTCAGTAGTTCTCCTAGGTTCCTTTCATTTGCTAATTGCATGAAGTACTGGTTTTCTGTTGGTTATACCTTGTGCACTAGTTGCACATTACATAAAAACTTTCAAAGCACTGTAGTTTTTGAAGACAGACTTGCACTTTCCTTGAATTTGTTTATATGCTAGAAAGCATTCTGTACTTTTCACACTCATGTAAATGTTACTTGGAAGCTTTTGTGCTTTTCCTCATCTTGCCCTGGTTCCCGTGGTGTGTGTGAGGTGGGAACAGCAGCGCACTGGCCATGGTTGGTGTGACACACAGAACCCCCCCAACAGGTTCTCTGCCTCAGGGGTCTCATCTTGTGTGAGAGGCACAAAGGAGATACTCCAGATGTTATCTTGAGTCCTAAATTCAGCAAGAATAAGATTTCTAGGCAAAAAAAAAAAAGTAAAAAAGAAAAAAGGTGTGGATAAACTTGCTTCTATGGTAATATTAACTGTGCTAGAATAACAGGTTTTCTGATTCTAGTTTGATGATTGCAAGATAGAAGCTCCTAATTTTCACTTTACTGCTCTGTTTACATAATCTCTGTGAAGTCACTACTAATATTAAAAGTTTAGTCTACACATCATAGGTGAGGGAAGCATGATTGCAGTTACGTAGTTAAAGCGAAAGGGAAGAGCATTTCTGCCCACTGCAAAAGTAGCCTTGTGTTGCAGGACATTTTGATTATTATTTTTTTAGTCACACTGTTCCGCTGCTGCCCTGTAGCACACAAGGTGTAGTTTTTAAGTTGAGTTTCTGCTGTTCCATTTATCAGTACTCTTATCTGGAATAAGAATTGCCCTATCAAACTTCAGCAGGTCCTGTGTTATCTGTTCTCAGATACATTAGCCTTCTCCAAGTGCTGTGTAAGAGGCCTGACAGCACAGACACAGTGAGAATCTTGTGTGCAAAGTTCTTGGAGTGTGCTGGACCCTCCTTGGGAAAATACTGATCAATACCAACTTCACAAAATCCTTACATTTTTAATGATTAGGGCAGCAAAACCTGAACATCATGACTAGTGTAGAGGTTGCTTTCCAACCCAAAAGATCCAGTATATTCCTTTGCCCTTGGTCCAGTAGAAGGAGATAATTTCCCATTAAGTTCAGTGCTATTCCAATGCCATTCTTGGCTTCAGGAAGTTGGAGAACTTCAGTTTGTATCAGGCTTCTTTTGAAGTCACATCTGTGACACTGAAAAGCACTTTATTTTAAAGGTGCAAGTAAATAATAGCCAACAGTATAAATTAGGGAGTTTAACGGAACTGTTTGAAGGAAAATTGATAGTTTCAATTCGAATCAAGTCACCATTTTTAAAAGTTGAAATTATTTTCCTTATATTTTTCAGTGCCTTCTTTGGACTGTTGTGATTCATCAGTTGGAGCTCAGATTATTTCAAAATCAAAAGAACTAGGTAAAGAATGGAAATGCTTAATATCTGATCATTTAGCATATTTTAAGGGTATATTTTTACATGAGACAAAAATTCCTTTTCCTATGGTTTTGTAACACACAGCATTAACTATCTTTCAGTTACCACAGCATGCTTTCCATGTTTTTTTTCCTCATTCTCTCTTCCTTCTTCTCTCTTGCCTGCCATACCTGCACTATAATAATTACTTTAGATTAAGCTTTGATCCTGCAGTCTTAGTTGCTTGCCTTAATATCAGTGGTGATAACACAGCGTGGCTGAGTCAAGCATGTACACAAATGTTTACAAACTTGAGCTGTTAGGAGGATGCAGCTTTTTCTGTATTGGTCTGGTTTGTGCTAGGAATTTATAAACCTGACAAGCCTACTCACAAGTCAGTCTTTATCATGATAGGTCTAGCAGCTTCCGTCACGTTAGGACAGCTTCCATCACACCAGATTTTTTTTTTCTATTTGACACCTGAGAGAAGGTTCTCCCCACAAATATTCAGTCTGATAAAGAGTGTGAGATGTTTTTGAAACACACACCTTTCAAGTTCGGTGTAAGAAGGCAGTCAAGTGGGAAGAATTTGTTCAGAACCAGCTGTAGTGTCAGATGTTACAGTACGAGGAAATGTTTTTCGTTAAATGGAACAAATGTTATTATATTTGTATGTTTTCAAAAGCTGTGTTATCAAGTCATGATTTTGTTTGCTCCAGAGAGCTGAAGCATCATTGCAGCCTCTTTGTTTTTTGGCAATTCCCTGGAAGTTCCCAAGCTTCCACTTGCAGGACCCCAGCACAGGTGACAGGGCCTTTCTGCATGGTGAATTAAGGAATATTAGAGCTTATCAGTGGACTCAGTTGTCATTTAACAGCTTGAGGAGGAAGCAGTCTTGCAGATCTTGGGAGACTTGGGTTCTATCCACAATTTCCAATTTGATCTTGAGAATTCACTTGATACAACTTGGGTTTTTTGTCTGCCTATAAAATAGGCCTGATAACTTCTCTGAGGTACCAGGAGTTCTTGGAGGTTTAAGGTTATTAATAAGATGAAGATAAAGTGCTGAGGGCTGGATGGGGGCCTTGGCTGATAAACAACAGGGACCCAAAGTATGATTTGCACAGTTTTCTGTGGGTGCCAGTAAAACAGAAATATCCTACGAGGCACCAGTTTCCATAATCAAATTGTTCTTTCTAATGAGTCCTTGATGTAAGTTGTTTCATAGCAGTGTAATGGATTATTGCTGGATTTGACATCAGACTCTAAATCATAAAGCTGTAATTGTAATGTGTAAGACAGTGTCAGATATCTCTGGTTTATTTATACCAATTTCTTCACTCATGGGTCAGCTCCATACATGTGGATTATTAACTCTTGTAAGTGCTATTCCTAAAAAAATCAAAGACTTGTAAATTAAAAGAGTTTTATATTGCTGTTATGATTCATTCAACTTTTATAGACCCACCGAAGACATACACCCAGGATGGAGTCTGCTTGACAGAATCCGGCATGTCTCAGTTACAGAGCCTCACTGTTACAGTACCGAGAAGAAAACGGACGAAACCAAAGCTTAAACTGAAGATTATAAATCAGAACAGTGTGGCTGTACTTCAGACACCCCCAGATGCCCAGTCAGAACACTCAAGAGATGGGGAGATGGATGACAGTAGAGGTAGCAGTCTACTTTTGGCATGTCTTGTAGCTTGGAGTGTTGCAGTACCTGTGTGTATTGCAAATATCCCTGGGAGTTCTTTATTACGCTGATACTCCTGTGTTCTGTACAGAATGTTTTATGGAAATTTCTTGAACAGTAGTCATGGCTCATTGTTGTCCATTTCAGGAATTTTCCTTTTTGTTCTGTTTATGGATCATCCATCGTATAGGAAACTCACCTTTCTAGGGCTGCCAGCACTGGAAATAGGAGATCATTTTTTTGTCTAATCTTGAGGTTACCTGTGGAAAACATTACGCAGTCACAGAGTACAAGTGTACTCAGAATCAGTGCAAACTGTAAGTGTTGGCTCAGCAAAGCAACATCTGTATCACTGAGAAGCTGGTATTAAAATCAAGTGGGATAGTGGAGTAGTTCTTTGCTGAGAGTGTTTGTCTTTTCTGAAAGAAATAAGGTGAGCTGCCCTGAGAATCAATGGTCTGGGCTGATGCTTGTGTGCTGCAGCTTGGCTGGTCTGGCTGTGCATCCTGAGAAGAGTGATGGTACAATAGGTGTTAATCCATGGCCTGGGGCAAGGCATTGTGTTGGTCATGTAGGTGTCTCTTTGGTGAGGAACTGAGGCACACAGGCACCCCACCTCCCCACGATTCTGTTACTGCAACACTGCCTTGTTAATCAGATTAAATGTCATAAGAAGATTATTTTAGCTACAGAGTGTACTTGAGATAACTGGGTAGTTCAGCCATCTTCGAAGTTTCAGTGTTAACTTGTTGATAGAAGTATTGTTCTTGTTGTTTGATGAGCACATTCTTACCCTCTGTTGTTGACTAGAACTATTCTTTTCTAAAAATAGCTTCCTTTTATTTCTTTATAACCTTTGAAACAGTTTGGGCTTTTTCATTTCTTTCAGTACTCAAAGGATTTGGTACATTATCCTAGTATTACATGGACTCTGAAATTTCATCTCATATTTTCATATTCTCCATCAGCTAGGTTTTTGAAAGCAAAAAATGCTTTTGGAGGCAGCTAGTCACTTCCCTTGTTCTCCTTCAGTGATTAATAATCTTTGCTTTTAGAAATGTGTGCCTGTTTTCTATATGACTTCTTCTGACTTCATTATCTGCTTGCTGGCTTCTGTGGGTGCTAGGTCTTTTCAAGGAGGTAACAGGATATATAGATGTGATAGCAGGGTATGAAAGGGAGAGCCAGAGCATCCACAACTTCAGTTTCTGTTCTGATCACTTTTTGTTGTCTTTTTGAGAGTTAAAAGCACATTCATGTGTGTTGGTTAGCAGCACAGCAAGCACATGGGAGATGGGCTGGATTTCCTTGAAGCTCTGGGTGTGTAGGGCTCTGCTCTGCAGAGAGGATCAGTGTCTGTCTCTGAACATCTGGAATTTTTGTATGAGCATCAGGATGAATAAAGCTGTGCCATGGCTTTGATTGGAGTAACACAGTGTAGTAATCCCAGGGAAAAAGGAAAAAAAACCACCTTATTTTGACTCTTGATGTTCCAGGTGGAAAAAAGAGGCTTTATCTGAGAAAAGTGAGCTTGTGAAATGTTGTTACCATCTCGTCTGTAGGCTTGCATCAGGTTCAGCTTCCATTCAGTCCTCTGCATTTTAGAGTCCACTTGAAAATTGAGCTTGCTTTGGGAGCTTCAGCTTGGTGGCCTTTGCCATTCACTGACTTTGTTGGTAGAACTCAGTGAGATCTTTGTCAGTGGGAAAGTCTGTGCCATGACCAAGCATGTGGAAGAGTGAGGGCTGCGGTTCTACCACAGCAGCAGTGGTGTGAAGAGTCTGGCTCTGGTATAACAATATTTCTCCCTCTTACAACTGCGTGGGGTTTTACTCCATGTGGAATTGTACACCTATATCCAAAGCAGAACATGAGAATTCCAGTATCTTTTCAGAAGTGAGAGTGTATTTAACATTTCAGAAAGTTTATGATAAAATGAAGATGCAAGGTCTTTTTGGGGATATCAGGAAGAGTTAGTTCCCTCTCTCTTCAACACCAGAGGCTTTTTAATGTCAGCACACTTTACATCTGTTTCTACCCTGCTCTCCTACAGAATATAAACTATAACTTTGAATTATAGTCTTCATCTTCAAGGCTGAGTAATTCCTTTGGGCTGAATTTTGTATTATATAAATCAAATTCCTCTTCATAGATCAGTCTGCATTCAGTCAGTCACATGGCTTCAAGTCATGAACCCGCTACACTAAAACTCATTACACTTTACCTTCCAAGTGCAGGCTGCAGTTTTTAAGTGTCTTCTCAATAAAAATTAAAGAAAGAAATAAAAAAAGCCCTGTCAAAGAAAACTGAGGAGTACAGTGGTACAGTGAGGAAAAGGAAGTTTGTCTTGGTAAATTGGATCCATATTCCTTGATGGAATAGCTAGAGATTGCTCAGACACTTAGACAGCACAAGCTTCTGAAGGAGGTACCAAAAATTTTCTCTGATTTACATATGCTAGTTACAGCATTTCTTTGCTGGTTTTGTCTAAACATCATCTCATAGGAAATGTGTGTTTAGATAGGATGGGTTTCCCAAAAATGGCCAGGGATGATGATTATCTGTCTCCCTTTTGAAAAATCTGTCATTCTCAGCCAGTTTCTCATAAAACTGTCAAATGTGGAAGTTTTGGAAAAAAACTTTCTTTCCCTTTTCCAGTCAAAGTTACCATTGCCTCTTTTCTGCAGAAGGTGACCTTATGGATTGTGATGGAAAATCAGATTCCAGCCCAGAACGGGAAGTTGTGGATGATGACACCAAAGTAGCTGAAGGAGCTGATGGGATTAAAAAAAGGAAGCGAAAACCATACAGACCTGGTAGGATAAAGTAACTTAGATATTGTGTGTCCATTGTTCATATTTCTCTGCATAAGTACAAAAGGAAAAGTAGAAAACATTATGAAATTCTGAAGTATTCTGCTGCTTATTGTTGACTGTAGATATTTTTCCCTGTTCTGTTGAAAGTTTCCTTCTTTCTTCTTGCCAAAACACATTTCAGAAGGTTGCTGGTCAGCAGTGCACTTGTTCTTAGTGTGCTTGTCAGTTACTTGTAGTAATTCAGATCTGTGCCTTGTATTGATTCTTGATAGGAAATTGTGCTGTATTTTTATAATTGGAGAAGGAGAGTTTTTATGTTTGTATGTGTGTGTATATATATGGAAATATCTGAACATCTGAGAACTTTTTGAGTTATACTGAAATACTTTAAAAGAGTAGTTTTCCAGATATTTGCAGATTACTTCTGACAGGTGAATTTTAATGAATTCAGTTATTGGATGAATTCATTTATTTTCATTTCTTTGTTCAGTTGACTCTTAATTATCCTGACTGAATTAATTAACTGTGTATGTCTTGGGTGCACAAACAGTTGAGCTGTATCCAGGTAGAATACATCCATTACTTATCCATTAGTTTTCTGCAGCCAGCAATTCCCCTGGAAAATGAAACATCTGTGTCTGATACATTCAGATACATTCACACCAACTGCAAAGGATCAGGAACTCTGCAGTTAGTCTCTAGTGAAGGATTCTGGAGTTTCACGCTCTATGATGTTGATTAATTATCTTTTTGTTTGGGGTACATCCTTCTCTAGTAGCATCATTTGGAGTGGTGGATTCTCTAGAGCTATTTGCAGAGGATTTTTTGTGGTCTTTTGAGGTTCTTTAATAGGTTTCATTTGGTAGATTGACAGCTAATTCCAGCAACTCATCAGTTTGCCCCAAGGGAGGGGAAAACCAGCATCTGAGAGTTGCCAGGTTTGGTGATTTGAACTTTGCGTGGATGTTCCACAGTCCTGAAATTCTGATCATTTTTCATTACATGTATACCCACTGAGACATAAAAATTCAGAAATATTTCATAAAATTCCAGACGAAAACTCTTCAAGTATCTCAGATTCATTCTTAGACATCTAGATGCAGCAGTTTCCATGACCTGCAGAGTAATCTTGGCTCTCATTCATAGTATGAAACACTGTTTTTATTCAATACATTGAATTTTTGTTTCCTTATTCAGGTATTGGTGGATTTATGGTACGTCAGAGAAGTCGTACAGGGCAGGGGAAGACAAAAAGATCTCTGTCCAGAAAAGATTCTTCTGGATCTGTTTCTGAACAGTTGCCTGGCAGAGATGAAGGTAAGTGCAGGAATTTGGTGTTAAGTGTTTGTTCACGCTTAATGCAGTAAAAGCAATACTCATCAACATGTATGTTTGTCATGATGGCTTTATTAATTCAACTGAAAATACCCATTCCTGCATAGCTATAATTTCAGCAGAGCACATGATGCACAAAGAAACTGAATCAATGAAGTCTGTTGTAGGAGATAAATAGTGAGAATTATTATTATTATGATTATTTTTATTATTATGTTAGATTTAGAGCAGTCCTCTTTCTGACACAGTTTTCTCCAGATGTAGCCCTGGTCCAGGGGTGTGTTCTGGACCATCAGTTTAAATACTCAGCAGTGTTCCATATACCATGAGTGTGTCTAGTCAGTTTTTATGTATCTGCTTATGCACTGGAAAATCCTTTACTAGAGAGTTTAGTGATACGTTGTTGTTTTGTGGAGAAATAATTCCCTTTTATTTTAAACCAGATATTGGACATCTGGGAGTTTCATAAGCTGTCCTTGTGTTTAATATTGTGAAGGATTATTTTTTTAAAAAAACATTCATATTAATTTGTAATACAGCAATATTTTCTAGTTGCGTATCATATTTCCCCATCAATGTTGCCTTTTCCAGGGCTGGTGAATCCTTGACTTTGTTGGGTGTCTTTTCCCATGGCAGAGCCGTTTTCATGCCTCTGGCACTGCAGTTCTTGGTAGATTGGGCACCTAACAAGAAGTCAGATTTTACTCATGGCCCTTTTCCTCTTTCTTGCTGCTGTGTGTTTAGACTAAATTATTCCACCCATCTGGAGCTGCTCACACTAATCTAGAGAACGTTGAGCTGTCATTCAGGGGAGATGTGGAATATGTTTAGTTCAGAGCCTATTCCCTCAGAAGGAGACAGCTGCTTCTGAAGGATGGCTGATACCACTCCAGTTCAAGACTCTGGCCTGTGGTTTCCCCTGCTACTTTCTCCTTTCTGTTTAGATGTTGTTTTTTTTAGCCTTTGTAGAGCCAGATCAGTCTCTGGCTGTAGATTTGTACAACACGGTGGGGACTGTATCTTTGCTACAGCATCCAGGGAGTATTATTAAAATCTAACACTGAAGTGTTGTTTGTGCTTGCATTTGTAGAACTACTTCATAAAGCCAATAAACATTTCTTTTATCAGTGCAGCCAGATATTGTAATTAAGTTCCCAATCTTGGTGTAGTGTAACACTACCATGTATATTGTTAAAAAGGAGTATTCTTCCACAAGTATTCTTCAGTTGAAAGTTGGAGCTTCTTTTTGTCTGCTCAGGCACAATTGCTGGTTGAGAAAAAATACAAATCATGGACAAATCTTGCCAAGAGCCTGCTCCTCAGTGGCCAGTACTCATTAGCTTTACCAGAATTTTTTGCACCCTTATAACATCTACTCATTTTCTCTGTAAAATTTTCCTCTGAGACAGTGCAGAGGTCACAGTGTTGGTGAACCTCGTTCCACTCATGGTCCTCTGGATATGCTGCAGGAGGTCCCTGCAGCACAAAACAGAGCTGATTTTATTACCATGATAATACAGTTTCTTAATAACTTGCCGGAGTCGTTAACTTCTTGTAATTTGCTTTGGCAAGACAGAAGTAGCAGGACTTGAAAAGTTCTGCATTACCTTCAGTGTTTTTCTTGCTCTCTTGTAATAAAATACTGAATGATTGATGAGCACTGTGTGCCTTTGTGTTTATTAGAAAAAGCAGTGCCACTTTGAAATACGACAGCTGAATAAATGTGTAATTTTTCTTGAAGGGCTTCTTTATAGATTTCTTTTTCTGGGCTGTTCATTATTTATATGATTTATATGATAAATTCTCAGAATTTAAAAAAATGGTTTTACTTCTCATTTGAGAAAAAATAGTATGTGAGATGAAAGTTGGCTAACGTGTAACTCAGCATTGATGACACTGGAGGATACTTCTTCAGTGGAATTGTCTTTTCAAATATCTGGTTAAATGGCACCTATAATTTCTGTCAAATTAAGACATTCTTTGGTTGCCTGGGGATACAGAAGTGAGAGGTCTGTGTGTACCTGGGAGGTACAGCATGGCTGGTGTCACATCTGGCATTTCCGGCTGCCAGAGCCTGGGTGGTCAGGGCAGTTCACAGCTGGATGAAAGGCACCTTTGGAATGCAGCTGGAGGGATGTGCAGGAACCCATGCACCCAGAGGTAGCCGGATGTGCTGCCCCTGTACCTTTAGAGCAAAATACTGAGTGTTTTATTTGTTTGTGCCTGGATGGTCCTTTGTAGGTTGGACAGAGCAGCTGCCAGACACTCCAGTTGAGGAGTCTACCCCAGCTTCTGAAAGTACTGAGAAAATAAAAAAGCGTTACAGGAAAAAGAAAAATAAACTCGAAGAAACCTTCCCTGCCTACTTGCAGGTAAAGCTGGCGATCGGCTCCTCGTGTTGGAAATCCATTAAAGGCCTAATCTTCATGTGTTGTTTCATAGTTCATTTGAACCATTAATGTTTCTTTTCTGCTTCCAAATTGATGATTTAAATGAAATGGGTTTTCTGTAAAGAATGTTCATGAACTTGTACAGAAAACTGTATATTATGTTAAATCTCCAGGATTCTGGAGAAGCCTTCTCAATGGATTTGGGTCTCTCCTTGTTCTGAGATGAGATGAGGTAGAAAAATCATTCCTTTTCTCTCTGAACTGACACATAGTGTTTCCACATTAAGCCCTGTAGGATGTCTTAGCCTGATCAGGCCACTTCCTCAGCTTCTCATTTTGATTTTTGATTATAGAACATGATTTGATAAGGGAAACTTGTTTCCTACAATTTCATGGCTTTATATGCCCTGCATCTCCCACAGTAATGTCTCCCATTAATTTCATGGTGTCCCTGGCAGGTAAGAGGCAGCAGTTGTGGCCAATAGCCAGGGTATTAATGATGATTGAACAACTTTTCCTTCCATTAATCAGATTATAAACAGCCTGTTTTTTTANAGCCACCTTCTTCATGGTGAAGGGAGCTTTCCAAAATTACAACTTTCATTGTCTTGTAGATGGTCACCAAACCTCATGGCATGAATTTTATTTGGATTGAAAGCAAAGGAAGCAGAACATTTTCTCTTAAAAACCAGTACTTCATAAGTGGGGAAGTGACTTGGAAAGAAAACACTTAAGCAACATTTCCTTTGGACTAATAAGGATAAATATTTTTAATGCATGTTTTACTCCTGTAAAACACAGAATATTTCTTAGATTCTTTGTTAATATTGCAATAATTGCTACTGAAGAATGTATTTTTAGGTTTATTTTTAGAACTGTATCCTAAATCAAGATTTTAACAACAACATGGGAAAAGAGAGGTTGTTATATAATGAATGAAGGTTTATTTAAAAATTTGATAGATTGTTGACAAATTACTGAATATTCAGGTTTAGGTGAGTGATAACTGTTACATATTATTTTAAAAGCCACTTTTATAATGTAAGTTAAACATCTTCAGGTGTTTTGTTATGGCAGACATGAGGATGATTTTGTGAAATGCAGTGTATGGTCATTCTCAAAATTGAACCGGAGTTCTAGATCAACCCCTTCTTCAGCTGTCCTTTTTTTAAAATAATAAACAAATTGTGAGAGGTAATAACACTGTGTTGCTACACTGTGCCACATATGTGTGACAAGACTGAAGTTTTTCTCTGCAATCTAAGGCATTAATTTAATCCTAAAACTTTGGTAATGTAGCTTCCTCAGGTAAGTTGTAACCACTGTAGCTACTCTTCATAGCTCGGAAGAGATATTGCCATACTGGAATGTTTGTGAGACTGAGACTTGTGGTTTTATATTCTTATTAATCCTTGGCTTTTCATTTTAACTTTGTCATTTACTCACATTTTTCAGTCCATACAGTGTTCTTCCTACGTTAAATCATTTTGTCTTCTTTGCAGGAAGCTTTCTTTGGGAAAGACCTACTGGATACCAGTAGGCAGAGCAAGATGAGCCTGGATAATTTACCTGAGGAATCACTTCCACTTTCATGTAAAACAAACTTGGCCACCAGTTTCCTGGATCCTTCATCTGACCCCCTTCTTAGCTCCACCTCCACTCCAGCTCAGGCAAAACTGGGACCTCAAGGTATACAAACCTAAACTCAGTGATAATTCAGTAGTTTGATTATATTGTGGTGACTGGGGCTTTTCCACTCTCTTTTCCATTTTCCTCCCTTGGTTTATTTGATGTATTTTTCAGCATTCTGTATATGAACTGTCCTTGTGAGATTAACTAACACTGATATTTAGTAATATTCTTCTCAAGGGCTCCAGCTGTTTCAGAAAGAGCAGTGGATGACACAACAATTGGCACTTAATGCAAATCTGCAACATCTTGACTGTAATATCCATGACTATAAAATCCATGAAAATTGGCTCTGTGTAAGAAAAAGCATACAGATTATTGTAGAAGAAAACATAGACACTTTCATTAAAAGATATTTTTAGTAGTCTGGTGAATACTAGTTGGATGAATATTATCCAACTACTCTTTTTTTACTGTTTTAGATTATTTTAGGTTGCCAGTCTCCTGTGAATTTTTGTTGCACCATGTCCTTTCTGAATATGAGTACCCTTTCCAGGTACAGTTTGTAGCCCCTAGGCAATCTTTTGGTTCTGCTGTTGCAAAACCTTGCTGACGGTTCTGCTGAGAGTTTTGCAAATAGCCAGAGGATTGTAAAGTGCTGCTAAAAGAGCAGCCTCCCACAAAAGAACAATTGAAACCTTACTGTCTCCTTCAAATTATTTTTTCTCTGTCTTATAATATATGCTGTTAGCTAGAGGTGTCTTTATTTTTAAGAACTGTTACTATTTCTTTTGTTTATTAATTGATGGCTTGTGTTTCAGTTGATCCCCAAAGTTTTTCCATCTAAAACACACTATCACAGTTTCCACTGTCCAGAGAGTCATTAGAAGAAAGGTCACCAATTTGTGATTGTTACTCAGTGAAAATCTGCTAAATTAAAAGGCTGTATTGTAATTAAACATAGATTCTTCTACAGCTGAAGTTTTGAGTAATAAAGAATGCAAAGAGCAACTTTGCCTGAAGGTGAAGCTGCTGGAAATGAAGTGTTGCATGGTCTGTATTTCCTTAGTTCCAGCACTACAAGAAGATAAGCTTACTATGACTTTTTTCCATCCTGACTTTCTTTTGAAGCCAGTGAAATTCAGCTTCATAGGTCTTTGCTGGCCTATCCAACTGCAAGCTTGAAGTCACTAATGTATTCATGTGTTATGGCAGGACAGGGTTTTAGATATTCATGAAGTTGATGTTAATTTAATGTTCTGTTTTTCCAATGTCTGAAAGTTCTTCATAAAAAAAAGCGGAGTTGTAAAACTTTGTAGTTTCATCATCTTTTTATTCAGAAATAAATAATAAAGAGGTGGATATTAATAAATAAAGGACTAGCAGTGGCTTTAGTGGATAGCCTACTGTCTTTCCCATTTGCCATGTGAGACACTGAAAGGACAGTGCTTTCTGCCCATAGCAATGTTCTCTACTCAGTTGTCTTTCTCAGTTCTCTCACATCAATTCAGATTTCCAGCCAAAATTGTGTCCAGATGGAGCTGTTTGGTGTAGTTGGGATGCCAGTGGGTGAAGTCATCTGCCAGGATTGATCAGTTCCAGTGCAGTTCTGAACTCTTTGCCTGTGACTTTGTGGGACTCAGTCGTTTCCACAGTAGCATCCCCCTGTGTGAGAGGCCCAGGTTCACTGGCTAATGGCTGAGCTCCCTTCTGGCTGGAGTTGCAGAGGAGCTGCGGATGGGAACAGTGTCCCAGGGCAGCTGTGATTTTTTTCATCAGTTCCAGACAGACCTCGCTGTGGAGCAGGAACAACATGGACTGTTTGTTCCCTGCACTGGGAGGCTGCAGGTCTGTGTTGTCACCAGTGGTGCTGTTTTCCTACAGTTCCACTTCCCACAAGGATTTCTGTCTCCTTTGAGAGTCCTTCTTTAATTGCACTGGTCTTTTCCACAAGGAAAGTCTTCTTCTCTTGGAAACTCCATTTGTGTAATCCCAGCATTAAGGGTGAACAATCCCAGGATTGTTCCATCTTCCAGAGAGCTCTCAAGCATCTAAAGAAGTGACCCTGCTCTGCTTTCCAGCAGGTACCCAGCACTGCTGGGGAGGGCAGCGGGTGTTCCAGCTGCTCCTGAACTGACACTGCATTTCAGGGAAATGTTCTGTGACTTATTTGTTCTCACTCCCTGGTTAAGGGTGGCCAGCATGGCAGTAGGGATGGGGATTGGCAGAGCTGGACAGAAGAGGGGTTTGGGAGTTCTTTGTTTACTGTTAATTTTAGAAACTGTGACTGAGGTGAGCTTTAGGCTCCCAGCCCTGCTTTTTGTCTGGCAGAGAGGTTGCTGGTTTTATTTTAAGTTAGAAAACTCACTTTTCCTATGTTTTTATAACATGTGGCACTTCGTGCACTCTGTTCTGCGTGACACCAACCCTTAGAATCGGTTCCAAGTGCTGGAGCAGAGGTCAAAGGTTGGCTCTCTGTCTGTTCATGGGTGAAGTTGAAGGTATTGATTTAGAAGTGTTGCATTCTGAGAACTGTCTGCCTCTCTCTTGAGTTTCCTGACCTGTGTGTCCCTGATGAAAAAGAAGCCATTTGATGAGGTGTGTTCTGTGAAGGATCTGGCAATGTGACCTTCCCTTTAGTTTGAAATAGCTTAAATTCAGAGTATTTTTTTCTGAAAGTGCTGAAAAAGTCATCTGTTCAAGTGATGTCTCCAGAGTATGGTAAAGAAATTGTTCCTAGACAAAAGGAGAGGAGTTGTCTGAGTGTCTGCACCTGATTCAGGTGCTGCTGGGACATTTTGTAATTAGAAATGTTACTGTGTGATTAAACATCTTGGGATGGCTGCATCTTGGGAGAGGCATTTTTATTATTTTAGAACTTCATAAATAAATAGCTGCATTTGAGGGATCAGGACCACAATATAGCATTAAAACTGTATTCTCTTAGAGTTCCAGCATTACAAGCAAATTATTTTCCTTTTTGCTTTGTCTTGGCTTTCATCTCCATTTTGAAAAGAGTCAAATTAATGAGCAGTATTGAGCTATTTGTTTGGCAGCAGATGTCAACTAGCTATTGATTGTGATCTGAGGCAGCTGACTCAAGTGATTTCATTGTTTCCAAGATAGTATTTGACACACATGGAATTAAAACAAGGAAAAAATAGGGAAAAAAAACCACAACAAAAACACGCTTTACATTAGATGTCTTGTGTAAGTTTTATGGACTGTAGACTCTATCCCTCTGCTGTCACCAACACTGGAGTCTTTTTATAGACTTACCAAACTCCATTTTGACATCAGAATGGTTTTTCCAACTTACCTCATCTGAAGGCCGCTGTGGAATCTGATTTCCTTCATAGTTAGATAACGAGACCCTCAAATTTGAAGCCTGAAGTTATTCATGGCCGATTTGTAGCTACAGGTGGTAAACTTTGTATCTTTGCACATTAGATACACTTCAGCACTTCCCAGATACTTACACAATATATATTTGTATTCACGTTAGAAGTTGATTGTGAGGGACTGTTCCCTAGCACAAGGGCTGCAGAGAAAAGTGCCATAACATAAAATACTAGAGAACAATAAAAGGCTGCCAGTGCAGTCCCAATGCTTCCTTCATGGGCTTTTTTTCTCCCTGATATTTAGCTGCCTTCAAGCAGGAATTGAGGAAAGTTAAAGGGCTAAAATCAATCCTTCAGCCGGTTGAAGTCTTTGCATCACCTTGTGGTGCCTGCTGTTATAGTTACTTCTGTAATTAGACCAAATTGCCAGAAGGAAAACAAGCATCTGAACAAACCCAAACAAACTTCAAAAAAACCCAAAAAATATTCCACCAAACCCCAACAGCTAGGTTCTGTTGAGAGATTTACATTTAACAGTACTTTCTATCATGTACACAAAGAACTATGCCTGCAAAGTGATGTGATTTTGAGGCACCTGTAGATAGTTTTGCTGGTATCAGTAGGAACTGTATTTTGTTTGTACATTTAAATGGACTGGCTTATTAATCCACCTTGCTGAGTGGCACATACAAAACCTGATTTAATTAGGGTGGTTTCATCTTGTCTGCATTACAAAGGGTAAAAGTGAAGATAAAAATAGTGAAGTGAGGAGAAACAATTTTTATTTTGATTTGGTAATGGAAGAAGGGAAAAGGGTTGTCTCTGAAATCAGCAGAAGGCATTTGTAATTCATTTTTAAACTTAGCAGCTTGGAAAGTAACCTTGTGATAGAAGTAATCCTTGGCACCAGGCACTGAATTTAGCTGTATACTTCTCTGGGGCAGTTGGATTGTAACAATGGGAAATACGTCTGTATTTGTGTGAAATGTGTGTGTTCTTTGGCTTTCTGGTCCCTCTTCAACCTGGCCATATATTTGTTTTCCACACTTCATTCTTCATGATTTGTATTAATCCCTTTATTCTGTTTAATTTATATTTGCCATCTCATCATGTTTTATTGGTCTGGCAGAGATTGCTCATGTAGTCATGACAATCTGTAGTTTTGCTGAACAATATTTTTCTCAACTTTTATTTGTTTGTCAAACATTTTTTGCAAATGTTGCACATCTGTAATAGTCCAAAGCAGCTAGTTAATAAAACCAGATGGGCCATTTGGAGTAATTCCTCTCTAATGAATTGGAGGTCAAGAAGATAATAGTATCCAGAATTTATTATTCAATATTAAAGTATTTATTGCTAGACCAGGCCAGGTTTTCCTAGATGGCAAACAAGCATGACATTTCTACCTCTGACCATTCTCATTTTGTCAGGCTTTCTTCTGATCTCAAAAGTATGATCTTCAATTTCTATTTATTTACTCTTGCTTCATACTCTTAGATTTCTCTTCCCTATCAGGGTGTAGTAACCAGTTGTTTCTGTATTAAGAGAGTGGTAGTAAAAAAAGTAACTGATTTCCTTTTTAAAAACATACTCTTTGTAGATTTACTGTGAGCTGTCCTATATAAAACCTGTTTGTTGACTTAGATATTCATGGACCTTTGTGTCTTAGAGGTTGCAAGTTCAAAGTAGATTTTGGGATTACTTTTCCCCTGAAATCATCCAATCTTTGTTTCACATGATGTGATCACATTATCACTTCTAAAATGACTAAACAATGTAAGCACATGCAGGTGGTTGGGTCCTGGAAGGGGGGGCTGCTGGTCAGCACAGTCTCTGAGCACAGGAGACCCTTAGAGCCTGATTACATCTGTGTTTGAGTTTGCAGCTCAAGAACATCACCAGAGGTGTAGAAATCTTGATTTTTGTTCATTGCATCTTTTACAGGCAGCACTGATGATCCTTTAGCTGATCTTTCTGAGGTGTTAAATACTGACGATGATATTCTTGGAATACTTTCTGATGATTTGGTAAAGTCTGGAGATCATTCAGGTATGTGTGTCCATAGGGTCTCTCTAGTAATTGTTTCCTTTTTTTTTTTCTCTTATAGATGTATTTGTTGTACTGTATTCTGTAGGTTATGCTCTAGGTCATTTCAGATACAATTTTCATATCTTAAGAATACCTTGCTTTGGAACGATTCTGGTTTGTTCTACAAAAAATAAATCCCAAACTTGTCAACATTTTGTTTTTACTTGGCTCTTTGCTTTGCTGCTTAAGAGAGGATAAAATGTAGCTGCCGTTGTCTCTCATACCTGCGTAGCTTTTTTCAGCATGCAGCTTTTTCTTTACTTTTTTTTGTTTTCGTGTTGTAATCATCCATTTTATCTGGTTTGGGTCCTGTAGGTCTTGATTTATGCACTTTCCAGGTTGAGAACTCACCCTCCCCATTTGGTAAGAATCTAAACAATGGATGATCCATGGTTAGCAGTAGCCCTCTTTTCCTAGTGGTTTTAGCTGAAAGAACTGCATGTGTAGAAATCACTTCTCCTTTACTGTGTTCACTAATTCATGTTTCATTTTCCACTCTGTGGTGTTTCAGTCTAACACAACCTCTAAACTCTGCACTCTGCCTTTAAGAGTCCTGCATCAAGTTTTGCTTACAGCTTTTGAAAACCTTCCTTAGTTTTTTGTGTTTCATGATACAAACCCCATGCATTTTCTTGCTGCCACTGTAAATATTACTTCCTGTAGTAGTGTGCAGTTTTTATCATAGTGGTATATTTTGTAAATGAAAAGCATTTTTATCAATGTAAGTTTATTAAAGCATGATTAAAGCAGTCAGTATCCTTTTGTTTTCACTGGATAATGGCTCATCACTTTATATAAAAGACAGGTTGACAATAAATAGAATGGCATGTTTCATTATTTTAAATTTTGGGTTATTTGGTAATTCTTACAGAAATATATTTTAAATACTAAAGGACCTAGGTTTTTTTTCCCAGATTTTTCTCATTTAAGAGATTTATTGACTTGTAATAGATGTTAGAAAATCTATATAGTGAGTTACGTTTTCTTAGTGCCAACAAATCACTTCGATGTTAACCATAACAGTCAGGATTTGTTTTTGAAAGAGCAATTTCTATAACTTGTTTTATTTTGGCTACACTTAAACAGCATTTCAGTAACTATTTCATGTAATATTTGAAATTAAGAACATTTGAAGTGAACCTTCAGGTACATGAGGATGAACCATGTTTACTGCTGCTGTGATTCTGCTCAAAATACGAAAAGTAGTTAAAGGGGAGCTATATATACTGAAACCTATACATTCGAAACCATGCTGAACCTAACTAAGTAGTCCTACTTCCCATTCTTCCAGTTGCATTATATTCAATTAACATTACTCAAACAATACAATAAACTGGAGGTAAAGAGTGGGAAGGTTTTTTTTTGCCTTTTATAATGTTTTGTTTTGCCTTATGTTTGAAATATTAGAAAGTCCTGGTTTAATTGACAGCTGGATTCTAGGGAAAGGAAACAGGGCTTATACTCTTCATTCAATAGTAATAAATTTTGCTATTCATGTCTAATTTAATATTCTTTCTTCCTCCAGCTGGATTGGATATTGGCCCCATCTCTGATGATCCTTCTTCTCTGCCTCAGCCGAATGTCAACCAGAGCTCACGGCCGCTGAGTGAAGAGCAGTTAGATGGAATCCTCAGTCCAGAGCTCGACAAAATGGTCACAGATGGTAATTTTTTTGTCTTTAATCTTGGTCTTCTACAGAATTTATATAGAAACCATTTTTTCTTTTTTCTTTCCCCCAAATGGCACATCTCTGTATTGTAACCAGACCTGTTTGGACTTGGTCGCGCAATTATTTTTATTGCTTCCTCTGATGATTACTTACTCTGTGTTGCCTTTACTTTGTCCAGGTGCTATTCTTGGCAAACTGTACAAAATCCCAGGTATGTGTTCTGATCCTCCTTGTCTTCTATGGAACACAGTTCACAAGCAGTGCCAGCAACTCATGCAGAGTGTTTTTTTGCAGAGCTGGGAGGGAAGGATGTTGAAGATTTGTTCACAGCTGTGTTGAGTCCAGCAGCCGCACAGCCAGCTCCTCTGCCGCAGCCTCCTCCCCCACCACAGCTCATGTCTTTGCACAGCCAAGGTATGTTCCTCTGGTGCTTTTGTGAGAGCAGCCTGGCCAGGAGAGTTGTGCAGCTTTTGAATGCCCATGTGGAAGTAGGACACACCTTATGCTGTGCGAAATTGGGAAACCTGCGATTGTTAATTTGTGAAATATTATTCCCAACCTGTTCTGAAGGGAGTATGTGATTAACATCTATGTGAATGTTGCTGATAGAAAAGGACAGTTATTAGAGATTTTTCTGACATATCAGTGCTTTTATTTTAGCTGACACTTAGGTGGTTTGGAAATAAGTCTGTGATAAAACGTGTTCTCTTCTGACTTCACTCTTTAATTACTTTTGAGTACCTCGTCAAGGGTAAGGCAAAAGTCTGTGTAACACTGATTTACTGACTCCTAATTTCTGTAAGAATGCAGTTTAATGTATTAGCTAGTCCTAATAGAAAGGAGGCTAAACAAATATAAAATTTATCTTGGAAATTATACTTTGTTTTTCTACATTACTACTAAAATTATCATGAGTTGAGACAGCATCTTGTTCTTGTATTGAAGGCAGGAGACAGATTGATTTTATTATTGTTATCAGTGGAGCTGTTTTTTATGCAGTATGTGTGAATATAATTCTATGTGCTTCTTTTCTCATCAGACATCACCTCTAGTGGGTTTTCAATGAGCTCATGTAAGGAGTGTCCACTCTTTTACACTGGTACTATAAGGAGGAATATGCAAATTGATTTGACCAGTGAATTAATCATAAGAAGAAAAGTGATTTATTTGTTTGCTAGTTGGATAAGTTCTCATAAAAATGAGTTACTTCAAACCTCTTAGAAAGGAGAGTGTTTTAAGTAAATGAGTTGCTTTAAAGCAAAAGAGAATACAGATACCATTGCCTGTTTCCCAGTTACTTGAGTACTTGGGGATGGCTCCAGCATTTGAGCTCTGTAAGATTGTTCAGCTCCTCCCTGTGGGAACTGCCATGATAACAAAGTTTTAGATTTACAGTTTGGTTCTGCTCCAGTGGAATGATCACACTTACTTCTGTGAGATAAGTGCTTCAGTAATGGGACAGCTTGCATCAAGTTTCAGCAATTTCAGATAAAATTATTACTCTCTTCTCATAAGGTCATGTGAGGTTTCAGTGTGAACCAGAGCCTGGCTCCATCCTCTTTGTTTGCCAGGTCTTCTCAGTTAGTTACTGTGTTTTACCAGCACAGTAACATTCTCTTAAATTTCGTGTTACAACTGCAGATGCTGCATAACTTACATAACCTTTAGATGAGAAGCAGTCTCCTAAAATGGGAGAATGATACAGTGTCATCCTGCAGATGCATCTGTTTCCTCAGTTACTGCTGTGCTTTTAAGGAAATACTGGGGCAGCAGTTCTAATCTCACTTAAGTGACGGGATCCAAAGGCCAGAGTTAATTCTGTATTGTAACATCTGCAAATACCATCTGCTGGAATGAATTTGCCTGTGCCACATTTGTAATACCATAATCAAATAAATAACATTTTCTGCCATCGTACCGCTAGACTGGACATTTAATTAGGAAATGTTAATGCTCATTTGAGTAGTTGTCTGTTTCATTGGTTACAAATTAGGGAGTTAGTAGATAATGAGGCTTACTTTGGTACAATGCTCAGGAGTCTCAGAAGAGATGTTTCATTCAGGTGGCTAGTGATCATCCTGCAAGGACTGAAAACCACCTTCTCCATGACTTGCTGCTTGTATCTGGGTCTAACAAACATGAAGACCATTAGCTTTTAAGTTTGTTACCTCCATTTAAAGTGCACTACCCTGGCATGGGCTACTGCAAAAGTTTTGGGAATCCATTTTGAAAAAAACTGTATTTTAGACATATGTTAATTTTAGAAAAAAAAAATCTGTGCAGGGATGTGATAGAGTAGAAAAGAATCCTTTAAGCTTGTAGGGAAGGATTTTAAACTGATTTAAAATCTTTCAAAAAAAAAGTAAGGTCAGCACTGTAAAATTTAAAGCAATTAGTTTTTCACTAGAGGAGACATTGTTTTCTCAGTGAAAGATTCCACCTCTGCCTTAGAAGCAGTAACCCTTGAAAACTTAAAAGAGTGACTTAAACTTCTTCTTTCCAGGAGAAAATGCATTTCCAAGAGTGCCCCTCATGAATGGTCTGATTGGCCCCAGCCCTCATCTCCCTCACACGGCTCTGGCTGCTGGAGGTGGGCTGGGCACCTTCTCTCCCATTACACAGCAGCCATACACTGATGCCAGGTAAGTGCAGATAGGGAATAAAAGATACTTAGTCTATTAGCATTGAAAAAAACAGTGACAAGAAAACCGAGAATGTTGTTGGTTACTAATAATATGCTATTATTAGTTCTTGACAGCCACCACAAAACCTTGTGTACTCTTGAGGTGTGCTCATTGCTGAAATAGCAAACATAATGAGTAATTTGCTAATTGAGGGTTGGTTTATTTGTTGTTTTTATACCATCTGTAAAACAAACCCCTTTTCTGGTCTGTCAGGGATAAGAATCCAGCATTCAGTCCAATGGTGGGTGATCCCAACAGCTCATGGGCACCAGCTGCTCCACCCCTGGAAGGTGAAGGTGATACCATGTCCAATGCTCAAAGAAGCACCCTGAAGTGGGAGAAAGAAGAAGCTTTGGGTGAAATGGCAACTGTAGCACCTGTTCTCTATACAAATATTAACTTCCCTAACCTGAAGGAAGAATTCCCAGGTGAGTGGTTTCCTGAATCGAGTATTTTGCACCAATTGGTGCATCTTGATTTGAAAGCATCTCAAATAGACTTATCATAGCCTTGTATATTGACACATTTTTCGGTTGCAGACTGGGCTACAAGAGTGAAGCAAATTGCTAAACTGTGGAGGAAAGCAAGCTCTCAAGAGAGGGCTCCATATGTGGTAAGAACAATTCCCACCTGCATTTGCATGCTTCCAGCAAACATATATTTCATTAATAAAGTTGTGTTGTTCTGTTTTGTTTTTAATAACTCAGGTTCTAAGTTTAGTGGAAGTTCCCTTGCTCCAAGAATACCTTTTTGATTTAACTTCTAAGTTTGAATACTACTATCTGTATTCTTTGTTTTTCAGTCTTGGAATAAACTCTTTTAAGTACTGTGCAATTTGAAGACATCAGCTGAGATGAGAACATTTGTTGCTCCCGCTGCCTCTCAGCTGCATTTGATTCAGGCCTCGAGTCATCTTTGCTCTGTCTCTTTCTACACCAAATCTCACCAGTTTCTCCAGAAGGATAATAGCAGCTGATGATGAGATTCCTCTCCCTTTCATCATCCCCTCTCACTGGGCTATTCTTTTTTTCCCCGTTAGAGTTGCTGAAGTCTTTCAGCTATTGAACTAACAGTTCCAGAGGTGTTAGTGCTCACACCTCTGCTTTCCTCATTTACTTCTACTCCTTATGTTCTTGCTTTACTGTTTCCTTTCTCTGCTTACTCTCTTGAATTGCTTTGTATGGAAACTCTTCTGATATCTTCTGATAGCCGTTTTTCTGATACCGTTTCGTGGGGAGCATGAAGGACTCTTTTTCTCTCCAAAATAATTCACCTTCTTCACATCTGAGTTAAGTGAACACAGGTACTTGTAGCAGCTATCTGGAGTTGCATGGTCATTGGTTTCATCCTGTAGAACTTCTGCTATTCAAAGGGAGTGACCCTTAAGCTTTGTTGAAGCCTCTGTTAAAGCCTGTGTGCATCCAAATCTCAGAACTTATATTATTGTTTCATTTGGACTTCCCCAACAATTGCTGGCAAATGTACTTTTCTTTAACTTCCATTCTCTCCTGGTTCTTGTCTTTGTTTCTTCATCCAGTGGAGCGACTGGATGATTATTCTCACTTCACAGGTTTCTGTGGATTTTGCAGTTTTCAGTTTCTTAGCCTTCCCCTACCTGCCCTTCTTTCATATACTCCCATCAGTAAACAAACTTCATTCCTCTGCATGTTGATGACTCTAAGTTTAGCACTATTACATCATCTTCCATTGTCCAAATTCAAAATTGCCCTTATCTTTGGCTTAAGAGGATAAATCATATCCCAAACTCATTGTGTGAAGTGGCGTTCTTGATCTTTCTGAAACTCTTTCCACTTGAAAGAATAATGCTCTCATTTCTTCTTTGTGTCACTGAGGCATCATCATTATTCTGCTTTTTCTTCAGTGTTGCAATTTCAGCACCTTTGGACCTCTATGTCATCTTGCCCATGCTATAGTTAGTCTAGGTGATGCCTTCTTTGTAGTATTTATAAGATAATACCCATTTACATGGGTGGCATTTGCCACTCCACAATTATTTTTATTACTGATTGGTTTTTTTTTCATTGTTCTTAAAATTGCAGTTTTACCCTCATGATGGGTATCCAAAAGTCAGCAGCAGAAATTACTTCCCTTATGTACAGGAGGAGAGTGCATGCTCCTGCACACCAGTATTTACACAGCAAGATGTGGTTAATTCCTCTCAGAACAGTCCTTGTGCTCCTGCCATGCAGCTCCTGCTGGTGTTCCTGGCATTGTGTACACAAGAAGCTGCTGTGGTGCCTCTCCTGAGGGTCTTGCACTCTGAAGGCTGAAATGAAGTCCAGAGGAGTGTCAGTAAATTGTCACTATAGGATTTTTACTTTACTTAGCATGTACAATCCCATCACTTACAGGGAAAAATGGCAGTGATTTTTCTGTGGCTCTGACATTGGTGCTCTCATCCATGTCACTGTTTCATTGTTGGGGGGGAAGTATTAAGGCTTTTCCTCCAGGCAGCCCCTACTTGACAGCTGCAAATAAATTTGTGGAAAAGAGGATGTGAGGGTTTGGTTCAGAAAATAAATCACATCCTAGATTGGTAGTAAAACAGGCTCTTTGAAACTTCCATTAGATACTTTAAAGTGTCACTATGGCTGTAAAATGCCTCATTGAAGAGGAATTGCTGTGTCTCCATACAGCTTTTCCTGATCCATAAGCCATATCCTATGTTTATACTGTTAACTGCTAACAGACTCAGATCTTTAGAGGTCATTTAATGGACTAGACTGTATTTTTCTTGTCATTCAAGTTCTCCACATTAGTGGCCTTTATTGATCCAAACATCATCTGCTGTGCTCAGCCTTCACGTTGTAGACCACACCAATATGTGATTTGAAAGGTAAACTGGTGGGATTAACGATTTCTTGGCACAGCACAGTGCCTGGAGCAGACACTCGCCTGCATAGAAAAGTTTTGCTAATAGGTTTACTAATTTACTAATTCCTCGTAACCTCTTAGTTCCTTCCATATATGTTAAACACAGGATTTCTGCAGAGGTGTGAAGTATTTTCTGTCTGGAATTCTTTTTGAAGTGCATAATGTCATTTCCACGAGGATGTGTGGGATTAAAACAGGCTGTACAAATAATTTGGTGATAGATTTTGTAGGAATAACAGATGCAGTGTGCACACTTAGTATAAGAAAATAAGTCTAACTGCATCTTTTTTCTTCTTCCAGCAAAAAGCCAGAGATAATAGAGCTGCTTTGCGCATCAATAAAGTACAGATGTCAAATGACTCCATGAAAAGGCAGCAGCAACAGGATAGCATTGATCCCAGCTCACGCATCGACTCCGACCTCTTTAAAGATCCATTAAAACAGAGGGAATCGGAACATGAGCAGGAATGGAAATTCAGACAGGTGTGTAGCATTTAGGGGGTTTTTTTATTTCCTCCCCGCTTTTTATTGCGTTGTTGGAATCTGTTGTAATAAAATCAATTTGCGTCTTCGTAGAAGAGTACACAGTCAGCCATTCTGCTTGGGAAGAAAATAGACATTATCAGAAAATACGCTGCTTGAAGGAAAAGAAACTTTTCTTTAAATTGTGTATTACAGAATCAGGTTGTTCTTCCTCTGCAGGGGTGGCCAGTGCAGTAGGTTTTTATTACATACCCTATATTGCAGTGACTTTGTCCTGCAGACCTGCTGCCTCTCATGGGGCTGGGTGTCTCTCAAAGCCACCAGAGCTGCATGTCAGTAACCTTTGTCTCCAGAGTACAAGGCTGGAAAGCAGTGATGCTCTTTAGGCAGCCTGGGAAATGCTTATTCCCAGGCAAGCAGATGCATGTCAGGGTAATTGAACTTCACGAATAGGTGGACTCTCTACTCCCATTGAATTTAAAATTTGCAATTATTTGTGACTGATACTGGATGTATCCTAAAGTTTTAATTACTGATTCAGTCATTAGAAAGATTTTGTATACCCTAAACTTAGAAGTGTAACGTTTTCCCTCATAATTTTAAAACAGCAAATGCGGCAAAAAAGTAAGCAGCAGGCCAAAATAGAAGCCACCCAGAAGCTTGAACAGGTGAAAAATGAGCAGCAGCAACAGCAGCAGCAACAGTTTGGTTCACAGCAGCTCTTGAACCAGTCTGGCTCAGACACACCCAGCAGTGGGATCCAGAGCCCCTTAACGCCGCAGACTGGCAATGGAAGTATGTCTCCTGCACAACAGACATTCCATAAGGATCTGTTCACAAAGCAGCAGCTCCCTGCTACGCCCACATCGGCGTCCTCAGATGACGTGTTCCTAAAGCCACAGGCCCCACCTCCCACTCCCACCCGAATCCCAGTACACGATTCACTGTCTCAGTCTCAGACTCCTCAGACACCATCACAACAGATGTTTTCTCCGGGTTCCACAAACACAAGGCCTCCTTCTCCGATGGATCCGTATGCTAAAATGGTGGGAACGCCCAGACCGGCACCCATCAACCAGAACTTTGTTAGAAGGAACACCATTGCCCCGTTGGATTCCTGTGCAGCACAGTCCTCCATGTCTCGGGAGCCGTCGGGAAGCAGGCCCTCGCCGGTCAGGGATTCATGTTCTTCATCTCCAGGCAGCAGCGATCCCTATGCAAAGCCACCGGACACACCCAGGCCTGTCATGCCATCAGAGCAGTTCTCCAAACCGCTGGGAGTGCCACGGTCACCCGTAGTTCTGGAGCAGTCGGGGAAGGTTCCTTTAGGTGCCGCAAGCAACGATCCGTTTACTAAGCCGGCCCCTAGGACTGACACATTTCAGAGACAGAGAGTAACCTCTGCCGATGCCTACGCACGGCCTCCGTTGACTCCGACTCCTGCTCCTGTGGATGGGAGCCCTGGGCCTTTCAAAACCCCTCTGCGCCCTCCTCAGTCCCCACAAGATCCTTACTCCTCCATGCCGGGCACGCCCCGGCGCGTTGCTGTTGATTCCTACGAAAGGCCGCCCCTGACACCGAGGCCGGTGGATAGCTTCTCACATAACCAGGCCAATGATCCCTACAGCCAGCCTCCCCTCACTCCCCACCCTGCCATAAAGGAGCCTTTTGCCCACCCGCCGCGGATCGTGCGGCAGCAGGGTGACTCTTTCCCTCAGTCTGGGCCCATTTCGAGGCCAGCTTCTCAGGACCCTTACTCCCAGCCTCCAGGTACTCCTCGGCCGGTTGCTGATCCTTACGCCCAGCCCCCAGGAACTCCTCGTCCCGCCACGGTGGACCCGTATATGCAGCAGCCACCAACACCAAGACCTGCTCAACCAGCAGATTTGTTTGCTCAGTCCCCAGGAAACCAGAGACATTCTGATCCCTATGCCCAACCTCCTGGAACACCACGGCCAGTTCTCAATGATCCTTACTCTCAGCAGCCAGCCACCCCAAGGCCAGGGATTTCTGAGAGTTTTAACAGGCCTGCCATGACGAGGCCAGGACTAATACCAAATCGAGATCCTTTCCTGCAGACACCGCAGAGCAGGTTGCAGGGCACTTTTGTCAAACCATCAGACCCGTGTTCTCAAACTCCCAGGTCTGCAGGACCTGCCATAACAGATTCATTTAGCCACGGTGCAGCTACTCCAGCACGTGACCCATATGATCAGCCACCAATGACTCCAAGACCTCAGCCAGAATCTTTTGGAGCTGGTCAGCTGGCCCATGATGCTGCCGAGCAGCCACGGTCTGGACCTGAGGGCACCTTCAGTGCATCTGGAAATTCTCCAATGACTTCTCAAGGACAACAGTTTCCCAAAGTTTCACAAGTTCCTGGCCCGGCACCCACCACAGGAGTAACAGATACGCAGAATATGTCTCAAGCAGATACTGAGAAGTTAAGACAGGTGAGAATTCTGATAATACTAAAATTCTGGAAGTAGAAGAATTTCCCCCATTCTTGTTAATACTTGAAGTTTCTTCCCATTAAACATAACTATGGGTAAGATACGAATTGCCTTAATTTACTTAATATGTTAATTTGGTCCTTCTGGATAGAACCACAATATACAGAATACAGAAACATCAGTAATTTTTAAGGAGTTTGGGCAAGATCCAAAAAAAGAAGCAAAGGCTATATTTGACGCCACTGAAGATGTAGATTGTTGGTCTGTAATAGCATTTTTGGCTACAGTCTGAGGGGGAAAAAAAAGCATTTAAAAGGTCAGTTCTATTCTATAGCAGATGAGGTGTGGAACTGATTGTTAGTGACTTGTTCACTGGCTGAAGAAGGTAGTACAGGCAAAGATCTCAGACCACATGTCTGACTTAGTAATTGGCCAGCATGTTGAGGTGAATCCTTCCCTTGGTCACTGCTCTTCTTGAGGCACATTCACTGCAGGTTTCTGTCCATGAATGTTTGGCAAGCAGCTCTTGCTGAGAGATAGAATTACATTCAGCTTGTGGAAAGCTGCTTAATTTTTCATTTGGAAGGAGGGATGGGAAGTGAATTTAATGGAAAACTGGTGGTATTTATAATACAGAGTTAGGAGTAAATTCTGCAGCTGTGATGTAAAAACCTGTAGCTGAATTTTCTTCAGTGGCCCTCTAGTCACTTTTGTCCCTCAGAATGCACTATTCCTGTGGTGAAAGGGCCTGCATTGCTGGAATAGAAAAATGGAAAGAGAGTTGCTTCCATGTTAATTGGTAGAATGGTATTGCACTATACACTTTACCAAGATATCTGGATATGTTAAGCTGGGTAACCAGCACCCTGCACCATTTGACCCCCCTTCTCATTTCTGAGGTGATTGTGGTTGTTTATAATATTTTCCTGTAACAAGCGAAGAATTTTTTTCCTCCAAAAGGCTTAAACCTAGCAGAGTGTAACATTTCAAAAGATGTCAGTTGCAGTGTTATAAATATAATGATAATTTCTTCTAAACAGCGTCAGAAGCTCCGGGAGATTATTCTACAGCAGCAGCAGCAGAAGAAGAATGCAGTTCGCCAGGAAAAGGCCTTGCAGGACGCAGCAGCTCCTCCCCATGCAGCCCCTCTTCAGCACTGGCAGCAAGACAACTTAAATCAGATCTTTAACCGCCCTCCTCCTCCCTATCCTGGGAATATTCGGTCCTCTGTGGTCCCTCCAGGTGGGCCAAGGTTCTCCATGTACCCGAAGGACCAGCGTGGGCCGTTCCCCGGTGATGCGCAGTTCAACAGGCCCCAGTTTCCAGGAGATATGAGCACCATGGGGATGAGACCTCATGGTCTGAGGTAAGCTCTTGGATCTCTTAAACTCAGGGTATTATGGGGTAGATAGAGAAAGGGGCTTTTTGGACAGGATGAAAAATCATCTACAGGAGCTTTTAACCTTCCTGAATTCTGTACGTGCAGTGGGTTTTCCTGTGGCATTACACTGAGTTTTTTACACTGTGTTGTTGGGAGTAGTTCAGAAAAATAAATTGAGAAACTGCAGAACTAGTCAAACTTATATGACCTGAAAAATGTTGTTGTCCATGGCTTTTGGGGTATTTAAAAAAAAAATAGGAGATCAGACTTTATTTTTGATGTCTTAGTAATGAATAAATTCATTTCTAATGAGTATATAATCAAACATCAGTTTCTGTCTGTGGCATTTTTACAGTGAATGCTACAATGTAAAATGAATACCAGTATCAACATGCATTGTCATCTCAGAAATTAATTTTTTCAGTATCTGGATTTATTTCAGTAATTTTTAAATCCATACACTGGGGTTTTTTTACTCTGAATTGTATTAACATGTATTTTAATTACTAGGTTATTTCTGACTGTCAGAGTTTTTTATCCATTATTATTATTGTTGTTATTGAAATTCAAAACAGGTTGTTTATTAAACATAACTAAAGCAATTATTTTATTGTAGTCATAAAGCTCATTTAAATGTAAATATAATTAGTCAAAACATTTATTTAAATATCTTGATGAACGCATCATGTAAAGCCTTTTGGTGAATAATTATTTAGTCACACAAGACTGAGAAAAAAGATGATTTGGCCTTTCATGCTTTATTTTAGATATGGGTTTCCAGGAGGTGGCCACGGTCCCCCCTCGGGCCAGGAACGTTTCCTTGGTGCTCAGCAGCCGATGCAGCGCCCTGGAGTTCCCCCCCAGCTGAGGAGATCCCTGTCCATTGACATGCCCCGGGCAGTGAGCAGCCCCCAGATCAATAACGCGGCCGGGATCTCGCAGCATTTCCCCCCGCAGGGAATTCCGGTGCAGCAGCACAACATCCTGGGCCAGGCGTTCATCGAGCTGCGCCACAGAGCTCCCGATGGCAGGCCCAGGCTGCCCTTCAGTCCTGCTGCTGCTGCCACTGTGCTGGATGCAGCAGCTCAGCACCAGCGGCACCCCGGGTTTCTGCCCAGGCAGGATTTCCCAGGCCCGAGGCAGGCAGAGCCGCTGAGACACAATTCTCAAGGCATGCCGAACCAGCTGCAGATGTCTGCGAGTTTGGAGCACCTGTCCCAGTCCCAGCAGGATCAGATCAGTGCTGAGAACCCACCTGCACTTGTCATGCATTCTCTGGGTCAGCCGGTTGCTGATGCGTTCCCAGGACCGTCTTTGTCTACATCTGCACCAGGTGATGAATCTGCAAACTTGCAGATTGCCAGCCAGCCGAGTGATGGTCTAGAGGAAAAGCTTGATCCTGATGATCCTGCTGTAAAAGATTTGGATGTGAAAGACCTTGATGGGGTTGAAGTCAAGGATTTAGATGATGAGGACTTGGAAAATCTGAACCTGGACACAGAGGATGGGAAAGGAGATGAACTGGACACTCTAGATAATTTGGAAACCAATGACCCTCACCTTGATGATCTTCTGAGATCTGGGGAGTTTGATTTAATTGCATACACAGACCCAGACCTTGATGTGGGGGATAAGAAAGGAATGTTTAATGAAGAACTAGACCTCAGTGTCCCCATTGATGACAAATTAGATATCCAGGGCAAGGCAGAAGAACCCAAACAGAAAGAACAAGGTGATACAAGTGTTGCCCCTGCTGAGACCCAGTCTCCACCAAAGAAATCAGCTACAGAAAATGAAATTAAAACAGAAGTACTTTCCCCAAACACTCAAGAGGAAAAGAAGAATGAAAATGAAAAAGGTGATGGAAATACTGAGTCCGCAAGTACTCAACAGGCTGCTGAAGTGGAGTTAAAGGATGGAGAAAAAGCTCCTGTGCAACCTGCTAACCCAGAATTCCCTGACAAAACTCCTGCTGTTCCCAGTCAAGATACAACTGTGCCTACTCCAGATGCTCAGGGATCTGCTTCGCTGCCTGTTCAAGGAGCAGTAAGTTCCTGCAGTATTTCTGGGTCCACCCCAGTCCTCTCAAGTTTGCTGTCTAGTGAAAGCTCAGACAATGCTGAGGCAAGAACTCTGGGATCTCCATCTCAATCTTTGCCACCCACACAAATGAGCCATGGATCAGGTATTCCACAAACACTCATGACACCTGCTGGACAGATCTTGGAAAACACTTTAAATTCAAATCTGCCCATGGTTCCACGAATGAACCATAATTTTTCTCAAGGGTCACCAAATCCAGGATTTATTCAGGGTCAGTCATCTAATCACAACTTTGGGACGGGACAGACATCTAATCAGACTGTGGCTGTACCAAACCGTCCTGGTCCCAGTGGCATCTCTGGTCCCCAACAGATGATGCTCCCTCAGCCATTAGCTCAGCAACAAAACCGAGAGAGGCCGCTTCTGTTGGAGGAGCAGCCACTTCTTCTGCAGGACCTCCTGGATCAGGAGAGGCAGGAGCAGCAGCAGCAGAGACAGATGCAAGCCATGATTCGCCAGCGTTCGGAGCCATTTTTCCCCAATATTGGTATGTATGTGGCTGTCCTGTTTGTCTGTGTTCTGGTTGGTGTTGTAAAAATGCAGCAACAAATAGTTAAATAATCCGCAGCACTGTGAGAAGCAGGTAAATATGTAGAGCTTGAAGGTGGCATAATAAAAATCAACCTGCCTTTTAGATACAAAGGGAGTATGGAAATTGAGCATGTAGGTGGAATTCTGAACTCTGTGGCAAGGCTCCTGTTGTCATTACCAGGAGCAGGGTAACTCTGCTTTACTGTGTCACACACTCTCTTTATACTTTAGGTTCTCATGAGATAGGGAGTAAATGCATCCTTTGTAAACAAAATTAAGTGATCAAGTGCAGTAGCTGACCTTTTGATATTTGATCTATCAATTTTATGTTTATGGTTGTTTTATGACTTTTTTTGCAGTATTTGTTGTGTCGCAAAAAAAGGGATTATCAAAAGCTGTTACTGAGCCACAGTCTAGGCAAAGCCCAGAAATACCACCTATAAATCTGCTTGTACTAAAAAAAAATCAGGAATAAACTGTGATTTAATATGACCTGGCAGTTTGAGTGTTCAAATCAAGACCATCGCCATCATTTAACTGATAATGAAACACTAAATTTTGAGAATTGCTTAAGTTGTAACTACAGTGGCCATTCTCGTAGTGCATTAGTGATGGTTTGCCAGTTGAGATCACAGAAACAACTCCTCTTCCTGAGTCTTAAACCTCCTATATATAGAATTTATTAATCTATTGGGTCATAGGCCAGATTTGGTCTAGAGCCCTTCTCAGACTCTCAGACTGACCTGCTTTTGTTTGTATGTTGTGGCTCAAGTCAACGACAGCTGTTGCTGGACTAACTTCTCCTACAGGATACGTGAAACTGCTTATTAACATTGAATATCAAAGTGAGGAAGACAATTAACATGAAATAGGAATGCAGTTAATGTTTTACTGAAGATTTAAATGAACTAAATGTAAACAAGCAATTTCCATTTAATAACTTTTAATGATCAGCTGTGTGATTCACTGTTGCTGTTTTTGTCTCAGATTTTGATGCGATTACAGATCCCATAATGAAGGCAAAAATGGTGGCTCTTAAGGGGATCAACAAAGTCATGGCACAGAGTAACATGGGGATGCCACCAATGGTCATGAACAGGTAGGCAACACTTGATACCGTTCTTTAGGACTACAGAATGTAAAAGGAAATGACCGAGCTCAGGGAAACTGTGTACGGGAAATGAAGAAAAATTCTGTCATGTAATGCACATTCTAAGCTGACACAGGATTATCTCCTAAGATTAAAGCCAGTGTGAGAGTGGGAACTATAAAAGGTATTCAAATGCATCAGACTTGTGTTCCAGTAGTCATGTCATGGGTCAACATGGCCAGCATGGCTTCACTGTTGATGCTCTTCTTGTTTTCACACTTACTAATTGGGTGATGATACATCTCCCACTGGTTGTGCTAGAAAAACTGAGGGTGACCATTAACAGTGGAACCTCATATTGCAGCAAATCATTTAATGCTGGGTATAAGTAAGATTTAGCCCAAGTAGTGGAAGTTCCATCCTCTGCTTAAATCCTTTCTGAGGACAGAAGGGGCCATGAGCTGTGTAGGCTGCACCATGACTCTCCTTAGGGCAGGTGTGGAGTCCATGGGCCAGGCCTGTTCTTTTGTGTGGCCCTTCCAACTGGGTTTTCTCTGTCCAGTGCCCCATGGTAATAAATGGCTTACCCAAAGTGTACATTTACCCAATTCCAGTTGACTGTGATGGTGTCCATGAAACCTAAATACATTCAACTGTTTATCTTTGAATTATAAAATACAAAACCAGATTTGTGTGTGTGTGTCTCTCTGTTTTCACTGTTCTAGCACAGTAGGTCGTATTTACATCATCTCTCTGAAAAATGTAAAATGCAATAGTTTCAACCAAAGGAAAAAGGGTGTCTGTACTCTCCAGATGTTGAAAAGGTTTGGTACAGAAGTTGAAGTGAGTGTCTGTAAAAATATTTGTGTGCTTCAAGTTGAACATAATAAAGTTGTCTCTCTCTCCTAAAATGCCAGTTTGCAAGGTTAGTTTCTCTTTCTGTTTATCAATAGATTTCCCTTCATGGGTCAGCCAGTGCCAGGGGCTCAGACCAGTGAAGGCCAAAATCATATGCAACAGGCAATTACACAGGTAATGCAACTTGATGTGGGCTTAAAACAAAACTGTTCAATAATGATAACTAGGTTTTGGGTATTCTAATGGAATCATGATTTAACATCCCTGTCTGTTTGTGTTACTGAAATTTCTAGGATGGAAGTTTGACACCTCAGATTTCTAGACCTAACCCTCCCAATTTTGGTCCTGGTTTTGTCAGTAAGTAAAGATTTAATGATTTATTATATGGTTTTTGTTTTGGTTCTGTTTTGCCTTATTTTTTTTTTCATTTTAAAATGAACTATCCTGTCTCTAAAAAAATAATAATCCTTTTAAAATTGAGTCATTTAATCATTACTATGCCAGGTAATGAAGGGCTGTGTAGTAAATGCTGTTAACATTTTTTTTCTAGAAGCTGACATCAACAAAACACCATAAGGAAAGAGAGAAACAAAAAATTAACATTATTTGGATTTGTGTGAGAGCAGTAATCTATTAACTGGCAAACTCCTGTATCAGAAATCTGGTCTTGGGTTGTGTTGCAATATTCTGAGCTCAGTGATAACAACTCTGTGTGTTGATGGAATTTTTTTATTTCAGAACCAGAAAGTTTTGTGCAGCATCATTGTCATTTGAACAAATACCAGAAAGAGCTTTCCAGGCACTCATTAGGCAAGCCTGGCTGTGAAGCACAGTTGTTGAAAGCAGAAATATACTGCACTGGGTTTTTCCATTCCATGTTTCTATCTGGCCTAGATCAATTGTGAATCCTAGTCTCTGTGATGAGAAATGTCTATTAGCAAAAATTAAAACTGAGCATATGTTGTGAGAGGAAGACATACATTGATGATGCCCAAAAAAGTAGTGTTTCTATCACTACAAATACTTCACTTGATATTTGTGAATAAGATACAGAAGTAAACTCCTTCACATTTTCCAGAAGCTGGAGTAGCAGCACTGAGTATGCAATAAGGAGCTTTGGCAATATTATCTGTATTCATTATTTGTGGTGAGATTTCACATGGCACTCAGCATGGCCCTGCTCTGGTTGGGTGGTGGTGGGTTCTGAGCACTTGAGTAAGTCTGGTTTTCAATTCAGCAGTAGTTACTCCTACCTGGAACTCGTTAAAATTTCAGTAGTTTCATGTTTCCTATGTTAGTCCCAGTGTTTCCACTCAATTGTCGCCTCAGTTTTTGGGACCAGTTCTGCAGAATTTTTCCCTGAAAGCACCTTGAGGCTGTAGCTCACTTTGAGAAGGTTTAGTTGAGCTGTTCAGTCAAAAGCTGTCACTGACACGGTGGCTTGTGGAGTAGAAGGTGGCAGGGTCTGGAGCACGAGGATGATGTGGTTATATTGAAATCATGCTGCTGTGGGGTATCTCTGTTAAAAAAGGATCTTCACAAGGAAGAGCTGTGCTTATTCATGGTGTCCCAGCTCACTGAAAACGTGATCAGGAGATAAATGGCACCATCACCAATGTTCTCTCTTGCTCTCTGTGCTTAGTGTGGGTGAAGTGTTATCGGACACGATTGTTTTGCCTCCAGCAAAACATCAGAGAGCAGTGGACTGCCCGTGGCAGAGGAGCATTTCTCATTTGAAAGAAGAGCAATGACACAGTTACAGCCTAAATGAGAGACATTTATTCTGGGGGCATGAAATGGCACTAGTGCTGAAGGCCCCGTGCTGAGGGCTGACATTGACAAAGTGATTTTTACAAAGACAGTGTCTTTCTTTCACTTCATGAATATTTCGTGGTATTCATCATTTTAATATTTTTCTTAGAAGTTATAATAAAAATAAATTTTGTATGTACAACATTTTTCTGCAAAACTAGACTTAATCAGGCCATGTTTCCTGTAAGTTTATGTCTTTGCTCCCTAATCTCTTTGTACTTGAGTACTTCCAGAGGTCTTCCATTTCCCCTTTTCTGTACAGGACAGGGAATCATTGGGTTCTCAAAGCAGTTCTCAAAGCCACATTTGCTCACTGGCAAGTGCATGTTTGCTGCCTCAACAGTTGGCTGATATCTCCTGAAATGGACTGTGTTAAAACTCTTTTCTCTCACAAGTCTGGTAATTTGGGTATCTGTCTAATTTACTCCAGCCACTCCAAGAACATGCTGCTTCTGGAAATACCAAATTCTGTGTCAAATTCGGCTGAATTTGACCACTAGTTTCTTAAAATAAGGGGGGAACCTGATGGTTAAACTTGAGCTTTAAAAGGTAGGATGAGAGCTCATTTCCTCATCTCCACTACGAGATTATATCACACTTCATTTCCCTTCTCCCTAGATGATTCACAAAGAAAGCAATACGAGGAATGGCTGCAGGATACACAACAGCTTCTTCAAATGCAGCAGAAGTACCTGGAGGAGCAGATTGGAGCCCACAGAAAATCCAAGAAGGCCCTCTCAGCCAAACAGCGCACAGCCAAGAAAGCCGGCCGGGAGTTCCCAGAGGAAGATGCAGAGCAGCTGAAGCACGTTACTGAGCAGCAAAGTATGGTCCAAAAACAGCTAGATCAGGTAATCATCTGTAATCCAGGCTGTTCACCTTGGCACTGAGCTGTCTCAGTGCTAGTAACTCTTTCCTTCAATTCTACTGAAAGACAGAGTGGAGCTCTCTGCCTAAGGGAGCCAGCCACAGCATTGCTCTGGAGAATAGGTGACACTGGAGCTGCAAAGGAGTATTCTGTGGCAAACATTATGACAAAAAGCTGGGTTAGTACTTAGGGAAGAGGGGAATTCCTTGGCAAAATGACTTGCAGCAGAGTTCCTGGCACCATGCAAAGCAAAAATGAAACATTCAGAGAAAGGTTTTAGCATGCAGAGCTTTGTTTCAGGCTTGAATGAACCTCCTAACCCAGTCTCCTTCTTTTATGGTTTGAAAATAGCTTTTTATATCTCTTTTTTTTATTATATCTTTAGTGTCAGACTAGTTTTATGGTCTGTCTCATTCCTAGGTGCTCATCATCTGTATTGTGTCGTGGAATAGCACAGGTCAAAGGGATGTCTGGAGATCATTTAGTCATGATCAAAGTAGAAGTAGCTTCACAATTAAATCAGGTTTCTGAGCACATTGTCAGTCAAGCTCTCTTAAGTCTCCAAGGGAAGAGATTTCCCAGCCTCTCTGGGCCCCTCTTTCTACATGTAACCACTCTCACTGGGCTTTTCTTTCTGTACATTCACTTGGAATTTCACATATTGTAACTGTGATAATAGTAAGTGAGATGAAACCTGTGATAGTTTTGTTAATATGCTTTACCCACCAGTAGTTAGCGCTGTGTTCCTCAAGACATTTTTTATAAATTATCTGTCATGATTGTCAGGATCAGCTAGTCCTGCTGAAAATGAAAATGCTTTAGAATTATCCTTTACTAGTATGAAGGAAGAAACTTGGCAGCAGACAGCTTGGAATGAAGTCCTGAGTGATATCTGACCCTTGAGTTCTCACTCCTGTGTTGCTCCAAGACAAAGTATATGCTGGATGGGATATTAGTTGGCTCATCTTTCCACTGTGTGGAAGAGGGATGGAGTGGGTAAATTATTTCTACATAATTTTTTCCCCTTCCACAAGTAGAATAAATGCAAAAAATTTCCCTTTAACCAATCTTCATTATACATACGACAGTCTAGTCTTATGGTGGAGTTAGACTGAAGCAGCAGCTTGCTAACCATGATACTGCTGGCAGATCCATTTACTGCCCCATAATTAAAGTTCTCCTATTTGTAACTTTTAAGTTCAAGTTTAATCTCCTTGTGGCAGAAGCCATCCACTGCCCTTCAGCCACTGACTTAGACCAGTCATCCACATCCTAAGCAGCATTTTGTTCTGTAGCTCGTTGGAGCTTAAATGAGGTTTAAAGTATAGTTTTAACCACCTTCTATTGGAAGCAATTTGCCACTCTTTCAAATCAGATCAAGTAATCTTTTTCTGCAATCAAACTGCTGTTAGTTTTTGAAAAGTCTGTGTTTGTATGGAGAGAGAAAAGAGCTCCTGGATCCTTATGAGTGGCTGCTCCTGGACACAGGCATGGAGAACCCAGAGCTGCCTGTGCCCCAGGAGACATGCCCTGATGTGAGACAGGGTTATTGGCTGGGCGTGGAGCCACGCAGACACTGCCAGATGGCCCCCGTGGCACCGTGCCTGTGCTCACAGGTTCTGCCCTGCTGAAACCTCCAGCTCAGCTCAGGGCTTCTGGGTGTGCTCAGCCCTGGGCCTTGGACACCTCAGCTCACTCCAGGGACAGTCCTAGCTGATCCACCCCTGCAGGCCCTGGAGGTTGTGGTGCCTCATGGTACAGCCCTACAGAGCCAGTACAGCTTTAGTGCTGTAGGACCATGGAGGAGCCCTGGAGCACTGGATCTGTGCAGTACAGATGGATCCAGTCAGTGCCTCTCTGCAGTGGCACTGTTTATCTGGCATGTCAGTGCCAAGGCAGAGCTCATAAATCATCCTGGACCCGGGATTATTGTGTAAATAACCTTTTGGGTACTTCTGTCCTGCAGCCTGAAGTGTGTCCTGTGGCACCACTGTTACCCTGAGCTTTCTGTCTTAGTCCTTATTCGGATAAAGGAGAGGGCTATCACACAATTGGAAATATGTTGCAGAGCTTTTCTATCCCTACATAAGCTGTGGAAGTCATAATAATCTAATGAACAGAAGTGAAAGAGATTTTCTATAATGTATGTATCATCAACCAGTGGATTGCAAATCCTTTTCTTTTTTTAGAGACAGGTTTAGTTGGGTCTCTGCAGTGTTTCTGAAAGGCTCTTGGCTTTTCCAGCTGACAGTGTTGTGTCCTTGCCTTGACTTCTCCTGCTTGTCTAAACTACAAGGTGTAACTTGTAGTGTCCACGTTGAGTTTGTTTTGGTCTTAAAATTTTAAATTTTCAAGCAGCAATTCTCTTATGACGTGAGATGTTTGAGGATCTGCTTGTGAACAAATGGGAATATCCATCACTGTTTTCCTGCAAACTTTTCCTTTCCAGTTACATATTTTTAAAATGTTGCTGTTGTGTGAACATCATCCATCTCACTGTTTTCCTTGTATCTTGTGCATGGATGGCAAGATCTGTAGGACAAGGATCACTGCTGGTTGAGGTTTGTATATTCTCTAGCACAGCGCAGTCTTGGTGTGCAATTAGAACTTCGAGGCGCTGTTGTTTCGTCTGAAGTCTTGGGCTGGGGGAGTGTTTCTAGTGAAATAATGCCTGTTTAGCATTAAACACACTGCAGAAATGCTGATTTGGCATGAGGTTCATTGTTTCCTGGAATTACAGTGGTGAATTACATGGTTTATGCTGCTTGACCCAGGCAGTTCATGGCAGAGGTGAATAATGCCTGTTTCCGTGTTTAGATCCGGAAGCAGCAGAAGGAGCACGCGGAGCTGATTGAGGAGTACCGGATCAAGCAGCAGCAGCAGTGTGGGATGGCCCCACATTCCATAATGCCTGGGGTCCAGGCCCAGCCACCCATGGTTCCAGGAGGAGCAGCACCAGCAATGAATCAGCAGAGTTTCCCCATGGTGGCGCAGCAGCTCCAGCACCAGCAGCACGCAGTGGTGATCCCTGGGCAATCCAACCCCACCAGGATGCCAAATTTATCTGGATGGCAACCTGGAAGCGCCCCTGCGAGTCACATTTCCATGAATCCAGCAAGGATGCAGCCTCCAATGACACCATTGCCAATTGCTCCTGGTGCACCGGCTCCTGTGCCTGGCCCAAATGCGGCTGCACAGTCAGGGCCACCCCCAAGGGTGGAGTTTGAGGACAACAACCCTTTCAGTGAAAGTTTCCAGGAGCGGGAGCGGAAGGAGCGCTTACGGGAGCAGCAGGAGCGGCAGCGCATCCAGCTGATGCAGGAGGTGGATCGACAGAGAGCTCTGCAGCAGAGGATGGAGCTGGAGCAGCACAGTATGATGGGGCCTGAACTGAATAGCAAAACATCCTTGTCTCAGGTACCTTTCTTCAATTCTGAGCTGCCTTGTGATTTCATGCAGACCCCGCGGCCCCTGCAGCCATCCCCGCAGCAGCAGCAGCAGCAGCAGATGGGGCAGATCCTGCAGCAGGGTGCTGTGACCTCCCCTCCTGCCGCCAATTTTATGCAAAGCTCAGAGCGAAGGCCGGTGGGACCTGCAGCTTTCGGACCTGATGCATCTGCTGTTCCAGGTGGAGCCCCCAATTTCCATAATGTAAAACAAACTCATGGGAATCTCCCTGGGGCTGCCTTTACGCAGAGCCAGGTCAGGCCTCCGTTCCCTTCTGCCGTACCTTCATCTCCGGTGCTGGGGAGCGGTGCCCCGTGTGGGTCGGACACTGGTGTGCCCCAGGCTGCAAACATCCCTGTGTCAGGCCAGTCTCTCATCCAGTTGTATTCTGACATCATCCCAGAAGAGAAAGGCAAAAAGAAAAGGACACGGAAAAAGAAAAAGGACGACGATGCCGAGTCCATAAAAGCACCGTCGACTCCACACTCGGATATCACTGCACCATCAACCCCAACCATTTCTGATGCTGCCTCCACCCCCACAGTGAACACCCCCAATGAGCCACGGCAGCAGGATGAGCAGGAGTCCGTGGAGCTGACGGGCCCCTCGGCATCCAGCACAGGAGAGAGCCAGAGCTCCCTGGAGCTGGAGGGGAAGCTCCCCAGCAGCAGCAGCAGCAGCATGTCCCAGAAACAGCCTGGGGAGAACGCAGAGGCTGAAAAGGCTAAAATGGACACACCCACCAGCCTCCAAGAAATTAAACTGGAAAAGGCAGAAACTGATCAATGCTCAGGTCAAGCTGAGCCTAAACCAGAAAATCCAAGCAGTATTAAGGTGGAGGAGGATAAGGTCACCTCACAGCCCACCTCTTCAGCTCTGAGTCCAGCACAGCCACCTGGTGCTCCGGCAGCCAAAGGCGAGTCAGGGAATGAACTGCTGAAACACCTGCTAAAAAACAAGAAGTCCTCATCTCTTCTAAACCAGAAACCGGAGAGCAGTGGCCGAGCAGAAGAAGAGGCTTCTGGGGATAAAAAGTTAGCAGAGAAGCAGAGTCTAGCTGAAGGAATGGTGAGCCTGATACTGGTTTTGTTACACTGTGGTCAGCAGCAGTCCAGCCTAGTCTTACCTAGTGCCTTATTGTGGGATCATAACCTACCTGTACAAGGGTGGAGGAAACAGCTTTAAGGAACTTTTGCCTCTTTCCTGCCTTTTCTCCACAAGTAAATCACCAGTGTTGAAAAAAAAAAAAATTTAATATGACTTCTTAGGTCAGCATATTCAGAAATCTCTAAAATGCAAAAAAAAAAAAANAAAAAAATTTAAAATGACTTCTTAGGTCAGAATATTCAAAAATCTCAAAAAAGAAAAAAAAAAAAAAAAAAAAAAAAGGCATTTTTCGACAAAAGTAATTTTTAAAATACTGCTTCCTAATATTAAGGCAGGATTTTGCAGTATGATTCCTAATCACTCACTGGTATGTGTCTGTACAGAGCATGGTGTGTCTGGGTGCTGCTTTCTTCTGTGGCTCCACCTGAGTCATCTGTAAGATTTACTAATTTATAAGGTACTTAAAAACAGACCTAAAGAAAAGTGCTTTCTGTGGAGGTAGGATACACTTTGCACATAGACTTGTTGGGCATTTTATTGTAATCTTAATCTCTGCTTTTGGGTTTTGACTGTCTAAACTACAAATTCATTGTTAAAACAAAATTTAAATGTATTTCAATGGAATAAATACTCATAAAACTAAAGGTAATAGTGAGCAGCAGGTAAATAAGTGCTAAATATCCACAGTTAAAACACGTGATAGGAATGTTAGAAGACTGGTGGTAGGGGTCATGTATAGCTATTTAAAATAATAATGAATTCTTTTAAAATTTACTTTCTTTAGACTTGCCTTGCCCTTGTAGCATTAGAGTCCCATTCTGATCCTTTTACCCAACTATGCTTCCATGGGAAGAAGGGCTTTGCAGAATTGTACTGGAAGTATTTAAGCAAGTGGTGCAATCCAGAAATGTTTCACAACACCTTTTTTGTTCCTAACCTCAAAATACTTCTGTATTATATTAACTTCCACAGCCTTCCTCTGCCACGAAGAATTTCATTAGGCCCTTGTGAACATCTCTAAGATTTCATACACATTGTTACTTTATTTTAGGGGATACTCAAAAGAGAATGTTACTGGCCTGTGAGTTTTTAATGATGTTTTCAGATGTCAGTGGTGGTAATGGGAAGTCATAATTCTGTCTGTAGGCACAGTTTAGCAGTTCCACCTGCCAGTAAAATACACTTTGTTATCAGTGAAATTTACTACTGTGTGCCTGTGCTTTCAGAGTCATGCAGTAAATCAGAGTGGACTGTGTATTAACATGTCCAAACTTCTGCTGCACTTCCTTTTTCACACCAGCAACCTGCAGGAGCCCAGATGCAAGGTGCATTTGGGTGCAGTAACAGCCAGCTCCAGAGAACAGATGTAGGACCTGAAACCAAGAAGCAGAGAAACAAGAGGGCTCAGAGGACAGGAGAGAAGGCAGCTCCTCGGTCCAAGAAAAGGAAAAAAGAGGAAGAAGAAAAGCAGACTGTTTATCCTAATGCAGATACCTTCATCCAGCTGAAACAGGTGAGTGGGCAGGGGCTGGGAAAGGCAGTCCAGAGGCCACGTGGAACAGTGGATTTCTCCCAGTGGAAGTGAAGCTGATGCTTAAGTTGAATTTTGAGGACAGAGTGGGGAAAATGTGAACCTCCATAAAATGAGGGAATTTAAGGTTTGGGGTTTGTTTAATTTTGGAAGGTGGGCTGACATGGCAGGTAGTCCCAAACCCACAAAGTTACCATCAGCTCTGGCAGCCTCTGGATGAGCTGGCAGGGAGCTGGAGCTGAACATGGGACCAGATTCCTTAAGAGAGAGTCCTGTGTTTGACAATTTCCTGACAGTGGATAAATTCCAATTCTTCTTTTAAATTAGAAACTGCTCTACTGACTGGAGAATTACAGTGTTCTGTATTATACTTAATTTCTGACTTTTCTTTTAATACAGCAACTTTCTCTTCTGCCTTTGGTGGAACCAATAATTGGAGTGAGTTTTGCACACTTTCTCCCCTATGGCAGTGGCCAGCTGAATGGTGGAAATCGACTTGTGGGAAGTTTTGGTAGTGCTACTCTTGATGGGGCTTCAGATTACTACTCCCAGCTCATTTACAAGGTATGGTTTTAATCTGGATTTCTGTTGTGTGCTCCCTGTGGGAAGAGAAGTCCGTGATATTATTACAACTAGTCAGAGTTCTTGCCTTTTATGCAACTAGGAGAAAAATAACCTTCTGTTGCTAGGCTAGATAGTGCAGTGGTGAAACAGTTACTATTGTTTTACTCTCTGAAAGTGGATATTGGTTCTGGAAGCTGTGTTGTTGTACACTAATTAAACTACAAATACTCTTTCAACAAATGGATGCTAAATAATGAAAATTGTAATTACAGTTTTGTGGAGCAGAAAAGACTGAATTCACAGTACTTTGCAAAGTCACTGAAAGCATTAAAGCATTTCTTAATGTGAATTAAATAAGAAATAAGACTTTTTCTCATTTGCCCACCAAGCCCTAACTAAGACCCTGGGATCTCTGAGCAAAATAGACTGTTTCTTGATGAGTTAATAACCCACAGCATTTAAAACTTGGTCTGTGAGATTGGAGTGGCAATACCGGGAGGGCAGTGGGATACTGAACAGGCAGAATCAAATTTGCTGCTTGGATACGCTAATAAAAAAACCCGAAATTATTAAAAGCAGTGGTGTTTTCTCCAGCCTTACAGTGTGCAAGCTGAGAATGGGACCTGCAGAAATAGTTGGTGTGGTCAAAAGTAAGCAGTGAGGATTAGCTTTGTGGGCATGACTACAGCAAGAACAGATACTGAAGTATCTGTACTGAAGTTCTCATTTCATTTTCATTTAAAATATGGCTAGTTGAACAAACCAGTGAGAAGTAGCCCAGAGTATGAACTTGCAGGGCATTTGCTGCTCCATGGTGGCTGCTTCAGTGACAGTTCATCCTGTGCTGAACATGAGGCAGCTTCCCCTTCCACAACAGCTGGGGAAGCTGACTTGTTCATGGTGCTGGAGAGTCACTGTGGAACAGCTCTCTCAGCATGGAGCTGAGACTTTTGCTGAAATTGTAGGAACTCGTTTTGAAACTGTTCCTTAAAATGTTCTTTGTGCATTTTTGTAATCAGTTTAGCCAGCAGTCTTTTTTATAGAAGTAAAAACAGTTTAGTTTAGTTGGTTAGTGATGTATTTGGCAGGGTTTACTCACGTGAACTATTTCTTTGATATCACTGATGTAAGAAAAGCCAATCATCGTGTCTTGTACAGTAGATACATTTCTGTCACATGCTTGGGTATCAACTGTGGCTGCATATCAGTTCTACATCTACATTCTCACCATCTATACACAGCATGTAGAACTCTGAGTGGGTTACATTGTCTGATACTGGAACAAGGCAAGCTCTCTCCCCGAGTTCCACCCTGATTGATGGTTCTTCAATTCATGTCATGCAGCAGAACAATCTGAGCAATCCCCCGACCCCCCCGGCCTCTCTCCCTCCCACGCCGCCGCCCGTGGCCTGCCAGAAGTTGGTCAATGGCTTCGCCACTACGGAGGAACTCGCTGGCAAGGCTGGAGTGCTGGGAGGCCACGATGGTAAGCTCATGTGTGTTAGTTCTGGAAAGTCAGTGCTGCTGATAGCAAATGGCAGAACAGAGTCACAAAATACGCTGAGTTGGAAGGGACCTCCAAGGATCATTGAGTCCAGCTCCCAGCCCTGCACAGGACAGCCCCAACAATCCCACCTTGTGCCTGAAAGCGTTGTCCAAATGCTCTTGGAGCTCTGTCAGGTTTGGTTCTGTGACCATGTGCTGGAGAGCCTGTTCAATGCTCAGCCACCTTCTGGGTGAAGAACCTTTCTCTAACAGCCAACCTAAACCTTCCCTGATACAACTTCAGGCCTTTCCTTGGATCCATTCACTGGTGACCAAAGAGATCTACACTTGCCCCTCTGCCCCCCATCATGAGGAAGCTGGAGGCTGCTGGGAGTCTCAGTCTCCTCCAGGTTACCTCCTAGGATGCTTCTCAGTTGCAATATTCCTTTAGAGTAACAAAATGCCCAGACTTTTCAAGGTTATAATCATTACTAGCCAGCAATGTTTTACACCAGTATTGTGTCAGGTGTCAGTGCCTTTACCTTGTTCCTGTTCAAAAACGTGTTGAGAGCTAGACACACTCATAAAAAATGAAAAAAAAACCCCTTAAGATCTGTTTTTTGGTCCAGTACAAATGACTGGTGTGAGCTCAAAGCAGCTTATCCAGAATGTGTGCAGCCCGTATGTATTTCCTGATGCTTACAATTTGAACAGTTAAAATTGCTTTCTCTTCTCTGTACTGGCTCTTTGTAAATACTATTCAGTGATTAAAATCCTTTTTTCACACCCCTTTTCCTTTGTTGTTACAAAGTCATTGGTTTTTTTGTAGTTTTGTGGGTTTTTAAGTAAACAAACATCCTCTCATAGTGGCAGAAGACACACTCAAAAGCCTTTCAAGCCCTGTTTGCTTAAAAATTGCAGGTTTTTGTAAGATGGAAGTTAATCCTGAGTGGTCACAATTGTTTGAACTCCCAAGTTCTGAGAGTGGTGTCACCATCAGGCCCCACCCACAGCCAACGGGCAGCATGTTTGTCCCTGAAAGAGCTGTCCAGATGTCTCATTGTGCTGTGCCTCTCTGGTTTCAGTTACCAAAGCACTGGGGCCAAAGCAGTTCCAGTTGCCTTTCAGACCACAAGATGATTTATTAGCCAGAGCAATGGCTCAAGGCCCCAAAACTGTGGATGTTCCTGCTTCACTTCCAACACCGCCTCATAACAACCAGGAGGAGTTAAGGTAGGTTTTCCTTGACTTCTTCATAAAAGCATTTGGATCAGATTCTGTGGTCTTTCAGTGGATAAGACTATGAAGGTGTAGAGAAACAAAATCCTTTGTGCACAGCCACAGAGGGGCAGAGAATGAAATGGGGTCATTTTAACTCTTCAACATTCCACATGTAGAGAGCAGCATAGTGAAGTAGATGATTCCATCCACTGCTAGATTCTGTTAAATTGTTAGGAATTCCTTACCTTGATCTCTTAAAAGTGGAAGAAAACGATACAAGTAGGTGCTTTTACTGGAGCAGTGTGGTGCTTTAGTGGCAGGTGACTGCTGTAGCAGCAGCAAGACTGTGCAAGAGCCAGCCTGAAACTGCACAGCTCCACTCAATTTCCCAGGTGAGAAACACTGGCTGGAACATGAGTCTCCCTGAAGAGATCTTTCTTTTGCCTCCCTTTCACTTGCCTGCCCAAAATAGGGATGTCTGTGAAACACTGGAGCCACTTTATATGTGGACAAAGACCAGACAGTTTAAGTATTAAAACAGTCCAAATATTAAATGCTCATTTTTTCCCCTGGTGGATAGAGCCATGGGGAGCAGAGGGTTTGGCTTAGTTAGTGTCTTTGTTTTATTTCATGGATCTTTCCCAAGAAGTGTGGAATATGTGTGCAGTGGAATATGAGATACCCAGAGGTGATGGCCAACCACCTACTTGTGTTCCGTGACCAGTAGCAACAAGCAAGTTCATTCTAATTCCCTGTCATGATTTATAATTTTGGCTTACCAAAACTGTAGTCCATTTCCAAAACTGCTTTTTTGGGTTTTGTTGCAGGGTTCAAGATCACTGTGAGGACAGGGACACTCCTGATAGCTTTGTTCCTTCTTCCTCTCCTGAAAGTGTGGTGGGAATGGAGATCAGTCGCTACCCAGACTTGTCGGTTGTAAAGGAGGAGAACCCAGAACCTATCCCTTCTCCCATCATTCCCATTCTACCCAGCAGCACTGGGAAAGGTGAGGCTGCAGCAGAGTGAACACTTACAGCTAGGATTGTTTTGCTCTCTATTCTCATAATTGTAGGATTAACGTGCCGTATTCTGTTTTGTTTTCAGGTTCAGAAGCCAAAAGGAATTACGTAAAATCAGAACCTGGTTCAGGAGCGTTACCTGGTTCTGGCTTCTTCTCCTCCCAGCTTGGACCATCCCAGAATGGTCCAAAATCTGGCCTTATCTCTGTAGCAATTACTTTACATCCCACAGCTGCTGAGGTAAACGGAATAAGCCTGTGTTACATACATAGAGAACAACAGCAGTTAATTTGGTTTATATCTAGTGACGCTGAGGGGGTTACAGTGCAATAATGCTGCTGTTGCAATTCTATAATAGTTTGTATCTCTGCTGTCTGAACTGCTTGTCAGATGTAAACAAAGGTTGTTTTTATTACTGTTTTTTACAGAACATCAGCAGTGTTGTAGCAGCATTCTCCAACCTGCTCCATGTCAGAATTCCCAACAGTTACGAGGTCAGTAATGCTCCAGATGTCCCATCCTCCATGGCAGCCACCAACACTCACAGAGGGAACCCATCTATGGAGTACAGGCAGCACTTGCTCATGCAGGGTCCCCAGGCAGGATCCATGGGACCTGCCAGGATTGTGGGGCCCTATGGACTGAAGCAGCCCAATGTGCCATTCCCTGCCAACAGCAATGGTGAGTGGGCTTTAACTTCCACATGTTCAGTACCAGGGTTTTATCTGAGTCAATATTGATGCATTTCAGCCTCATAAACCCATGAATTCAATAGCTGATTCTTGTTCCAACTAAAACTTTTCTCTTCTTACGTGATCATATGGATGCTCCTGGATTTAACTGTGAGTAGTTCTCATCCATCTCAGATTTCCATTGTTTGTTACGTCACTGTCAGTGATGTAATAATTCCTGACGTTATTAGGGTTTTGTTTTTTTTTGTCCAGTCTGGTTCTAAAATCATTCAGAAGGATTGTTAACCATGCTGGAAGGCGTGACATGGTTGTTTAAGCCTGTGCATTCCTGTGTTAGTTTATTTTGTCATTTTTTAAACCAGAATGTGTTTTTTCCTGGTTTGCACAGTTGGTTTGGGTCTGATTAATACAATTCATTTATCAGGTCAAGGTTTAAAGCCCTCCTTCCATGCCCTGTCGAGGAGGGTGCTAGTCCTCTAGACCAGTGAAGAATACTGTGATCTCTGATAAGTTTGGTTTGATCTGATGCAGCCTCTGACAGATAATGTGTTCCCTAGGTCTGGCTGGCTACAAGGATCACAGCCAGAACATGGCAGAAGACTCAGCACTGAGGCCTCGCTGGTGCTCCCACTGCAAAGTCGTGGTTCTGGGCAGTGGCGTGAGGAAATCCTTCAAAGACCTGCCCTTCCTCAAACAGGTCAGGACTGAGGTGCCCGGGGAGGGCCCTGCACTCAGCTGGGGCTCCTTAAAGCAAGGGATGGCACAAAGTCCTGCTTGTCCTGCCAGCCAAGAGCACTTCAGCTTCCTGTGTAGTCCCTCTTCCTTGTGTGTCCTAATTCAGGGTGGGACATTCAAGCACGTTTGTAGTACAGCTAAAAAATGGCAAAGTTGTTGTTACTGATACAAAATTAATTCCAGTGCATTTCATAAAACAGGTCCTGTCTGTGGGAGTTCTCAAAGCTCTGCTACCAACCCCCTTCCCTGCCCTCTTCAGGGACCTCAATTCAAAAAAAGCTCATTTGTGAGGCAGCCACGTTGCTGTGTCAGGAATTACTGTAAGAGCAGGAATATTTGCACTCCTTTTGGACAGGAATCAGATTTCAGTTGCAATCTCTTGTCCTTACACTGGGAACTGTCATTCCTTCAAAAAATGTCATTGCTCTTCAGTGAACAGGAGGTGACTACACCACAAAGACATAGTCAGAGTAAAGGGTTCATGCAGGCAGGAATGCACTGAATTCCCAGTAAGATTTTGCAGATAGATCAGTAGATAAAACAGTGAGATCTGGCTTTGATTAGGCTGAAATGAGACATTCTTTTGCCATCTAAAGATAAAAGAAAATGGATTTTGCTTTGCGAGAGTGCCTATAGAGCAGATGGATGCATGCTGTAGAATGCTTTATTTTGATTGTTAAACTTCTGTGAGAGGCAGGAAATGCTGAAGAACAAGGGTGTAGGTGGTGGTAATGTTAGATCTGTCAAATAATCAAGTATTTATATCACAGCATCCCTCATTATTTCACAAATGTTCTACAAATAAAAGAGTTTCCAGCCAGATTGGAAGACTCATTTCATTACACTTACTATGTGAAGAATGGTATTAAAATGCATTTCTTACACTCTTCTGTGTTTGATTTCCAGGATTCCCAAGAAGGCTCAGATAAAATGAAGGACATTGTATTCTGTAGCAACAACTGCTTTGTTCTTTATTCAGCAGCTGTGCAAGCAAAAAACTCAGAGAACAAAGTAAGTATCAAACATTGGCAGACCCGAGTGAGCTGAAATTATTGCAGCTATTTGTTGGAGAACAGAAAGGGGCCGAGGGGGGAGCTTGCACTTCATTTGAGAGGTTTATAAATTAATTGCTCTATATTCAGATGCTGAGATTCTGAACCAGCAGTGTGAAGTAAAACTCATATTTGCAGAACTTTGTGTCTGACAGATGCATGGCAGAAAAGCCACCACCTTTGGCTGCCCTCCCGGGCTTTGAAGATGCAGTCTCAGAAAATCAGTCATTCGAGTTCTCCAGGCATTGTAAACAACCAGACATTTTTAAGGGGTATATCCTGCATTTGGATTTGGCTTATACACTTAAAATTACAGCTGTGGAAATAATAATTGAACAGCAAGTTTGTAAAAAGAGTTTCATTAGTTCAGTGTAACTGGGAAAACAGAATCCTGTTCCCTGACTTTATTTGGGCGAAGCTGCTGTTTTAAAGCATTAATTACCAAAACACCAGTAAGGAGCCTGTGAGAGCTGACAGTGACCAGGAAAAGGAGGTTCTCATTATTGGAGAAGTAAATCTGAGGAAGTTCATTCAACTGAAGGTGGAATTAGGCCAGGGAATTTTCTCAGGTGGTCCCAAATATTCTGCTGTAGTTCTGTACCTGCAGACACTGTGAGGGTTGTCCCAACACCTGAGAGAAGTGAGGCATCATTTCTTGCTGTGTCAAAGGTCATTCAGTGTCAGAGGAAGGTGAACTTAAATTTATCTAATCATTAAAAGTGAAATAGTCTTCAATGAAGACTTGAAAGATCCTGCTGAGTTTCTCACAGTTAAATTTTTTTAGTATTTATTTTAACTAACTTGTCTTCTGCTGTTTCTAGATCAAATGTACCTTTTTTCCCCTAAACCATTGGACAGAACAAGCTGGGTCCTTCAAGCTTTGCCTAATTCATGTGTTCTCATAGTCCTGTATAGACTGTATAGTTTGAAGCCTTCCTTCATGTGCATCCTACTTACTTTCTCAGGAGGAATTGAAATCAAAAAATACAAACCTTGAGAAGAGAACTCTGTGTACCTCCATATCCTTTTAGTGTCCCATGTAGCTCATTTTCAGTTGTGTATAAACATTCCTCTACAAGTGCATCAGCATGTACCTAATTAAGTTAATTAAATGTCATGTTCAGCCTCTTGATCCTTTAATTTACTCTTTCAAGATTAATCACACAAGCCATGTTAAGCACTTCATAATCTAAACTTCCTTTGTTGTTCCTGTTTTCTCTTAGGGTTTTGGTGTTTTGTGGGGTTTTATTTTCATGAATCTCTGCTGGTAGAATTCTTGTTTACTGGGACTGAATAGTGTAAGTCCTCAAGTTGTGTCTAATTCAGAGCTCTGCAGGAATTAATCCTCACTTGTTTACAGGAAAAAAATTCGTGGCATTAGTTACAAATTTTCCACTTCTACCGAACACTAGATTCTTGGGATTAAATTACTTCTATGACCCCTATTTTAAGTTACTTTGTGTTGTAACAGAACTTTCTAAGAATCCCTAAGAACTAAAGCTGGCACTCAGCTCACCAAGGCAATTGAGGAGTTTTGCATTCAGAACCTGGACAAAGAATTATTTGTGCTTTCTCTTGTATATTAAAGGGGCACCATGTTCTAGGCAGGCTGGGAGAATTTCCTGCTCCAAATCCTGGCCCAAGATGTGGTAACATGCGTCAGGATAATTTCCATCTTTCCCTGTTGCTGCATCTTGATTTTAGGCATTTGGAGCTGCCCATGTTTTTGGGTTATATTTATCGATTAACAAGTTTGGGATCTTTTTCTTAAAGAGTTTTCTGTTGATTATCAGGAGTCGGTCCCGACCCTGCCACAGTCACCGATGAAGGAGAGGCCGCCCAAAGCATTCCATCATTACAGCAACAACATCTCCACTTTGGACGTCCACTGCCTGCCTCAGCTGCAGGAAAAGGTTTCTCCACCCTCATCACCCCCCATCATGTTCCCCCCTGCATTTGAAGCAGCCAAGGTAGAGGCGAAACCAGATGAGCTGAAGGTAACGGTGAAACTCAAACCCAGGTTAAAAGCAATACACAGCAGTCTGGAGGACTGCCGGCCTCCCAGTAAGAAATGGAAAGGGATGAAATGGAAAAAGTGGAGCATTCAGATTGTGATTCCTAAAGGATCATTCAAACCTCCTTGTGAAGAAGAAATAGATGAATTTCTTAAAAAACTGGGCACAACCCTTAAACCAGACCCTGTGCCTAAAGACTACAGGAAGTGTTGCTTCTGTCACGAGGAAGGTGACGGATTAACTGATGGACCAGCAAGGCTTCTCAACTTGGACTTGGACCTTTGGGTCCATTTGAACTGTGCTCTTTGGTCTACAGAAGTCTACGAGACACAAGCTGGTGCCTTAATAAACGTGGAACTAGCACTGCGGAGAGGCCTGCAGATGAAATGCATGTTCTGTCACAAAATGGGCGCCACCAGTGGTTGCCACAGGTTAAGGTGCACTAATATTTATCACTTTACCTGTGCCATTAAAGCACAATGCATGTTTTTTAAAGACAAGACCATGCTTTGCCCCATGCACAAACCAAAGGGAACTCACGAGCAGGAGCTGAGTTACTTCGCCGTGTTCCGGAGGGTGTACGTGCAGCGCGACGAGGTGCGGCAGATCGCCAGCATCGTCCAGCGCGGAGAGCGCGACCACACCTTCCGTGTGGGCAGCCTCATCTTCCACGCCGTGGGGCAGCTGCTGCCACAGCAGATGCAGGCCTTCCACTCCTCCAAAGCCCTCTTCCCCGTGGGCTACGAGGCCAGCCGGCTGTACTGGAGCATGAGGTACGCCAACAGGCGCTGCCGCTACCTCTGCTCCATCGAGGAGAAGGATGGGCTCCCGCTCTTCGTCATCAAGGTGGTGGAGCAAGGCCACGAGGATCTGGTTCTGACTGACACAACACCTAAAGGTAAATTTTGTGAGCTGAGATCATGAATTTGTGGCTTTGCTGTTCACGGTGGTACTGCTGATTCCTGTGGTACCGTACCTGTTTGAAGCAAGTGTTGCAGGTGCTGTTCTAACATAATGTTAATAGGGAGCTTGCAGGGCCCATTTTTAATACCTTGCTGTGAAGACTATGGATACCTCTGAAGAAATTGTATAAGCTGCAGATCAGAAGAATTGTTCCAAGTCCACAGAGGAGACCCAAGACTGAATGTTGAAAATGAACTAAAGCAGTATGCAAGTCAGTGCAGGTTTCATTTCCTGAAAAGTGATTTTGTTTAAACACAGAGCCACTGCTTGGTTATCTTCAGATCAGCTGGGTGCAAGTTAGGGAGCTGTAAAAACAGCTGAGTGACCACAGGGTGGGTAATGTCTCTGAAGAATGGCAGGGTGTCCATAAACATACGGGCAGGCCTTGGAAATTGGCTCTTTGCCGTGCTGGATACCTGTAACCCTGTGGGTCTCAAGGCCTTGGTGCTGTGTGTGCTGATAGTCTCACAGAATGAGCACTGACTGAAATCAGTCAGTGGAAATAGAATATGTTGTGTATTTTCAGAAAAAAATCATACTTTTGCAGGATTTCTCAAGAGAAACTTGTCCATGTTCTTGCCAGAGGATTGAAAGTTTCCCTGCTAGGAACACTGAAAGCTTCATTTCTGAGAACTGAGCGTGCAGAATCAAAGGAATCCCAAAAATTAGCAACTCAACAAATCATTCTCCACTTCACTTTTTAGATTGTGGCCTGTTTGTGTAGGCAATCAGAGACAAAAGCTTTCTCAGTGCTGGGTTCTGGTTCCCATATCCTCAGGCATCTGTTTTAAAACCAAGTGCAATAGTTTTTATTTTTTGATCATCGTAATTCTCTCCCAATGGTTGTGTAGGTGTGTGGGATAAAATCCTGGAGCCCGTTGCTTCTGTTAGAAAAGAATCTGAAATGCTCCAGCTGTTCCCCGGCTATCTGAAGGGTGAAGACCTCTTTGGTTTGACAGTGTCTGCAGTGGCCAGGATTGCAGAATCGGTGAGTTCACCACCCCAGTTCTTGCTGGATCATCCCACTTGCTGGAGAGGCACAGGAGAAGGGGAACAGAAAGAAGTGTGGAAAAGTAAACATTTTGTTACACACACAATTAAACACATCATTATTTGTATTTATTTTTTCTTTCTTCCTCTTTTTCTCTTTTTTTTTTTTTTTTTTTTTTTTTTTTTTTTTTTTTTTTTTTTTGCAGCTGCCAGGGGTTGAGGCCTGTGAGAACTACACTTTCCGCTATGGCCGAAACCCCTTAATGGAACTTCCTCTTGCCATCAACCCCACGGGCTGTGCCCGTGCCGAGCCTAAAATGAGTACCCATGTCAAGAGGTTTGTGTTAAGGTATTTTGTTTTAATTTCACATAGTACAGCCCAGGGTTTATAGGCTGCTTTAGGGTTATTTGTGCTTTCGTCTGCTGCTTACAAACCCTGTCGTCCTTGGCTGTGAATGTGCATGCCCCAGTCAGAGGAACTGCTTTGTGTCTCCGCTAGCTGGCTTTAAGTGTCTGTATGTCTGAGGATTTTTACTGGGTTTGCTGGCTGTTTTCAGAGAAATCTTCAGTTTTTCTTGTATTCTTTCCTGTTACATGCCCAATTCCTACAGGCCTCACACCTTGAATAGCACCAGCACATCGAAGTCCTTTCAGAGCACAGTCACGGGGGAGCTGAACGCGCCTTACAGCAAACAGTTCGTCCATTCCAAGTCCTCTCAGTACCGCAAGATGAAAACCGAGTGGAAATCCAACGTGTACCTGGCTCGCTCTCGCATCCAGGTTAGTTCCAGCTTCAGGACATGGATTTAAAAAAAAAACTATATATGCTTTTATTAATACCTGTTTTACAGCTAGATTTTGCAGATGTCATATTTTATATATAAAGATTTATCTGAGTCCTGATGAAAATTCAAAACTAAACCTATTGTAAAATTCCTTCCAGTCTCGTTCCAAAATCAGCAGTTTTTACTTGGCACATCAATTGCACAGATTTACCTTAAGTAAGATTTCTTTGTAATTACTGTAAATATCTTAAAAATTAATTTGTTATGGTCATCTAGAAAAAGGATTTTTTTAAGTTTTGGGGTGGTTAGTTGTTTGGTTTTTTTAGCCTATTCCTCAAAACCATAGTAAAACTTAAAAATAGAAGTACACAGTGGAAGCATGAGTTGCTCAGATCAAACTGATGAAGTGGTACAAGACCAGCAGGAAGAGCTCAGTACTTGTTTGCCTTCATAGGAGTATAAAATCCATTGCTTTATGTGAAGCTGCTGGTTTGCCCCACAGTCTGTTTCGGAAAACCTTTGTCACTAATCTGGCCGTGTGTGGGCACGGTTGTTGTTTATTTCAGGCTGGACTTCGCCGTGCCTGCGTCCCTCTCAGGTGTCTCTGGTCTAGCAGGACCCACTTTTATTTCTCAGTGAATTTATAACCTTTACACAGTCAGTGTCAGAGGGGTAAGAGCAGCTTGCTCAGCGAGACAGCAGCTGAGTTTTCTGGGATCTGTGTGAGGCTGGATTCTGCATTGGGCTGTTACTGCATCAATTATTTATCAGTGCTGCTTCTCTCTCTCCCCTTTCCACTGCTGGTTTGGGGCACAGTGAGGAACACAGCGTGAGTGTAAAGTTATTGACTCTCAGTGTACTTTCTGTAGGGCCTGGGCTTATATGCTGCTCGAGACATTGAAAAGCACACAATGGTCATTGAATATATCGGGACAATTATCCGGAATGAGGTAGCAAACAGGAAGGAGAAGCTCTATGAGTCTCAGGTAAGGATGTTTGTTCATTCTGTCTTTCCCCTTCCCCATTCAGACATTCATAGAGCAAAACAAATGCTGTTCAGCCTGATGAATTCAGGTCCCCCAGTTTGTTTTCTGCTGTGCCATAAATGCAGATAGGCTTAAAATAAAACCAGAGGAGTCTACAGTGTTTAATAAATCTCACAGCACCCTGGTCAGGTATGGAGGACACAACTCTGTTCCAGAAGACACAACTCTGGCAGATGTGTCAGGACCTCTGTTTTTAATGAGAACTTCTTAAATTCAAAGCCACTTCCTTGGTGTAACTTGATGGCATTGTAACAGCTGGAGCCTGTCTGGGAATCAGTCAGATATCCCGGATAAAGGCAGTAGGAAGCTCATAGGGAAAACTGAATTGTCCAGAGGTTTGTGTTTATGACCCATCAACCCACACAAACCCATGGGGACGCAGGCAGTACGTGCCTGTGCTTTCTCTTGTGAGCCAGTGGGCAGTTCCTGATCTGGAATGAAGAGGGCACTTGGAGCTGGTCCATGTTGTTGGTTCATCACTGGCAATGCAGTAAAACCTGACCAGAGTCCTTGTGCCACTTGTGTCTTTCAGAACCGTGGCGTGTACATGTTCCGCATTGACAACGACCACGTCATCGATGCCACCCTCACGGGAGGCCCTGCCAGGTGGGTGGCCCTGGAGTGGATCCCTGACCTCCTCCTGGGGCTGCTGGAGGCTCTGAGCGTGTGGGGTTTATTGTCTGAGCTGGTGTCTTCAGACTGTCCTATTGTCTCTTCCATCAGCTTTGCTTACCTCTCAGTTACGTCTATGAAGAAAGGATTTGTTTTTGATCCTTGATTTTTTGACACTTGATTTTTTTGACATTTTCTAGGTAAAGAAACAAGTACAGAGTAATGTAATTGTATGTGGAAAGGCAGTGAGCCTGCGGAGCTAAGGCCATCCTGAGGTTTGGTTCGGATTTGCCTCAGGGGATGGGTTTTCCTAAAAGGTTTCATCGGTCCCACTCTTCTTTCGTAGGTACATCAACCATTCGTGTGCGCCCAACTGCGTGGCTGAGGTGGTCACTTTTGAGAGAGGACACAAAATTATCATCAGCTCCAGCAGAAGAATCCAGAAGGGGGAGGAGGTAGGGCAGGGTCTGGCTTTACCCCCCTCTTGCCATGTGCATCCATTCTGTGATTCCCGGCCTTGTGCTGGGGGAGGTGACATTTCCATTTCCCTTTCCTATAAAACTCTGCCTGTCCCTTTCAGTGCAGCCTCTTCTGTGTTTTGCTGTTTAGCTTGTGGCAAATCCCAGCTCTTCCATAACCACTCTGGTGCCTCTCCTTCCAGCTTTGCTACGACTATAAGTTTGATTTTGAAGATGACCAGCACAAGATTCCATGTCACTGTGGAGCTGTAAACTGCCGAAAGTGGATGAACTAGAATGCATTCCTTGCTGTCTTTGAGGGTTGCTTGTCCCTAGGAAGAAGTGATTCACATTTTGATTTTGTCGACGGAAAATTGTTGCCTTTTTGAACGGGGGGAAAAAAAATAATCACTTCTGAAAATACAGATTTCTACACAACTATTTAAAAATAAAAAAAAAAAAAGGAAAAATAACCCACCAAGCACCAGAAGCAAGCCGGCAAAATCTGAAGCTGACTTTCCAGACACGTGGAGGTGAAACTGAGTTAACAGAATGGTCCAGCACTTTTGTTTTTGAGCTCACTAAGGAGAAACTGTTTAACTTGGGCAAAGAACCGTGGGCTGACCTGCAGGAGGGCAGGTGGCCACTATGAATGTAAGACTGAAATCACCAGCGAAAGGGAGAAGTCCAAAGTGCTGGCCACAGCCTTATTTGATAAAGGGGCAGGCCCTCTAATTAAAGAAAAAATTTTAAATAAAAGTAGACACCACTGAACAAGGAATGTACTGAAACGACTTCCTTAGGGATAGAGCTAAGGGAAAAAATAACTTGCACTAAAATACATTTAAATACTTGATTCCATGAGTCAGTTTATTGTAGTTTTTGATTTCTGTAAAATAAGAGAACCTTTTTGTATTTATTATTGAATAAGTGAATGAAGCTATTTTTAAAAAGAAAGTTAGAAGAAAGCCAAGCTGCTGCTGTTACCTGCAGAACTAACAAACTCTGTTACTTTGTATAAAAGTGTAAATATTTTGAGAAAAAAAAAAAGTACAGTATAAAAATAGTTATTGACCAAATGCTACCAGACTCTGCAGCAGTTCGGGTGCTTATTCTCAAATGTTGATAGGGATGTTCCAATATGATCTCACGTACTCACGGACACGCGAGTCCCACTTCGGAATAACCAAAATCTCAATTTAAAGAGAGGGGTTTTGTATGTTTAAAGCAGTCTCAACTGTGGTCTTATGAGAATTTTTTTAAGTAAACCTTAAGCCTGGTAAAGGCGTGTGTATTACAACTCTGACTTTTGTAGATGTTTGGGTAACTTAGATTAATTTTATTTGTATTATATTGTTGCATCCCTATTTCTTAAGTCAGGTTTTTTTGTGCTTACAATTTGTGATAACTGTGAATAACTGCTAAAAACCACCCAAAATAGAGGCTGGACATGGTTTTTATTCTTCAGCAAAAGTAGTCAAGGATTAGGTGACTGTTCAGCCTACATTAAATCATGTAAACAGCATAGAATGAGTTGGAGCTTCAGTTGATGTGATAGCCTTCTTAAAAGGAAAACAAGGAAAAAAATTAGGTGTAATGTGCTTGCAGCTGCAGGACTCTGGCAATAGGATTTTGGAAAATGTAATTTAAAGATGTGTTTGTATGGATTGTTTTTGTTTACATTTCTTTAAAAAATAAACACTGTTTTGTGTTTGCTTGTAGAAATTTAATCAGCATTTTGAACCAGGTTAGCTTTTTATTTTGTACTTAAAATTCTGGTACTGACACTTCACAGGCTAAATATAAAAAAAAAAAAAAAGAAGT
>VXBU01004358.1:362677-443414 GCA_013400315.1 Bombycilla garrulus
AAAAGAAGTTTTTTTTTTTTTTTTTTGTGCACAATTAAAGTGGACTGTAAACTGTTGGTATATTCAGTAATACAGTTCTGAACTTGTAATGTATATGGCATGATGTATTTTTATCTTACAGAATAAATCAATTGTATATATTTTTCTCTTGATAAATAGCTGTATTAAATTGTTTCTTGAATATTTTTCTTCTCTTGTACAATATTCCAACATCCTACCAGTATTTGTCCTACAGTTTTTTCTGTTCTGTATAATAGTATCTAATGTTGGCAAAAAAATAGAAAAACAACACAAAAAAAGAATTTTTTGAAGTATACAGAGTGTTATGGGTTTTGGAATTTGTGGAAACAGATTTAGAAGATCAGCATTTACAAATAAAAATATTTTACATCTATAAAGTGCATCCCGCTGTTGTCAGTTGCAATGTCTGGTTTCTGCTTCTTCCAGGGTCTGTGTCTCCTTCCACCATTGTGAAGTATTTTGCCTTCCAGAGCCTCCTAAATTTCACAGTGGGTGACACATCCTCATCTCAACCCCTGAGTCTGAACACTTCACACCAAAACCATGCCAAACCATGCCAAGCCATGCCACTGGCCCCCGTCCCCTCCATCCTGCAGGAGGGGGAGTGAGCCAAGGACGGGGTGGGGTTCAACCTCCACGTTGCCACTGTGACAGTGCTGGACACCAGAGACATTCCCAGCAAGCTCTCAGCACAGATCCAGACTGAAAAAAACACTCCAAGATTTACCCTGGAGCAGTGGGAGCAGCCAGGCCAGAGCTGTTCCCTGCTGTTACTTACAGGGTGCACTTTAGCTGCTGCTCCTCTGGCAGCCACGGGCTCCACCCACGCCAAGAGCCGGCGAGAGGGAGATGACTTGAGACAGGGGCTTAAAAATCAGCCCCAGGCTGAGCTTCCTTCTTTACAATACTAAATTCTCCGTGTAACAGCAGCAAGCTGGGGGCTGTGACAGTGCCTACTCTGGGCTGAGGCTTTTCCTTCTCTGCTTCCTATTGACCAAAGCCTCTTAGGGCAGCTGGGAGCAGTCACTCACAACACTCTTGATTCCAGCCTACATGGGGCAGCCCAGCTGGGAACAAGCCCCTGCCCAAGGCTGGGTTTTCCCAGCAGAGATCTTTCACCCTCACGCAGGTGATGGCCTGGCTGTGTGGCTGCACCAGATCAGTCTGTGGCCAGGAATTCCCAGCAGGAACAACTGACACTGTCCAAAACTCCATCAGCTCCATCTGTTCCTGAAAACCGGCACCGCTCCTGGTGACAGCAGCCTCTGACTCTCCCCAGTGGGAGCAAAAAGTCAGAAATTCTCTGTAGCAACCCATTCAGACTGTAAATAAAGCAAGCTGCTGCTCTCCTGGTTTGAGGATGTGTTTGGATTTTCTGATTTTTTTTTTTTACTGTTTTTTCCTAAAAAGACAACATAAAGGCAAAAGAAGAAAATAAGAAAAGCAAGAAAAGGCCAAGCAAGGCTTCTGCACAATGTGGATGCCACCACCAGTGTCATAGAACAGCCCTGTACAGAGCTGGGAGCAGCTGTGCCAGCACCTGCTGCAGTCAGGGTGAACCAGACAGGCATAAATGAAGCTGCAGCCCCATCCTTTCACCCCAGCAAAGAGTGGAATTTCACACACAGCAACTCGCCAGGCTGCCAGTGCTGCCAGTGACAGGGTTCACCTGAGGTGACACCACATTCCAGCCCTACCCTGACTCCAGGAGTCACACGGGAACTGATGGCAAGACTCCAGCTGTCCCTGAGCAAGGCACAGAACAGGCTCAGCTGACCAAGGGGGCTGGGGTTGTTTTTAGAGGCTCTTTGTGGTAGGAAGGGGCGTGGCTGGTGTCTAACTTAATTACTCCCATTGTAATGCTTTATCTGGAAGAACTTCCACTTCAGGCAGTTCGTTCTGCTGTTTAAACCCTGATAACCTGGTTCTCCCTGCCAGCTCTCACTCTCTCCAGGACTATTGGAGGAGGCAAAGCAGCTGCCCTGTGGCCAGGCCTCTCTTACCGACTCCTTTGCACGCTCCTGCTTTTCTCCCAGCTGCTGCCATGGCAGGTGGCTGAAGGACCAGACAGAGTCTGGCACCAGCGAATCTCCTCTGCAGAAAGCTGTGGGTTTGTAATTACTCCAGCATTACCAGTATTTGCTTCATGCTGCCCAAAAGGTCAGCAAGTGGATGCTGGATAATTTGTGCGGTTGGAGAATGGTTCTGCTGCCCCAGTGGAAGGGCAAGGCTGTCCTGGCACTTCCGAGATCCGAACTGCGCGCTCCCAGGGACGGCGGTCGCTGTGCAGTGGGAAACAGCTCAGCTAGTGGAGCTAAGAAAAAATACACTTGGGTCAGAGCAGCTCTTCTCTTCTGCAGAAGCTTCCACACACTGAAGAGGCTGAGGCAGGAAGTCAAAGAAAGAGTAAAATAAATGAAAACGGAGAAGTGGAGGAAAAAAAACCCAGAAATTGTCTGGTTAAGCATTCCAAGATGTGAGGAAGGGAGAAAGGGAGTGAAAACAAGGGAAGACCCAACTGTCTGAACACGAGTTTGCATCAGTGTCTAAGCTGGTGCTTTCTGGTCCAACAGCTACAAAGAGTAAAGCCATACAAATTAATAAAAAAATGATACTTTATTTTAAATGCAGCTACTGTCATCAGTCATCAAAATAGACTTTGCAATAGTTACTTTCTTTTAAATAGGTGACAAATGACAGCAAAGAATTTAAACTACATTAAATGTCCTAAAATTAAAAGAATTAAATTTAAATACTAAAAGTGACAATTATCAGAAGATAAAAGGGAATAAAAATATTTTCCAGAAAAAGTAAAATAATTTTGGACAGTAAACCCATACTAGAAACGTAAATTATTGAGATACTGCACATGAAATAGTGAAGAACTCCTTTCTGTCATTGTCGTTTAGAAGATCCACAAAGCTGAAATCTCACCATTTAAATGACATTGTTCTCATGATTTCTCTTACTTAAAACCAGTCCAATAATCCAGGATCATCCAAGGAACCGATGATAAATTTCAGTTCTTCGTGCAGTGGGGCTGCTGCTCTCAGTGTGTGACCAGGGACCACCTGGACCTTCCCCAGCTCAGCTTCTCAGGGCAGGGCATTTCCAGCGGGTCCTCCGATGGCTGTGCTGGGCGTAGCAGCCAAGGGCCCCGCACAAAACCTTCCAGAATGCCTTCAGGTCCTGGCTGAAGGGGAAGCAGGGCTCAGCTGAACTCTCCTCAGCCCCCGGCTCGCTGCCTCAGCTCTCAAAGTGCCACTGCTGAGGAAGGGAGCCATCACAGATGGCCACGGTCACGTAGCCCTTGTGGCTCAGCGGATCCACCACCTTCAGGCACTGCCCCACGGAGACCTGGTACAGACGGTTGTTTTTCTAGAGCAGACAAAAAGACAGATGGGATTTATTTACTAAAACTTCTGCTCTCCATTGCCCAAGTGGAGCTGAAAGCGATGCCCGAGGGGAGGGGATGCTCCTTCCTGACCGATGAGCCTTTCAGCAGCCTCCCTGACACACCAGACCCACAGCAGCAGCAGAGTACAGCACACCCCATAACCACATCCAGACTTTGAAACAAAGGCTCTCATGTCCTCACAGGCCCCCATCGGGGATTTTGTTTATACCATGAGTTTTTTCATGAGGTGGAGAGATGATCAAACCCCTTCCCCAGCACTCAGCACAGACAGAGCCCACAAGGCTGTAGTGGCCACACACAGGTCATGGAAAGGTCTGGAAAGGGCTTCTCTGCACTACCCCAACAGCTCTCATGGGCAGTTCTCACCTCTTGCTCTCCTGCACAGAGGGAGCAGATACACAAGGACAGCCATGCCAGACTCTGTCATTGCTTATGGCCACAACCAGATCTCCAGTGAAGCAGGAAGACATGGTAAGAAAACACAACTCCTCCAAAATATCTTCCCAATCCAAGTCTTGTACCACAACTGACAGTGCACAGTTAGTAATTTCCCTGTATCAATGACTCACTCAATGGATTTCCCTTTGTTCCAAAAGACTTGATATCTCAAGGGTCCCCAGCCAGCTCTCATATTCCTTATGGGAAGGTGCCCCACACCTTCCATTTGCCTTTCATGCCCCTCTGAGCCTTCTTCAGCCCTAATTCAGCCTTTCTGAGAGGAGGGAACCAGCACTTGCAGTACAAACTGCCGTGGTGTGCTGACATCTTCCTGCTTCAGTTTCTATTCCCTTCCTGATCGATCCTAGTATTTGACTCATTTTCTTTTCTTGTGGATTGCTTTTGAGCAGCAATGTGACCCTGTGACCCTTTTGAGCAGCAATGTGATCCACCTCCACACCCACAGTGGCCACGGCCAGCTCAAAGCTCACGTGTCACACATGAAGTGCAGATTGTCCAGCCCTGCACAGGCATCACCAACAGCCACATGCACCCAGTGTCAGGGGCCATTCCCTCACTCCTGTAAGATCCCTGCCTGCTAACACAAGCTGCAGGACCTTCAATAACCTCTGCTCAGCAGAACTATTCAGCTCACTATTCCCACTGCCCCTGGCAGCTGTGGCAGTGCTGGTGCAAGTGTCAGACACACACAGTCCTGGGCTCACACGGTATCTGCCTCTGTATCTCCACACCATGCTGGGCTGCAACAGGACTTGTGGGACTCCCCTTGGGAACTCAAGCTGCCAACCAGCAGCACAGTATGAGCCTGAGACAAGCTGTGCAGAGCTGTGCTGGAAACACCACTGGCAGGGTCTCCCTCCCTTTGTTCAAGCATGCTGGTGCTAAAGACTCTCTGCTAGGCTGAGGGCACGTGAGGGGCAGCCCCTGAGTGAATACCCAGGAGACAAATTCCACGTGTGAGCAGCACTGGCTCAGTTTTGTGGAATTGGCCACTCCAGGCTCTAACAATTAAACTAATGAGATCAATTACAGGGCAGAAGCAACTGCTCTGCCCTGTGCTTCTTCAAGCACTAAGCAGGAATCTCCACGTGGACTCCTCCTGTCTCCCAGGCCTGCAAACACAACACAACAAAGCTATGGGGTGGATTTTGTTCTCTCTGGCATATCCCAGATGTGCCACAGGTGCTTGGGTGGCTGTGACTGGCAGAAGAAAGGCTCAGTGGAGCTGCAGAAACCTTCCTGTATTGCAAAGGGCCTGCATGTCCAGAGCTCAGCAAAACTCTTACTAAGACTGAAATGCAGCCATCAAAGCCTGTGCAACTTCTGTACAGGCTGCTTGAACCGTGGGCTGGGCCTGGTACAGTGCACCTGCTTGCTACATCTGAGGTTTAGTCACAATTAAACTCAACTCTGATATCCTGCTAGTGCTACTGTCCCTGGCTGAGACACTGATTACAAGTCATGTGCCACAAGCCAGCCTCTCCACTTACCCCAAATGTCCACTGCTGTGAGCCCCCAGAGCCGTGGCATTTCATCAGACGAGGGGGATCGGACGAACGCGTTTCCGAAACATCCAAGCAAAGAAGATTATTTAAAATCAGCTCGTGATCCTCATTGTAAATCCAGACCTGAAAGACAAGGCAGAAAGGCATTTACTGCAATGTTTCAGGGCAGTTTCCTTGAATCTTCTGTTCACCTACAGAGGAGATGCTTCACCATCTGGATGTCAGAGATGGGCCTTGCAGTGAGTGATAAGAATTGAATGCATCCCCTTCCCTGGGCCCACCTGCATGAAGCAGGAATACACTGCTTCATATTTGCAGCTCCAACTGCAACTGGCTTCCTGAATTTACATGAAAGAAGAGTTTCTCTGTGATGACACTAAAAACCACTGTCAGCTCCAACAAGCAGCAAGGACACGCTTTATCTGTCAGTCTGTTCTCTGCCACATGCTGCTTGAGCAGAGCAGGTGTTTCTATTCTTGGCACAGAAATGTGTCAGGCACCTTCAGGTGCTGCTGTTCATGCCCACACCCTGCTGGCTCTCAGCAAGGCACATCTGGCACAGCTGGACGTTCAGGGAAGCAGGAACAGCAGCCTGGTCCAACTGCAGGAGCTGCTGGTTCTCCCTCCCTTGTTTAGCTCCTTCAGGCCTGCAAAGACCTGAGCCAAGATCAGATCTGTGGAAGACCTGGACCTCTCATAACCAACAGGAGACTCTGAATCCCAAGCCAGAAAGCAAATAAATTCAAGAACTTGGGGGTGTGCACCTCAAAATATCCTGGCTTACAGAGGGGTAGAGAAAAGAGAAGAAGGTAAATGGGAACTGTAGCCCTGCAGTGCAGGGAAGATGCTGGGACCACGTGGCTCAAGAGCTATTCCAAATGCACAGTGGAGCCCTGGCACTCACAGGGCAGCTGGACAGCCCTTCCCAGCCTCTGGGGATGTTCTGCAAGGCAGCTCCCTTTCCCCTGACTTGTGAGCCTGTGAACAAGAGGAGCTGAGCCCCTCACACCTGTCCCTGAAGCACCTACAGACACACAAAGTTCCTGTGCTGAAATTCCCATTTCTCACAGCTCTTTGCTGCACTTGCCATGCCCACTGTGTAATTTATTTTTTCCATTAGGTCTGCATGAGTTTCACAGTCAGAGTATGGAATATCAAACTCCAGGCAGAAAAGTCAGGCACATAAATTTTGATTTGTCTCTTTTTTTGAAACTATGGCCTATGAAACTAAAACCAGCCTTCTGGAGGGTGCTGGGATTTGGGACAGAGCCTCAGTTGGACAGCATGACTGGAAAGCACACAGTTCATTATCACAGTGACTATTATAGCACAAGGAAGGCGTCCTTGGAAGAAGTGCACGGATCACATTAAAATTTGCCCCAACCTCAGGCATTTTGTGCCTTCTAAAATACTCTTTTCTGGTTAAACCCTGTCATGAAGAAGAAAACATGGCAAGATTAGAGAGGGAGGAGAGAATGGAGAAATGGCAGGACTTGCCAGAGAGTTACTATTGAAAGAATAATGATAGAGCCAAATCCAAACAAGAGATGAACTGGTAAGAATGGAGAGAGAAGACTGCAGTGACACAGGGAACAGATCTTCAATCAAAAGCTGAGTAATGGCAAAGAACACACAAGGCAGTGGTTAAAGCCAGTGTGATACTTCTTCAGAAAGGCTGACACAAGACAGCCAAAATTAATTTCAAACTAATTATGTGCTTAGTGTAGAAAACAAAGGAAAGAGGAAAAATAGGCCCAAATTTGGTTGCAAATCCAGATTAGAGTATCCCTACGTATTTGCAGATTATTAACAGATTCAGGCACTGGGAAAGCAAAGCCACCCCATGAGGTTTCTTTGTTACACAAATGCAAGCTTTAGCATACTCCAAAAATTATTAACTAATTTTCTGCTGAAGACTGCAAGGATTAATGTTCTGCTCTTGTTGATAAAGGCCATCAGGAGCAACAGCCTCATAAAGGAAAGAAACTCCTGGCAGGCAGCACAGTATTTTAAGTCTATAAGCAGAAAGGTGCCTTCCCAGGTTTTATGTCTCATTTCTGAGAGCTCTCTGGTATTTTCTTAAAAAACAAACAAAAAAAACAACAAAAAAAAAAGCAACCAAAACCAAACCCAACCATTAAAAAATCTAATCTATTAAAAAAAAAAAAAAGGCAGCAACAGAGGTGCAGGATATTTTCTTATTTTCAGCCTGCATGCCCTTCCTAACTAGCAGAGTTAGGAGACCATCACTGTGAAGACTTTGGTTTCTAAAACTGGGATTGTGTCCAGTTCCCACACTCAGGAAAGTAGCACCTTTAATTGCTGTCCCCCAGAGACACATGGCAATGATCAGCTCCAAAGGTCTAGGGAAAGTCACTGGCCATTTTCACTGGTGTCAAACAAAGTCAAAGAGATGCAATTAGAGTATAATGAGTCTTTTCTGGTTTCAAGTAAAACCTAAATTGGCAGATGCTACGGAAAAATCCCCTCTCCATAATGAAATTGATCATGTTTGTGGTTAAATAAAGTACTTAATTTGGTGAATGGTGTGGGAATGGTCTCTTTCTAGCAGCTTTTCCTCCCTGCCTCTTAACACAGGCAACAGGTTCATGAAAGGTGCATGGACATCTTCAGGCAGGTGCACAGCATGTACTACAGTAGGATTTGTGGACAAAACAAAAGGGAGGAGGTCCAAAGTATGAGCTCTGTTAGTCTAAACTTCTTTTACATAGGTGCATCTTAGGAAGATCTGGATGTTTAATCCAGACCCCTCAAAAAGTAGCTTAAGCTATTTACAGATTTAAGATTGAGGCTTCTTAGGACTTCAGCACCTTCAGGACTTTACCTCATCCACGGGACTCGGACAAATCCCACAGTCTTCTCCGAATTTCAAAATGCTATGAAATACCTGCTTGCCCTTTGGCTTTCAGAGAGCACTGGAGTGCAGCAAAAGGCATGGCTGGCCAACTGGCAAAGCTTGTGGACACACATTTTTATCTGATCTGCAAATTTCCTTAGTACCAGCACAATACATTGAAAATTTTCAGTAAATGCAACATGGTAATTAGTGCAGAAACAGCCCTCTGTCTAAAAAGAAAATCCCTGCCATCACCCATGGAGTATTCCTTCCATCAGTTACAATCTGTTGCTTAGCTTGGTATGGCTATACTGTTCTATCAGACAGTTTGTAAAACGTTGGAACCCAGGGGGCTCCTATGACACCTCTGAATGATCCAAACCCTGGCCAGGAGGCTTTTCAGCCTTGCCAGAGGTGTTGGAGACCCTGGATTGATACTGAGAATGCCTGTGGCTTTGATTTTAATCCATGGAACAAGTTATCAACTTTGTATGAAGAATTTCAGGTCACAAAAGCTTAGATAGAATAATAATAGTTATAAGTTCAAAGCAAAAATTTAAGTGTATGTCCAGAGAGGTTTGAAGCTCTGTTCAAGGAGGTTTGAACATCTGTACAGGGGCGTCTGAGGCACAAGATGGAGAATTCTTACACGTGGCATGTTACTTCTTTTTCTTCTTCATAACCTCCATCTTCTTGGGGATGTTGGCACTTTTGGATTGGCTTAGAATAGCAAGACACTGTCCATTGTAGATGATAGAGATTGGAAAGTAGTTGTAAATAAAGGTTACGTAGGTGATAGTATAAAGGGATGAAGCTGACCCAGGGCAGGCACAGTGTGTCTCTGGATGCTTGCTGTGTCGAACCTGGCGGGGCCGAGAAATCTGCTTTTGATAAGGAACTAATAAACTGCCTTGAGAACACGAACAAACGACTCCAGACTACTCCTTCAGCAAGGCGGGTTGGAAACCTGGACTTTTTTGTACACTGTGGGGTCACCCGGGACAGGGAAGACCACCACAGTAAAAGATCAGAATTCAGCTTAAGAGCACAAAAAAGCTGCCTCAGCCCTGGAAGGAGATGTGCCCAGCCATTTGCACCATCATATCCATCTGCAGATATTTCAGCCCCTGTTATTATGGATAGCAACAGCATCACAGCACCAAACAGGCCATGGCAATCTGGTAATCGCCACAAACAGCCAGGTTTGGTGGGCTGCAATCACTGCTGGAACCTATTGCTACCCTGAAAACCCAGCATGCTCCTGAGGGTCATTCCAAAGCACATGTGTGCCCTCTGTCCACAGTTCAGTGTGCCACTGATGCTTCATGACAAACATTAGAGGGACCAAAGAATGGTGCCTTCAGTAGTTTATGGAAAAGCAGCAAGAGTGAATTTGCACATCTTCACACCCAACTCCAGATGTGTGCTGTGTCAGGAAAGCTAACAGCCACGATCTAGAGATTTAAGGAGTGAGATCTTACAGAAGAATTGCACGTGGGAGCAAAACCTTGTGGTTTCTGAGCCTTGAACAGTTTGAGGACATATTCTTACATTCTGTGCTACAGAAATGTTAATACACCTTTTCTGAACCTCTGTGCTCGAGTACATTTTTTTCAAGGTCCAGAGCACAGATGCCTCTTCTGTCCCTTCAAACTTCTGTTCTGTAAGATCCCAGCACCTCTTACACTTGTCCCATTTCTAACAAGAGTCTTGTTATTTATTCCTAAATTTCTGTTCAGTCCCCAGAATTATCCCAGACTGTTTCTATTACAGTCAATGGAACATCCTAGTTTTCATTATAACTTAATTTTTACTGTATTTCTAGATATGACAAGCACTTCCCTTATTAGCTTATTTCTATAGCAAAAGTATGAACTGAATGTCAGTCATGTCAAGCCTGAGAAAACAGGACAGTGTGATGTGTGTAATTTTAACTCTACTTAATGATGACCACCTTAGTCAACTACAATGAAAAGATTGCCCACAATGCTGACAAAATTGAAAGCTACAGAATACCTGTTATTTCTTTAAAATCCAAGTTAAATGAGAATCTGAAATTCCTTAGCAGCCATGAAAGCTAGAGAAAACAAAGCAAGCATAAACCAAAGGCAAAACAGAATTGCTTTTAAGTCCAGTTCCATGACTTCAGAGAGGCTGGTCAGCTCTCACATGCATTCACCAGACCAAACACAGGCTTTTTTGCTAGGACAAAGGCATAAACCAGATAATTCTAGAGCAAAACCAGCTGAAAATGCCAACAAGTTGAGTGAAGCATAGTTAAGATCTTCCAATAGTCAGGATGTTTCTTGCTATTTTTATAAGCAGAAGCTGCTAAATAAGTGTCATCTTTCTCTACACTGTTCTCACATATCTATAGCAAGATTGTTCAAGAGGTTATGACAGCAAGTTGGCTGAATGCACTCTTGGGATTTATTAGGAGAACAAAATAAGTCAAATTACAGAAAAACAGTGTTGGTTGACATACTTGGTTGGAGAACAAAATCACTGGGAAAGAAGACAGCACAGCCAGTTTTTTTTAATGAGAACTAATTGCCAAATTTACCACTAGTAAACCAGATTAATGAGAAAAGAGGCCTAAGATCAACAATCAGAGCACAGATTTGTCTTTCTCAGCACCAAACAGATAACTGAAATTTGTTCTGGATTAAAAAAAAATATCAGAAAAAAGTTTTGATATGGAAAACCAACAGAGTTTCTCTTCTTCTTCAGGCATATGGCACTTCATTATGAGAATTACCGCAGCAAGGAAAAGGGAAGCCTAACTGTGTGGACAACGTGCCCAGGCTCTCTCTGCCACAGACAGAAGGGCTCAGAAAGCAGCACTGCAGCTTTGGTACTGCAAATGTACAATCACCTGGTGATGATGGTGCCCATCAGTTACTACTACACTCACACAGCCCCTATATTTACAAGACTTGCTGACTGTCTCACAGCTAATGGAACGGCTCAAATAGGAAAACTTCCATTCCCATTGCAGCTTTAATTGAGCCACCTTTAACACAGGAACTCACAATTTGGTCACAGGGATGATTTCTCAGAGCTCCAGAGGTGAAGTACAAGGATGTACTTGTACTTGCTCCTGTCTGACAGCTGGACCTGAAGGCCACGTGTCAAGAGCCAGCTACACTTACCCAGAGAACTGCAAACACCCTGCCATTTAAGTTTTTTTTCTTCCTGTGTTACACTCAGCTGCTGAGGCCACAAGCAGGAGGCAGAAAGTCCCACCAGGTAACAAAGCACACAGCATTGTGCTGGGACTATCACAAATCACTTTGCTTCCACTGCTGCAGCTTCCATACCCTGAAAACTGTTACTTGTGTCATACAGCACCAATTTAGTCCAGCACAACCCACCTTTACTAAAGCTATGCTGCTTTACATCCCATGCTCCATATATTCTGTGTCTTTGATTACTTTTCTCTTTAGACCCAACCTAGTTTTTAGAATGGGGTCCCATGGGCTCCTAAATCATAATGTTCTCAGAGTAGCTCTTAGCTATGTAAGCTCTTCTGGCATTAGCTAAAGATCTCTCTGTCCTGGAGATTTTTTTATCCAAGTCCTGAATTTCTGTCACCTAAAAAAAAGTGAAACAGCAAAGGCTTCATGTAGTAATACAAAAATTCTCATTAGGTTTTCACATCTATCCGGAATTAGTCCCAGATCACCAATTCACCTGTAACCAAAGAATCTTCTGAATTCCTTTCATTTAACAACAAATCATTCATTTATCCCAAACTACAACCACTCCAGCAGCAGAGGACCGGACAAACACCAGCAGGGCAGAAAAGAACTGCTTTAAATTCCAGTATGAGGAACCAACTGAAAGAGCTGCTACAGATTCTGAAGTGCCAATCAGTGGATTATGAACCCATCAGGAGCCACTTTAGGGCAGCCTTCGTCCAAATACAGAGATTCATGCCATAAAGGCAGGAGATTATAATATCCAGCACTCAGCATTAGCAGGAGCTCCACAGTGTGCTTGGCCAGCCCCTGGTTTGAATGGCCCTCTGCGAGCTGCCTGTCTGCTGAAGAGATGTCACCCAGTGCATTTTGCCAGCAGGAAAACATATCAGTCATTTTAAAATCATGACTCACTATTCAGCAGAACTGGGAATCTCATACCTGGTTCTGGTCGTTGTAGTCACATTCCCGAACCACCACCAGGCCTCCTTTCTGACTTGGGTGGCCCTGGGCAACCAGACATTTGTTGGTTTGGAGGTGATACAGCTATGAAAGGAAAACAGGTTGATAGAGTAAAAAACAGCTCTAGATCTCAAAGTGTGCTCAAAGCCCTAGATACCTGGTGTGCTCAAATTCAGCCAATGCTTCCAGTAATTAAAAAAATCTTCCCTGTAAAATACCATTCTGTTTTTTCAGATAATTTGGAGAAAAAACTGCATTAAACAGTTCCACTTTCCTTTATAATTACATCAAGGTTTCTCTCTCTGGTACAGTGCACAAATCCTGGATCAGCACATGCTGGCTCTACTCTGTAAGGTTCTTTGCCCTCTTCACGGAAGTCTGAGGCCCCACAAATTCTGCTCAGGAATATTGACAGTACTGTATATACTGCATTTTACAGTTTAGCTTAAACATAAACCTCCTCCTACAGCTTCTCTTCGTGGAACAGGACCGCCTCCCTGAGAAAGGAGAAGGAATTACTGAAATAAAAACAACTTCAGAGATTTATGTTGTTTGCAAATTGATTTTCAAGAGCATTTATGTAAGTGAAAAGCCCCTGTTATCAGCTGTGGTATTTTACTGCTGGATCAGGCAGGAAGAGAACATTTTACAAACATCCAAGTGCTATTTTTGCTCTAAAGCCCTACCTAGTCCAATTTAGGGGAATGGTGTATCAGAGGACTGAATTCAGGTCAGAAGTCTGTCCTGGGGATGCAGAACTGTAAGCAACTACCATGAGAGCAAACAAGGAGGCTCTCAGCAAGCTGGCAATCTCTCCTGATTTGAACAATGATGCCCACCCAAAGAGACATACAAGATATTTTCTGCTGTTCAGAGTTTAGGTTGTTCTATTTCAAGAATCAAAAAATCATTAAGATATTGATGTATCCCCACAGAGGTACTCAGAGAGACAAAACCCCTCCAATTCCGGCTTTAAATGACACACATGCTCTGAACTAACTGCTGGCCAGCACACAACTACTTTTCAGCCTGATTATTTTTCTTCCCCTGACGTGGTGGGGGATCAGGCTCTTCAGGCAGCAAACACTGCCTGCACACTGCAAGCTGCGAGATGGCAGGGCCTCAGATCTGACACCCACATTAAAAATACTTATTTCCAATCTGGAGCTGGATGTAGAGGAAAAGAGAATTTACTGTCCTGAACTCCAGGCCAGGCTGAGTAACTAGCCAGCTGAACTTTATTATAAAGACATCCATAGCTGTGTTGGCATTGCTATTGACTCTATCAGCTTTTAGAAACCAAACACACTTCCAAGCAATAAAAGGAACAAACTGCTCGGTCACATGATAGCAACAATTAGCACAAATACTAAATAATATTTTTCACCAAACACCATTTCTGGAAATAGCTGTCCCAAGGCATATCAAGAATCGCTCTGAGTGTGCCATGTTTCTACTGCTCCCCACACACATCTAAAACCAATTACACAAAACATTCTAAGTAACATTTCCCCATATCCCAGATCTCATTTTCATCATTCCTCACCCAACACAAGGCTCTTAAACCATAGAGTACATGAGTTTTGTATGGTTTTTGACCTTTTTTTTTTAATTGGCCGTTATGTCCAGCATTGGATAACACTGGTAACAGCTGCAACCATTTGTGATCATTACATTTCTTCCCAGCTGTCAAAGCACCACTCATCTGTGGCCCAATTAGTTTTTGAGAATACACTGAGATTTGGAGGAATTCCTCCCAAATCCTAAAGAGTCTGGCATGCAGTGGTGACATTGGCTGATCATTCTGTTCCTTGCAGGCATCTGGAAATAGTTTGTACGACCACCAGAGCCAAAGTTGACTCTCTCGTACAATGCTGGGTATAATTCTTGAACCCCAGAGAAATAAGCCAAGGAACTGCATTTTTCTGCTTCTTTTCCCCATTTCTTAAGGGGTGCACAAAGCTTTTCTCAAAATTTAGCCATGGTAAATAACTGCTGGGAAGATTTAACTTTAAGTGTTGCTGTGATATTCAGATCCCTCAAGTAGCTCTCTCCAACATCAACAATTCCTCAGCTAGATTTCTGTCTGAATGAAAGCAGAAAGCTATTATATTTTAAAAATGAGAAAAAAAGGTCTGACTAGGGGAGTAACAGCATCCAACAACTAGGGGAATCAGCCCATTGTATCAGTTTTATTCAGGGAAACCACATAACCAACTTCACAGCTTGGCTGGGATCTTGTTATAAAAATACTGCACAAATTGAGGATTCCCAGACAGCTCCTTCCAAGCAAAAAGCCTAATGGTGTCCACAGGTCCTGCATGAACACAGCTCCTCCTGACTCACTTCTTGCAGAACTAGCAAGTGTCAGCAGCTGCTGCAGCCTGTGTCCATCACTACTAAATGTTTCTAACTATTGAGCTAAAAGGGAACCTGCTAACCATAATCTGTGTGCACATGAAGCAGTTTATTCCAGAGTATTCCCTTCCACAGAGAAGACACTGAGAATGTTGTCTGGGGTTTGAAACTATCCACTATTTTTGGGAAGCATAAAAAACACACATGAAGTGAATTTGACCCTGGAAAGAGCAAATGCAACTGTCTGGTGACTGCCTGCATACAAACCCATAAGCAAAGGTGTCAGAGCTAAGGCATGAATTTAATCATGATTTCCTTCATGAATGCACATAAAAATTCTCTATTCACTTCTACTTTGAAGAAAAAAAGAGAGGAGAAAAACTCATTTTTTTGTTCATTAGCTAACAGGGATGACTAGAAAAAGCCATCATCGGCCTCAGATGCAAATGTTCACCTTTGCAGAAAATTACCCAGTAAAAGCAATGAGTTTGGAAATTAATTACACTGTACTCTTACCATAAACCAACAGAGAGTGAATATTTGAGGACAAATTTCTCTCTATCCAAATCCATCTTCAGAACCAACAGCCATGAACACATACAGCAAAACTTCCTAACTCGGAGCTTTGAGATAAGAAACCTCATGAAAAAGTATCTAATCTAAGGATGATCTGAAATACAGATCAGACTGGAACTGATTCGACAAAAATCCTGTCATTTTCAAGACAGCTGGGTGCATAACTTATGGAAACAGACTGTTATTGTTGCATTTGAGCAAATCTTTAAGAAAAAAGTCTCATAATAATTAACACACCAGAATTCTAGATACTTAAGTTTCTCTTACCCTTCCACGCTGGATTATTTTTGGTCTTTTCTGTGCTCTGTTAATAAAAACTGGCTGTGGAGCTTTGGCATTGGGCCCAGATATTTGCATCTCAGGATAGATGTTATCCAAATACCACTTAAATGACTTGCAGTTCAATCTCTTCCTCAGTTCTACACGGTCGGTGATATTTCCATAGCTCCTCATCCTCAGCTCAGGTCTCAAAGCAAAATACTGCTCCTGTGTTGAAGAGAAACAGGTTGGGGAAAAGGGGAGAAATATTTCAGATTACTGATTCCCAATTTTTTCCTGTTTCCAGAACTCACAAAATTTCATTTTGCTAGTGCTTTCAATCAGTATGTTTGAAACTGGCAGTAGGAAATTGCAATGCTTGGATTGTCACAGAAAGTGAGATTTAATCTTGCCTAACACTGAGCTAATCTTTCTAACTGAGGGTTTTTTTTTGATGAAGATAATTCTTGGGTGCAAATTTTCTGATCTTGTTTAGATGCCACCTTGGGGAAGGAACAAATCAGCCCCTGACATTATTCCATTGGGAACACAGGCATCCTAAAATCAGTAAGTTAAAAACAGATGCATGTATCAGCAGCAGCCTCATCTGACAAAGGTTTCTTGAAATTATTTTGGTTGTTCAATGGATTGTTTTCATTGTTGAGGGATTCCAGTGTGTTTTGTCTTGCACAGTTTCCAGCCTTCCGACTTTACAAATGATCAGGGTAAAACCATTCCAGAACAGACCTATAAATGGGAATAACTTAATGAAGTTCACTCATCATTCATGTGAACAATCAGAACTGTCACTTGAGCTTTCTGGGAAGCCCAGTTCTTTCCATTTATCTGCATCGTCTCCAAAAAGGCTCCCACAATGTTATTTTTTTCACATTCTATTTCATGATGATACTCAGAATCTTACAGGTTATGTGAAGACAGATTAAGATTGCAACTCAATCTCATATGCTGTTTGACTCCAATGCAGAGACCATGGGGACAAACACGAACTCATAAATGTACAACATGGCACAAATACTACTGCTACAACTAGAAAAAAAATCCTCTTTTAGCATTTAATTTCAGATAGATCTACAGAGCCCACAGAAAAGGCATTGTATTTGCACATTAATTTGTTTACAAGGTACCACTCAGAATTCAGTTTTCAGGGCACTGAACTATGGTATATTGCTGGATTCATCTCTGGGAGACATCTGGAATCCACCTACCACGATGTGGTTCTGACAGTTTTCAATTATTTCCTGCTATCTGATACTCAGATGACAGACAGCATCACCTCTGGACAAGTTACACATCTCTCCTCAATCAGATCTTAGAACATTTGGATGTGCTTGATGTATTGCAGCTATTTGAACAGCAGAGGAAGGGGAAGTGTGCACTTGGTGTACACTGGACAGTTGGCCAGCTCTGAGGAAGTCTGGAGACAGACTGGACATCACAATCTGGTCCGCTTCAAAAAGTAGCTCTGATATTTCAATTTCCTCTTTCCTGGTAGAAGTTCAAATGTTGGTATCCTACCTTTCATGAGTTATTTATTACCACTGTATACATGAAGTTAAACTTCTGCATTTTCTTTTTGACAGTTATGAAAATTTTGTTGAATCATTTCCCTCATGCCATTTCATTTATTAAATACTGATACTGATTTCTTTAAGTCTTATCTTTGTACAGTGCATTGTTAGATTGCTTTGGTAAATTCTACTGGTCCTAAATATTTGTATTACTCTTATAAAAACAAAAATATTTCCAAGCTTGTCTTCCATACATTCTCTGGCAGCTATCAGAGAATCAGACCAGAAACAGCTGGAAAAGTTCTGGACACAAATCTGTGATAAGAGACAGCTAGAATTGGCAGTATAAGTGCTTGCTGGACAAAGTAGTTCAGCTGGAAATTATAACAAAGAATCAAGTGCAAGCTTAGGGAAAGCCATCATTAGTCACAAAACAACTGTGCCCAGGCATTGGTAAAAGGGAAAATGATGGGTCAGATCTACCAAAGCATTACAGAGATGGAGGAGGAGAGAAAAATTCATGGCATCTAATAGGTTCTTCAAACTGAAGACCAAGGCAAAGGTTGGGGAATGAAATATAAACCTCTAAAGAATACAAAATTAATAAAATATATCTTGTATAGAAATTATAGGGACTGCAGGAGCTGAGCACACAGAAAATCCTATGGTCTCAGAGGGCAAAATGCCATTAAATATCTCTGAGATGAGGGACTCAGAAATACCTGATCCATGTTTAAAAACATCACTATCAAGATCTGAAGACAAGGAAGGAATACACTTGTCCTTGAATCCAGAAGTTAATCCTGATTGCTCTTCCAGGGCATGACAGACTAAGAAGCAGATTGCTAATTAAAACAGAAAGCAAACAAGCAACCAAAAACCTCCCTATCTCACCAACATGGAAACTACCTGAAGGCACAGTATATGGCTGCCACGTAATACTGATCTGGACACAAAGCAATGCAGAGCTTACAAAAGCTCATCCATCATCTTTTACTTCACTAAAACGGCATAAAACTCAATTTCCTGCAGGCAGTAATGTAACAAGGGGGAGACCTGAGCACTCAAAAGCCAAATGACAATTCTACAGAATTTAGATCAGAACTAACATCAGGAGTTCAGACTACAGAAGGGAAACCCCATCAGAGGCATAACAGATCCCACTGTGACACATTTCTTTGACAAACAAGCCAGCTGATAACCATTTAATAACCTTATTTCATGACCTAGAACTGCCTCTTACCTTGTATTCATCCATCCACACATGTGCCAGCCTCAGAGAGTTATGAGCCATAGTGTCCTGTCCCCCAGGTGAGCCATAGGGACGCCTCTTACGGAAAATGTGTCCCACCCTGGAGCAGGGGATGATCAGAAGTTTGCCACCACACATCCAGATCTGTCCATACAAAACAGAACACATTCAGATTGCTCACTCATTGTTCAGATTGCTCACTCACTTCTCCCCTTCTTCAAGGGATGCCTTGGTAGGGTTATACATTATGCAGGATTAGGTGTCAGCAATGTTGGTCTTCATGTCATTTGTTCTGACAAATTACATTTTTATATCTCCATGTTACAAAAGATTATTTTTCTCATATGACCACACTTTCCACAGAACACATCATGGCTTTCAAAAGACAAACAGAAAATTTTCTACAGTATTTTCCTCTAATTCCCATCAGAAAAGGCTGGGATATATGGGCTAGGACTCATCCTGCAGATTCAGTTACCTAAATTCATTTACCAACAAGAAAATTGTCCACAATTCTGTGGCAGATAATGAAGACCAGTGTTCATTATCAAGGGAGCCTGGAGAGCTTTTCAACTAAGTATGGAAACTTATTGGACAGAGCTGTTCGTTTCTGTTAAGATACAGCAACTCAGAAACACTCTTCCCATTCAGATGCTACACTTAGGAGTCTTTATCTGTGGCACCAGAGATCTACATTTTATTTACACCCTACATCCATTTCTTTTTTTAAATTCCTTTTTTAACTTCATGTTCCAGCAAATCACCAGCATTGGCCCTTTGCTGGACTAATATGTTCTCCAGTCCCAGAAAATCTTCCCACATTAGCAGTTTATAATCACGTCACTTTTAAAACTCCTTCTAGACAAGATAAAGACTCAACTTCTTTCCAACCCTCCTCCATAGTGACAGGCACTTCCAGAAGCTCTAAATTCTCTGAAAGTGTTCCAATTTTCCAAAGTCCTTTTTACTGAAACTGTGTATTACAAGATAACAACAATAATCTCCTCACACTCCACACACTTCTACTCAGATACCTAGTAATTACATTTATACTGAAAATTGAAAGATTTTATTTATTCAGTACACATTCCTTTAAAGTCACTCAAATGTATGAATTTCCAGTTCTTATTTTTGAACTCTAATCTTGATTTCTCTAACTGACAGATTCTCTAAAGTTTTAGGGGTTGTGTGTCCGGTTTTAGGTTTGTTTGGGTTTTTTTTAAACCAACTTCACCTGTTAATTCTCTTTTCATATCTGTCATGGTAACATCATTTTCAGGCAAACTCTTGTCAAACCTGTTGATGAATGCCCTTTACAAAACTAAAGAAATAAGCATGACATTAAGCACAGTAAGTTGTTTTACTTCTAGCGGAGTGACAGGGAAGACGTGAGAAAGTACAGGAAGCCCAGTACAGCACCATCTTCAGATCTCCTGATTATGATTTTTCTCTTTTTTTTTTCCCCAACTAAGATGACTCCTCAATTCAGTTCCAGAAAATTTTATATTTCCAGGTCCTCAAAAAAGAGGCTGAACTGTCCAAGCAAATATACTAAGCTTACATCTTAGCAATATTGCTGTGAGCCATACATCGCTAATGAACTTGTGAAATTCACTAGACATTGCTCATAAATCAATTTCAAAAACTCCCATAAATCTTTTTTTCCTGTGCTTCTTTACAGCTCTTATTAAATGCTCCACCACGAAACCAAGAAAAAGCCACAAACATTCAAGTACAGAGACATAAATCCTCCGATTACCCGAAAAGATATTTCCAGGTTTTCTCCTCCCCAGATGTCCATGCCACTGTCGTACTGCCCGAGCTCATTGAAATACTCACGATCCATGGCAAACAGCCCTCCAGCCATGGTGGGTGACCTAAAAAGGTACATGGAAGGAAGTTCATTTTCTTTCAGAGAGAGAAAAAAAATCCCACACAGTTATTTTTGCTGAATCTGCTGGTCCCAAAGTCCAAATGTATAAATTGACGTAACACAATTTAAATCCTTCAGTCAGTTTAGACAAGAGTTCTAGTCTCAAAACATTTTCAAAAGCAGATCTCTAAGTGATATTTGTGATCTACCTATAAATCACACTTCTTTACCTGGTAAACTTGAGGAAAATGAACAGGACAGAGAAAGAAGAACAACAAATGCCAGAGGCAGCTTTGTTTCATCACTGGCACAATTACCAGTTTACTGGCAAGTTATTAACAGTTTGTGGATTTATAAGGATGGTCCCTTTGTCATTTCCCAGTTTTTCACCTTGCCTGTATGTTAGTAGAATGTGTGTTCTAGTCTGTAAAAATCACTGTGTATGATCCACAGTGTTCAGTCTCTAGATTGAATTCCTGGTATATCACAACAGTGGAATATGTGGATGACATACAAGAGTAGAACAGAATAAAAACACTACATAAAAACATGATATGATAGTTGGAACGTCCAATGGGATGGAAAAAGGTTTTTTCCCAACCCAGGAAAAAAACCCATGTGATAAAACCAAGCCTAGGTCAAGATTTCATTGCTTGTTCTCACACAGATTTCTACTACAGTTTCTATCACCTTGAAAACCTGAGTTGAAATGTTACTCTTAATTTTCCCGCTCTGACACCAAAATATTTTGTGGCGGAAAGTCTCTAAAATGCAATACCTTCTGTTGGATAGGAAGCCATTTTCAAGGTTAAATAGCAAACTAGGCTCCTTTTTCAAAGGAGGCAGAGACTTTCAGGTACAAAAAAAAATCACTTTCACACTCAGAAAAGGTAATCTTTTTAGATTATTACACTTGCTTTGACTGTACAGTTCTCTTTTTAGCATAGAACTTTTTCATAAAAGTGAGTTAAAGGAATGCAACAACAGTGCTGAACACAGCAACAGCTAACCTTTAGCCACTGACCAAATTAAAAGTGAGAATAGCTCTTAACAGAATAAGGGTTTCCACACTCGATGCTGATTTCCCACTCAGATTTTTTCAGTCTGTCCTTTCCTTCCAGGTTCAGAAACTGCCACAGTGACATTCTCCAAACAAGCCAAAGGGTTAATAACTTAACAATGTTCCTGGCTTCTCAGACAAAATCTTGGGATGGGGAGACATGGCCAACTGCAGAGCTGTAGGATGACAACAGAGAACTTTGTGCTGGAACTGTTTGTGGCAGCAGAAATGCTCTTCATTTACAGTCCAAGAAAAGAGAATGAGAGCGAAATGAAAACACATCCAATATCTGATTCACTTAGCAAATCTTATCCACAAGGAGTCAGTTTGTAAAATGGTGAAGTTCCTCCACCTGAAAAACCTGAATTCTATACTGAGATTGATACTTGCAACTAGAAAAAGCACAGTGAGCTTCTTGCCTTTGCTGTAGCAGCGATGGTTCTTTTCATGAAGGGATTCACTTGGGACAGTTCTATTCCTGTGTCTGAACCATACATATCTGCTCCTAACAAAAGGTGCCTGCTGACACCATTTTACATCAGCTACACGTCCCCTAGAACCAGGTATCACCAGTTCTGTACAGGTGACACAGCCATCAATGGTTAAAACATAAGGAAGGTAACTTTCAAGTCCCAGTGTTGAGCTTTACCGAGACCTTTGTTTCAAAACAATTCTCCAAAGACCGCAAAAACAAATTCTTATTACCATAAACAGATTTTCCCAAGCTAGTAATTCTTTAGCATTTCATCACAGAAATTATATAGTCCATATTAGTGGGATGTGCAGATCGCTGCTAGAACAAAGGCAGTATCAAAATCTTCATTAACCAAAGCCCATCAACACACTGGAAACAATCATCAATGCACAGCACAGAAGTGAAATTATTGGACAGATTTAATACAGACTACCATCAGCTCCCTCAGAATTTTGTCTTCAGCATAAGAAGCTACTTATAAGCATTTAATATGCTTATAAATAATAATAATGATGCTATTGTATAAACATTTTCTCAAAGTGTGCTTCCTTGACCTAATAAAAATTCCCTATTTCTAGGAGAAATAAACTAGTGAGATATTTGACAGGTTTAGGCACAGCCAGAGACCACTCCCTGCTGCTTAGGAAGTGCTCCTGATGATTCCTGGGTTACACAGAGCCTCTCAGCACAAAGGAGGAACCTTACTTGATTGGAGCAGTGGCTCCCTCTGGTCCTTCCAGCTCTGCCAAAGGAACGAGATCCCATTTGAAGTGCAGGCCCCAGTTGAAGCCGCCCCGCACGACGGGGGAGGAGCTGTAGGCGAGGGTGTCGGCGCTGATGATGTCGATCACCGGGCACACCACAGTCCTGCGATCCTCCCTGATGGGAGTCAGCAGAGGCTGCAGCCACATCTCGTTCACCTCACAGTGACTGTCCAGGAACACCAGCACCTTCCCTGCAGAGAACACGAATCAAAGATCCACGGTGCCATGGAACACAAACGTGCACTTCAGTGCAAACACACGGGCATTACACGAAGCAATACTTGGCAATTTACACGGAGATTACCTGCCACAGTCAGTAAGAACAGTGCGATCTATGACACACCCTCACGCTCAGTTGGTCTAAAAAGGCACCAGCAACTTGATGACACAACAGAAAATGTATGTAACACCAGAATAACATGGGAGAGATGGGAAACAGCTTTAAAGAAAATAACTTTGGAGCATGCAAATATAACAAGTCATCCCACAGACAGTGCTTGACGGTGCACGGGGATGGAACTTCCGCAGTTCAGAAGAGCAATAAAATTACTTAAAATTACATTAACTGAAATTAATTTTAGCACATCTTGGAAAATGCAAGCACAGTCCTCTCTCTGGATTATACCACTACAATGCTAATGAGTAAACACCAATTAAGAGACTTATCTGCCACTCAAAATTATTTAAGAAAGTAGCACATACTTTGCCAGATGCCAGAGAACTTAACTGAAGCACATTCTGGTAAGGGCTGTTTATAAAGCACCAAATACTGGTTTCCCCAATTAACACTCACTGCAACAGAAGAGCTTATACAAAAAACATTGCTATTAGATTTGAGCATTAAAAGCCAGATTAGTGTACCTTAAAAGGGAGCAGGTTTCATTTTAGAGATAAAGTTTGCACGTAAAACATACAAAAAATATTCTGCAACTACAGTATCTTGACCACATGGAGATGCTCCTGAGACAACAGTCTTTCAGGGCAAGAACAGGAAAAACTCTACATTGTCTCACTAACACTGCAGTCATTATCTGAGATATAGTGCAGGGGAAGATTTGGGATTATGATAACTTGTGTTCATAACTATAAAATGAGTTACATTTTCAGAGCACAATACTGGTTTTGTTTTGCAATTTCACTTACTTACTCTAAAAAAGTGTCTCATTTTATTGAATGCAAATATCTCCAGGAAAAAAAAAAGAAAATAACCAACAGCTGAGACACTCAAACTGTCTCAAGGTTTAAACACCACTCAAATCTGGGTCCAAATTTGCAGTTATCATTTGAGATAGTGTAGGTGAAGAAAGGTTTGGGATAATGCTAAGCTGTATAGCTTAGAGAGTGGCATGACATGCAGAGCCTCTTCAGGGAGTTAAAATAATCACAGGCCAAACATCCAACATCTGAAAAGCTGCACCACAAAAAGAGAAGTCACCTAATCAACTTATCATCAAAATATGCAAAGAAAAGAGAAAAAAACAAGTGTACCTGTGGCATGAGAGGCTCCAATCATCCTTCCTCTGATCAAGCCTTCCCTCTTCTCATTTCTTACCAATTTTGTGGTTTTGGGAAGCTGAGTTTTAACATATTCACTCAAGTCTTTTTTCAAGTCAGCTGATAAAAGGAAAACGCAAGTTCAACAAGAGAAATTTCGAAAGCTCTGTTTAAAATCTCTAGACATTTAACTCAAAAATGGCCAAAACCTTGATCAAAATGTTACCCTGACACAGCAGAGCTTCAAACCAAGAGCATCATAAGGATGTAAGTAATCCCACATCCTACACTTCCCCTCCAATGCCTTTAGCACATTACTCAAGTTAACTGGAAGTACTAGACTCAAAAAAAATTGCTGTTCAAAGAAACACATTTCCAAACTCTTCTCATGGTGACTGCCATTTGCAACAGATGCAACAATAAACATTTCATGCAGGGAAATGATTGAAATTACTACATTCCTTACATGAAAACAAATGCTGACACCTATCAGAAGAAGCAGGAAGACACCTTGTATTATCTGTGCCTGCTTAACTGACAGAACAACAGATACCAAGCACAGCTCACTCACAGCTGGTTGCTTTTCTAAAACCCAAAAGCATTAAAGATTCTGCTGGCAAGCCTGTGCTTTTGAAGGAGTGCAGAGTTCAGTAGAGTCTATGGACACTGCTGTAACTTAGCTAACATCAACCGCAATTTTAAGAGTAGCAATACTTCTTTCACCCAAGGTCAGTGATCTCTAACCTTAAAGCAGAACTACTGAAGATGGACACAAAGACTGAAGTAAAGGAAAAGCTTAAGATAATACGCTCATGGAGAAATAAAGAGGAATATAAAATGAGAAAGAAAAACAAAAACCTAACTGAGACTTGATAGAGAACCTTGGTATAGAGAGGCAGACAGACTCTCATCAGAGGATATGCCAAAATAATCTTTATTCTGATGAATACTGAACTCAAACTTTAAAGCTGCTGTTAACAAGATTAAATGCCAATGGAATATATGTGCCCATATCACAGATCATACTTAACAGGCAGGCTTGTCTCGACACTTTTGGGGATTTTTGCTGTTAATGGATTTTTGCCTGTCACCTTCATATCATCTGGGAACACTGATTACTTCTGATATAACCCAAAAAATTGCTTCAATCCAGCCTGAGAAATTTTGCTCCAAAGAGAGAATTGCTCCCTTTTAGCCAGTCTTCAAAAATTACTTTAGGCATTACCTTCCTCCATATCTACACAACAGAGGCAAAATGGGCCCTAGGATGAGAGTCTGGAGTGTGATTATTTTAAACTATTCTAAAGTATTGAGTTGTAGACAATTGGCTCCTTTTCTGTTCTTCAATCTCTCCTTCTACACAGAAGAACACCTCTAGTAACAGCCTTCAAAACACATCCTCAGGCTTTTCCATAACAGATTAAGGCTAAATCCGGGAGAAAGAGGTTGTAAGAGAAAATGAAATCCCGCCTTTCAGGAAATGGAAAAAAAAATACAACAGTGGGCTTGGCTGAGCCTTGGCAATGCCTGCTTAGCTAGTAAAACTGTTGATGATTGAGTCTAAGAAGCTTTTTGAGGCAAAACTAGGTGCAAAGGCCCAAGGTTTGCACAACGGCACTGATGTGTAACACAGCTCTCATATTTGCAAGTGAAAAGGAGAGAATTTCATCTAGAACATCACTTCAGAAAACAGGCAACTGAAGGAAAATTAATCTTTAATTACAAAAAAACAAAACAAAGGGGCATAAAGATCAAGCAATCTGTCCAAGCTCATGACATCCTTAGCAAAGTTTTTATCCATTTCCTCAGTTCCCAAACCATTCCCAGTGCCCAACTTTCTTCTACTATAAGAATCCATCCATTAAAATCAAACAGCAGCAAAAACATAGGATTGCTAGCATAAAGATCATTAATTATGTGTAAACAATACCTCCTCCTGCCTTTGGCTTCAGAACAAGTTCATTTGAAGTCAGAAAGACAAAAAATAGCTACTCGAATGTTTTGAACTTAATTTGGTTCAAATTCGCTAATTGCTTCAATTTAACAACAGACCAGAAGAGTGATGGGACTACTGCCTCAACACAGGCAACAATCAAATGCACCCTAACATTCAAAAGACTGAGCTTTGAAGTAGGGCAAGCTCTGAGTACAAAACAAATTGCACAAGACCCTTTATAGTAAGGCATATGCTCCCAAAACACAAAACAAAACAAGCTTTTAAATACTACACATTATCAGCAAGGAACAGTGTTTGATCTTTGTTCTCTCTTGTACCTGGACATGTGATCTGACCTCAGAGAAATCAACTTCCAGCATAACAAGAGAATGCCATTCTACAGCAGACATATCTAATCAGTCTCTTAGAGCAAGTGAGACCGTAAACCAGAAACCAAACATTGAGACCAAGGGAACTATAATTATATATATTAAATAAAAATTCAATCTAAAAATAATTTTTAAAATGCAAGAAGTTGTGGGCTTGTACAGAGGTGAGCAGGGAACTTGCACAGTCCCGCTGGCAAAAACTGCTAGGTTAACACATTCCTCAACAGGCATTTGGTTGTTGGAGGGCCAAAACGAAAGGCTTTTGGAGGGCCATGCTTGAACTGTCTGTCTTTGCCTTGTCTGTCAATCGAGAGAAAAAAACAGCAAACCTTCAACAGGAGCAGAGCAACTCGGCAGGGTCTACCCCTCCAGGGCCCCTCCGTGCCTGCTGGAGCAGAGGCTGCTCCCAGAGCCAGGACAGCCGCTCACGGCATGGCCACAAGAGGCTGTTCGAGAGCCACGCCGAGCCCCGGCCCCAGCACGCTGCCGGTCCGAAATGCTGAGCAAGTACAGAACACGGCACTGAGCAAGTACAGAACACGGCGGAAAACAGAAGGTTGTGTAGAGACCCACGGGCAAGACTGCAGCCGGGAGCGCCTGTGTGCCTCCAGCGACTTTCAGATGCATTCCCAGCGAGTGGTGGCCTCTCTGTCATCTGCTCTGAGCAGCCCAAGCAAGGAACTGCTAAGAAAACCTATAAATTATAAGCAACTGCTTCGTGACACCCCAACTCAGCAGTGTGTGCAACAGGTGAGAAAAGAGTGGAACACCTCCCCTGTGAAGGCAGGGAAAACTGGGGCTGTTCAGCCTGGAAAACAGAAGGTTGTGTAGAGACTTCATTGCAACCCTCCTGTATCTGAAGGAACCCTACAGGGAAGCTGGAGAGGGGCTCACTAGGAACTACAGTGACAGGATAAGGAGTAATAAGTACAAATTGAAAGAGGGAAAATTAATGTTAGATATTAAGAAGAAATTACTTGCTGTGAGGCACTGAAACAGGTTGCCCAGGGAAGCTGTGGATGCCCCAACCCTGGAAGCATTCAAGGCCAGGCTGAATAGTGGGAAGCATCCCTGCCCATGGCAGCAGGAGTTGGGACTAGATGATCTTTAAGGCTCCTTCCAGCCCCCTAACATTCTTCGATTCTATGATTATTAGCTTCAAAACCTGATTTTGAGTGTTAAAGCCAGTATGATACAAATATCATCAGTAAAACGGCACCAGTGGGTAAAGAGAATGTCACCTTGGGCATCTCTGGACACCACACATCCCTACTGGCTGGCACTCTGGTGATGGGCTGCAGTACAAACCGGTTTTGCATCATGATTTCCACAATTTATTTGGACCAGTCAATAAAGCACAGGAAGGCCCAGGAGTGTAATACCCCTGGAAGAGCCTCTCACCCAGCTCACTGTTGTCATCCACCAGGATGATTTCATGCAGGAGATGGGCGGGGGTGCGGTCCAGGACGCTGTGCACGGTGCGGAGCAGGGCGGAGAGCGCCTCGTTGTAGAAACAAATGACAACGCTGGCAGAGGGCAGATCAGCAGGGTAGGACTTCTCTCTGCATCTGCAAACAGAAACAGAGCCTTTGTCACTGTTTGCAGAGGGGTTTCCATAGAGCTGGGTCACTGCTGAAACTTCATAAATAACAAGCAAGCATTAAATGTGTAGGAGGAACCCCTAATGTGAACATAATGAACCCAGACATGTAACAGCTACAGGAGGGCTCAGCATGGTAAGTTACTTTCCACATAATACAGAGTCATAGTTAACACTGCTGCTTGTTAGAAAACAGAGGATATCATGGACTGAGGTGGGAATAAGCACCAGAGACCCTCAAAACAGAGAACAGAAGAGAGTGAGAGCTTGTTTCAGCTGTAAAACACAGTCTAGTACCCTCAGGTAGCTCAAACAGTTCAAATATGACATGAGGCCCACAAAAATACCACAGCTTTATTGGCCAGCTGCTGGAGACAGGGTTGGATATCCCAGAAAACCTCCACTGGTGCTAAATACCTATTTACACAACCAGGGTTGGCATTCAGAGGGCAGATTAAGACACTTAAGTCCAGTCAGTACTGCCAGTGCAGTCTAAATAGCGTTCAGCTCACCCTAAGGCTGTCAAGTGTGTTTTGTCAGCTGAAGAGCTCTGCATGCTTCATTAACTAGACTGACTGGATCTCTGCTCATTATAATAAAAGCAGAGACAACTGACTAACAAGCAGTTATCTAAGCATCTTAATCTGCAAGATGAATCTCACTCAAAGCCAAAGACCACTCTTTCTTTCTTTCTTCTTACTTTCAAAGCTCCTCCTTACTTCTGATAGGGCCAAGTATCACAGATTAATGCCATATGAAGGTGTCAGGTGTGGGGGGATCCAATAAGAAATTATAAATGAAAACACGGAAGTATAGAAGAAAATCTTTCATTTACTTAGAACGAGTTCAATTCTGGGAAAAACAATCAGCAAGTACAATTCATTATGTTCACCCACACCAAAGAAACCACTAGAAAACTTCATGCAAGATTTATTTTTCATTGTTGGGAGTTTTTATTGTTGTTACAGAAGTGAGTTGTCCCCCCCTCAATATGCACCAGGTAGATTATAGAAAAATATCTATTCTTTAATAGAAACTATTCAGAGCAGTGCACAGCCTATCACATACATTTAACAGCTGACAAAAAAAAAATAAAAGATCTCCAGAAACAATATTCGAGGAAAAAAGACAGAAAAGACCAAATCCTAACTTCTAGCATTCCTGTTAAATAGCTGAAAAATCTGCCTTCAGCAACACAATGAGGATGCAACGGTGTATGACAGAAATGTTATACTGAAAATATTAAATACTACATCAGGTGTAACAAGCCATTGAGCACATGAAACTATATCATGGTCTCTCCAAAAATCAGCACTTACTTTGCATCTCTTGTATCAGGCACCTCCCGGTGGTATCCCAGTCGATTGCTGATAAGCATATTGAAAGCATGCTTCTGATAGCCCAAGTCTCTCACTTCCTGATCTTCTTCATTAAAAATCATTCCTGCAAAAGAAACTTGCCAAGATCAGCTAACAGGCTCAAAAACATCATTTGAAAGAAATCAAGGATTGAAGCATATGCTTTAACCTCTTCTAAAACCCATTATGCTCTTAAAAATCCCTCTGGTTTTGCAAAGTGTGTATTTGTGCAACTATTCCTGCTCCCTCTCACAAACAGGCAGCACTTATGAGTAGCCCTTGCAGCTGTAATAAAATGAAATCCTTCTCCAAAGACTGCTTGCTCCATTGTGTTTATTGCCTCCCTTCACTCAGATGGCCTCTAATTCTTAGCAGCACCTAAAACCAAAATCAAACAAGCCACAGAGGACAGACTTTGGCACAAAATGAATCAGCATCTATCCCTACAGGTGACAGGTCTGTAATCGGATTTTTGATAAATTAAATACATTTAGAATGGCAGAAAAATCTTCACAATAGCAGCTCCAATTTCATGCAGTTCTGAAGTCCACGGTAACAAAAACTACGCAAGAACTGTAAACTTTTGTTTATGGGACTTTGACAGCAAGTAAAACACCAGCAGAGCTGCTGTTTCCTGATTATTTTAGCAGAAGTGGTAACAGTTACTAAGCATGGCAGAAGTAACTGTTGGTATTAGGAAATGCACTGCTATATGCCAAGGTGAAATTTTCAATGCCATCCTGCCTGCCTTGACACAGTGCCACAGGCTTCTCTCACTGAGCCACGCACTCACCAGTGTGAACAGAACCAAAACATTGTGGCACTCCACACAACTCCATGAGGGAAAAACAGCTGGTGGCTGCCACCAACTGTGCCTTTAACCACTGCTGCAGCAATTCAGGTAGCAGAGCAATTAGTTTTTATTGTCTCTATTCAGCTGGCTGCACAGAATTGAGATGCCTGTCACCTCTTCAGTTATTATCAAGCTACACAGGCAATTTCACTGAAATTTCAGTACAAGAAGTGAGCAAGGATCATGGAAGTTATCTCCTTCCACCCTGCCCATCATCTCCATATCATTCAAAATGTGCAGAAAATAATTAACACGAGGGTTCCTCATTCACATGCTACCGTACTTCCAGGGAAATATGTTTCATACATTCAGAGACTAATTCAGATTGAAAGGGACACCTGGTCTAATCTCCTTCCCAAAAGCAGGTTCAGCTAGATCAGGTTGTTCAGAACTAGTGCAGTTAACTTTTAAAAGCCTTCAGTATCCAAAAAGATGGAGATTCTACAACCTCACTTCCCTGTTGAAGCATTCGACCACCACTTGATTACACTGAAAATGTTTACCCTCCTCCATAACTGAAATGTCCTCATTCAAATTCCTTCTCATAATCCCATGCACACTGGAAGGAGTCTGCCTTCATCTTCCCTACAGCCTACTATTCAGCTGCTGCTGACAGCAAAAAATCTCACCCCTCAGCCTTCTCTCTGAGGCAGAATATAAACTCAATCCTCTCAGCCTGTCTCCACAACTGATGTTCTCTAGTTTTCACCAGCTATGCAAATGCCAGCTGAGCTCAAGCCTGGAGAAAATGAGTTTGGTTAAACACAAAAGAGAAGCAATTTTAAAAAGTTTTAAATGGAAAAAAAGCTTCAAAACAAGTAATCCATCTGGGCCTTCGAAGCACAGCTTTGTCTCAATGACAAAGTCCACCTACCAGTACCAGGTGACATTCTGGAGGGAATTCCATGCACCCACGTTCCCACCATTTACATTTGCCACCCTGGAGCTTTTAGTCTCTAGTTCAGCACTGGCAATGTAGCTGCACTATCAAGCAGTAAATGCCCTGACATTTGTGCAGAACCAAGTGGGAAGTGCTGGGTAGTGATATCTGTGAGATAAATGGGACACACCCACACAGTGTCTTGTGACCGGCTGTGCTGCTCAGGGATGGGGGCTCCCACTGTGGATGAGCTATGCTGTGGGGTAGGAATGAGCTCTGCTTACAGCAGCAGGATCCCTCCCAGCCCCAGCAGCCTAAAGGGTCAGTCAGTCCTCTAATAAACTACATCCATTCCCATCTGAATGTCTCCAGCTGGTCAGTTCAGACACCCAGCTCCATTATTGTGGCATAATCAGTGGCACAACGTGGTCACCTTAAAATGTTTTCTTCATACCAAGCACGAGCTTAAAACATATCCCAAATGTTTCATTCTACAAATCATCTGTAGCCACTAACAACATTTTTCTGATCTTATGAACATATTCAAGGAGTGCTAATATTTTTAAAAACTTCTCATGAGGAATAGTATCAAATACATGCAAAAGACCTGAAAGATTTTAGTCCAAACAGCAGATGGAAGCCCTTGGAATATAAGGAGCTTGCAATCAAAACCTCAGTTTAGGCTTTACTTCAGCAGTGTTATGTGGCTCTCACAGATTAATGGAAAAACACAGATTGACCTACCACATGACAGCTTGGTTTTGACTATCATACAACAACTTCTTTTTCACTTTATTTTTTTTTGTTTTGCATGTTTATCACCGTCCTACCCTACGCAGACTTCAGGAAGCCCTTTCCTACAACACCTCATCTTAAGAGCTGTCTCTTGATGACTCCTGTAGAATTTATCCTGGCACTATAACTCCACTTGGCTTTCATCAACCAAACCAGTCACTTGGTTTGAAGATCAAAGGACTTCTCAGTTTAAAAGCTCCATTTCTTTCCTGGCCCAGACTGAATAGCTGGAAAGAAATGGCCACCTCTGGACTGGCCTTCATGTCACTTGGTGCTCAGGCTTTTTGCAGTGAACTGAAACACAATTGTGATACCACAGGGCAACATGAACTGCCATTTTTCTCACATATTCACACAGGTCTAATGACCAACTCAGAAAGTGAATTTTGGTAAAGTTCTATAAACTCACCAAGCTCATGAGTCACCATTTTTCCACAGTTATGACAGGGGACTTCACTGAGATCTGAGAACTAAACCCTGGCTTATGAAGGTTTCTGTGCTATACTTCCCAAAGTAGCAGCAGAAACCAATACTCCAACACTCTGCCTCCAGACTCAAACCAAGTTTTAAACCAGTACACAACATGCCTGTTAACACATCTAAACACAACAGTGAATATGCTGTAAGCACTAGCATTTACATTAACACAAAGCATTTTAATTTGGAACACAAAACTAAATCACCTCATTGATGAAACATGCTCCAGTGAAACATACAGACTTTTGCTGGTACAAAGTAAGCAAGATTTGGCTCTAACCACTGTCATCTCAACCTTGCATTGTAAGTTTGTCCTACATGCATTTTGTTGTAGATTAGGTCATACTCCAAGCATATTCTCCAAATCAATGGGAGATACCAATTGTTTATTGATATCAAGCTATTTTTAATTACTGCATGTAAGCAGAGTTTCTCTGTAGCTAATCAAAGCTTATGTATTTGAGCCCAATATGAAACATGCACACAGTGAACCTTCCAGAAGCAAGATTTAGTTCATCAAGGGCAGACATTGCTGTAACCCAGTCTTCATCAGCACTTACATAGCATAGATGTAAAAGTTAGAAAGAGTGTATTTTAGGTAAGCACTGTAGAATAAATGTCAAGTAATTCCCAATGAAGAGAGCCACAGGTACCACCTGCATTTTAACAAACAAAACTTCTTCATTATACACTTTCCCCTGAGATTTTCTTTACAGAAAACTCTCTCATTTCTCCTGTTAGTTGTTTTACTAAGTTTGTCACCAACACTGAAAACCACTTACCCATTTCACAACAGAATTCTATCTCCCCCTTAACTGGATCCTGGATATGATTTCCAAAAGAGTTTCCTATCTTATTCTCTTTCTGTTGCAATTCAGGTATATGAATTGGCCCCCGCGTAAAACGGGGGTAGAATTTTTTTGGAAATGGCCTCTGAGGCTCCAGCCCCTTGATGGGCACATTTTTGAAGGATTGGTTCTCTTCACTGAAGTTGAAATAAACAAAGAGCAGAAGTGTCCAGGTCACAGATGTGAAGAGGCACCCATAGCAGAAATAGCGAAGTGTGACACTTCCCATTGTAGACTCAGCATCCTTGAGGGCCCATTCTCGATTATCTGAAAAAGAGTGAAAATGTGCATTTTGAGAGTGCTGCCTGCTACCTGACACATTACAAAATACATTCCATAGGTTACTCCTCCATTAAATGATTTTTAGAACGTGAACTTTAAGCACAGACATTAAAAGGTAAATCCCTTTTCACTCTCCCATTAGAAAGTAAACATGACCGGTTTTCACATTTAATGGGGAAACCACTGCTTTAAAATATGGAGCAAACAATCACTAAGAGCCCAGTGACACACCACAATTGAAGGTAAAAATTATTATTTTCCTCAGCATAGTTACATAATTATCTCTGTTCCACAACAGTGTATTTCTAGTAGGCCTGCCTTGAATTCAACAAATACCTATATAATATGCTATACACAGGGAATTGATTGTTCACTGAATTGTTTTGGACATCTGGAGGTCACCTTGTCTATTCCCCTTGCTCAAGCAGGGTCACTCTGAGCCAGCTGCCCAAGATGGTCCACATGTATCCATTTTTTTAGCTCAAATCCTATCCTAAAGCGTGGAATAAGAGACCACAGATTCAAAAAAAGCCATGTGTTCAGTTCTTCTTGCCCCAAATTTAAGAACAGCCCTCATGAGTGTCCCAGGACTTCCAGAAAACATGAGATGCAACTGAACAACACACAGCACCAAGATAGTCACATTTACAGATAATCATCTCCACAGAAAGAAGACAGACAGGACAGGAAAAGAAGGAGAAGTTCTAAGGTAATTTACTGTGTTCCTCCAGGCCTCTGCAGACTCTAGAAAAGCTTTCATATTCCCTGAAGGAGATGCCCATCTAGAGCTCGAAGGAAGCATGCCAGACTGGAGTTTTACTTTAGACATCCACAAGACAATTTTCCCAATCTATACTGATAATTACTGTCATAAGCAAAACTGTAAAGTGAAGCAAATGAAGCTGGTGAAAATATTTTACTTATGGGCGAGGAGAATTGGGTAGACTTTCTGGAGTTCCACAAATGTAAAAAAGGCTCAACACTCTCCCCCCTATCCTGCAAAAGAAACCCAACAACCAACCAAAACCAACAAAACAAAACCTCCAAACAATCCCTCCCCACACTAACCAAAAACCTTAATCATTGGGGAACAAATCAATTCTCCAAACTCGGGGAGGAAAAAAATAAAGAGGCTTCAAAGAATTTGTTTTCTTTCGTCACTATCAATCCACAAAAATTCTTTGCACAGTAACAAAAAGTCAGGAAATAATTTAATCACCTTTTAATTAAATAAAAAGCAAAACCTTTATTTTAAGAAAACAAGTATTGGGGTGGAAGTCAATTTATGCTGATACACTTTTTAAACTACTCAAAAAGTCAGAAACTATCAGAAGTTTTCAGGTCAGTCTGGCAAAGAAAAACCAGAACATTTATGAGTACAAACAAATTATTCCTTCTCTATATGGGAAAATATTAAATAACGAAGGCTGTTAATGATCCCAAGAACATTAAAAGACACCATTTACTTTGCCAATGTCATTCTGAATCCTTAGCGACTTGTATCCAAAAAGAATGTATGTCAGAATTCCAGCCTACATTTCCCAGACTGCAGCAGGTCATCATCTCCCAAGAATAAAATATCCACAGAGTAAAGCAAAAAAACAAAACTCACCTTCCTCCAAAATAATTTCCCCATTGTTCTTACCATGTTAAACTCCCTCACTTCTGCAAGGCAACAGTCTATGGAGCAGCTGAGCCCAAGGAGCTTAAAAAGGTCTTACACAGGGTTTAAATCTCAGGCTGACCCTGTGCATACAGATGAATTGCACTCTGTGAAACAGGCTCACTCTCCAACACTGTCACACAGAAATCTCACTGCTTAACTCCAAAGCCATGAAATCAGTGAGGCACCGAGCACTCTGGGGCAGGAATGAGTGAAGAAAATCCTCATTTTTCTCTAGCAGAATAGGTTTACCAGTTAGAGAAGCACAGATGAGCAATCCCCTGTGCCTCACAGCCTGTGCTAACACAGCCCCACCAAGGTGAACCTTGGCTCAGAAAAAGCATGCGAGGCTGCAGAGCAGCGAGAGCAGATAAACAGTTATATCCTCTCATCCTAATAATTCTTCTTGCTCGGCAGTCTGCAGACCATTAATGTTTCTCTATAAAAGAGGCTCTGGTTGCTTGCCAGGTTCTTTTTGCATGGCCACCAGAAGGTCATCTGCTGTAAGATTTGTCCAAGCCTAACATACTGCTCCTCAAAAACTGCCAGAGGTGTTTTTCCATTCACTATGGTAACACAGATGGACAATCCTAACACGCACTGACACTTAGGAATAGAACTGTCCTAGTAAGATAAAAATTACTATAGCAGAGAAGGAACCTTTTCATTTCAGAGTTGTTTAAGGATACATCTACACTGCAGCTTGCACAGAAAAAAAACCAAACATAACCTATTCTATCTCTGGTAACAGTCAGAAGACAGGCACACAGAGCAGAATTCCTCATGGATTAAATATTTCCCTAGTTTCTTGCATCTCTTTCACAGCTCAGAGCTCACCTGCTGCTGTGGCACTTCCAGCCACAGTAGGGTTAAAGTTTGCTGCAACTGACATCAGGCACACTCAGATTAAAGAGAAGGGATAAATTGCTAATCAGCAGAGTGAGGATATTGCTGTACATCCCTTCCATCTCTGACCAGGCTAAAAGCTCATGCTTGGCTACTGCTACAAAAATAATAAATGCAAACCAAAGCTAAATAAACCAAGTATTATTTCCACCTGATCCTTGCAAGATCTGCTTCACCTTCTTTTCCTCTCCTTCACTATTCTGGCATTTTGTAAAATGATAAATGAAATACTGCAATTAAATCAAATGACAAAACTTCCACAATGCACAGCCTGTGCCCGTTCAGTACCTTGCTATTCAACCAAGACATTTGGTAATTTATTTGGCAGGAAAATACAGACTCACTATGCAGACCACTCTGAAGGCAGAATGGAAAAAACAGTTAACCCTGTGTATGAAAAGCACATTGAGGCTTATTAGTTTACTTAATTCACCAATACATATGTATTTACACAAACACTGTCCTTTGGATTTCAGCAGCTTCTACCATTTAAGCAGTCAGGATCTGTGTTAGAGCTGCACACTCCAGCTTTAGGCAGTTTTAGGTTGATTGACTTCTTACAGATGTGCATAAGGCCTGAGGGGATTCCCAAATCTTCAGCCATGTCAGTCCTGCTAGGGATCTGCCCTGAGGAACCTAGGGAATCTTTTCAGCACTACACTTCTATGCATACAAAGCACAATCACATGAATGTATCTCTGCCCCTCAACATATCAAGAAACAAGAATCCCTCCACTCATTTCAGTGTGCAACAAAAAATAACCACTGCGGTAAGTGCCAGAGGGAGGAGAAGAGACTGCAGCTGGGCACAAGGACACAGGAGGAAACATTCGGGTCACTCAATCCCTGATTCTTACCTCAGCCATCTCTCTATCCATGGCCTCCTTCCATGAATAAAAGTTGAATAGAAGTTTTATTCTGCCCAGACCTCTTTTCTCTCCAGTGTTGTGAAGCCTTCTCCATTTCGCCAATTTACCCAACAATTGTCTCAGCCTATGGATGGTCATAATACCTTGATAAGTATCTTAAACATCCATCTTGGAGAAACCAGTTGGTTTCTCCAAGCAGGATTATGAAACTTAAGCAATGCCAAATCCTTCTTTATTTCTTCCTCACTTATTTTTTTTCTTAAATAGAGAAAACCTGTTCCTGAATACAGGAGATGCAAAGGACATGCCTTTCAAATCCAAAGTATTAGGATCTTTTTCAGCCATTATACATGCTGCATGAAAAGAACAGGTTAGATATATTTTTAACTCAACAGCCTAAAGCTCTGCTAATGCAAGCACAGCTGGCAAGTTTGGACAGTTAGATAGAAACAACTGAAATAAAAAAAGCAGAATTGTATTATTCAGTTAACCAATGGGCTCATAAGAATAATTTTCACCTATGCAATACAGTAACAATGAGTCTAGTCATCAATAAATTGCTATTTGGACAGTACAGTTGAAACCCTTTTCTATTTATTTATTCAAGTACAAACAAAAATATCAAATGCCACAAAAGAATAATCTACGATTTAAACATATTAAGAACTGTTTTACAATACAGTTCCTCACAAATTTTCCTGGAAAAAGACTAGGCTTGAGGGTCTATCACGCACCTCCCCTTCACTTCTGAAAAGCAGTACAGCTGCCAAAAGTAAAAAACCACCTTAAACAGTTCTCCTTTCCAAAAACTCAAGTAGTAAAGAATATCCAGAATAAACAGAAGGCATTTGCTTTCTCTTCACAAGATAGGAGCTTCCAGAGCAAGTAATAAATGATAACACCTTGAAGTATTTTATAAGCATTCATTCCCATGGCCTAGAGATGCATGCAGTTCACCTTGGTGTACTCAGGAATCCAGAGACACTTCAACGTGACAAACACAAATCATCCAAGGTGGCACTATCTCCTACATCAGGAAATTACAATCCACTTTGGAGGCAAGAAAGGAAAAAACATATCTTAGAAGCTGCCTCCATCAGCTCAGAAGAGACTGAGACTGAAAGGAATAGTATTCTGACAATTTCTAACCAAATATTCACCCTTTCAGGGTCTCTTGTTGCTCTGTTTTGACTGTCATATATTTATTGCATGACAGTTTTCCTTTGGCAAAGCCTTGGAACTGAGTTTGCAGACCCACATAACAAAAGTGCCAGGAGTAAAATACTGCTTTCTAATTTCCATGGATTCCAGTACATAAGTCTCAGTTCCTTGCACAAGTAATAAATAATTGATTTTTTTTCCCTCTCAAGAGAAGTATAAAGGTTAAATATTAGTAACTCAATAAAAGTCTCTTAAATTCAATCAATCACAAAGCTGAAAAACTCTTCTAGGAGTACTTTTTCCAGAGCCCACCTGCCAGGCCTGAGCTGCAGTGCTCACTGTGCAATAAGCTTTTCATGTCACAGCAGCTTCTTTTAGCAGCCTTACAGCACCACCATGACATTCATTTCATACATCAAGCCCAGGAACATTTATATTCATTTAATAACTGGCTCAACAAGAATGCAACTGTGTTCCCCCTACAGACCAGGAGGGTTTGTTGTTAGTAACCTGTGCAGCTCTCAGTAACACTGGCCCAATGTGTTGGCCTTGGGTATTTTTAAAGGAAGCAAAAAATGTCACCCACAGTCCATAATATTTTGGCTTAAAGAGCAATATTTGCTACAGGCTGTATGACCTGCCACTGCTTAAGCATTGACATCTGCTTGGATTAACCTCAACAGTTTAGTAAACACACTGTATGAGTAGGTATTTCAGAACTGTGCCAGAACTCATGTTTGTCAGAGGTCAAACAGAGGATCAGACTAACCTCAAAATTTTTGAAACAGGCGTAAAAATTATTTGAGAGAAACCTTAAAGTCTGCTTGTAGTTTTTCCAAGAACAGCTTTTCCTCTAAAAAAAAAAAAAAAACAGGAAAAGACAGACACACAACTCATGCTACACAAGTCCCCTGCAAGACTACCTGCGTATTTTGGAACTGAATTGAGGCAAGGAACAGATGTGTACAATCTTCATTTTTAAAGAGTATTCTAGTAAAAAAAAAAATCATAGAGCCACTTTATCTCTCTACAGAGCATTAGGATAATTTGCTGCATGACCTTCTACATATGGTTGTAATCTTTACTTTCTTACTTTTTGGAGGGAGCAGAAGACAAGAATATAAAAGAACATGACTCATGAATGCAACCTTGCTCTTTCAATAGCCTTAACTCTTCCTAAATTTCTTGGCCTCCAAGATGTTATAGCTACCCATGAACAGGCTTTCCAATTTACTGGCTGAATCACTATCAAACAACAGCATTAACAGGGAAATGAACAGAGGCCAGATTAGGAAGTAGTACTGCAATAATATACACTCATCACTAACAGAGATGCCACACAACTTCTGCACCTGCATAAGAATTATTTTTTTCCAGGCAACCTTTCCATTAGAATCTCTCCCTTCAGGGGAAGTCAGTTAATAGACCAGCAAGATGAAAAAGGGACACCTCGGGCAGCTTTTGCTTCAGATCCAACACATCACTAGGAGCAACATCCACTGAACATCCAGCCAGAGCAAAAGTAACAGACACTTCCAAATAAAAGTGTTTAGTGTGCTCCAGAATCTAAGCACCGAGCCAATTTAACTCCTTCTGCAAAAACCCTCCTACAGGATTGTTCTATCACTAAATTGGATCTACCTACCAGTTTGTTTTTAATTTAAAATCACCATTAATTTTTGACCTTTCAGAGGGATGGGTGATTGCACTTTATGAATTAAGTGGCTTTTTTTGACAGAATACAGGCAGGTAACTGGGTCAATGAATGAGGATTAACAGGATGGGTTTTACCTTTAGTTAAGGGAATTTGGTGGATTTTTATTATTATTCCTATTGTGTTATTTATGTTCTCACGCCTTTTCCATTGCTTTAAAAGAGCTGTTGGGGATGCCTTTATACTAAATACAGAAGGGGTAGCTCTGGAGGCAGATAAGTCTGCCAAGCCTCTCCCCTGAGGAGATACCCCATAGACATGGCAACACTTTGTGGTCATGTAAAGGTAGGTTGGGCCTACAGGAACCTAAATCATGACATTCAGCAAGGACAGATGCCAAGCCTGCACCTGGGACAGACAAACTCCACGGCTGCTGGCATAGCCTGAGAACAGCTCTGCAGACAAGAACCAGCCAGAGCACAGCCCTGCAGCAAGGAAAGCTGAGGGATGGACACACAAGAGCACGAGCAGCTGATCCAGGGGGGCAGTTCCACAGCTCCCTGCAACCACAGGCAGGGGACAGCACCCAGGGAGGGATTTGCCAGTACAATACAGACCTGAGCAAACTGGAGTGAGGTCAGTGAAAGGCCACCAAGATGGTAAGAGGCTGGAGCACTTGCCCTGTGAGAACTGAGGATGCTGGGCTCCTTCAGCCTGCAGAAGGGACAGCTTTGGGATGAGAACTCAAACAGCAGCTTATTGCTACCTACAGTGATGTTACCAAGAAAACAGACCCAGACTATTTAGTGAGATGCAAGGCAGGAGAAAGAAAGAACTAAAAAAGATTAATGTTAAATCATGTTACTGTTAATGTTCAGTCACACCAACACTCATTCACAGAAACATTGTGTGGACCACAGGCTGTCCTCTTGCATAAGACCACTGTTCCCATTCATTTTAATGAGATGACACAAGAAGATCTATATTTAATTAGCCTCTGCAAGTCCCTTCTAAATTCAGCTTTCAAAGCTTTGAGATCCAACAGTTTAGTCACTTCAGCACAGATATACAAATCCATGTCATACCACCTAAAATACATCCTCCTGGAATGAATACAAAATCCTGAGCAACACTTTACAGATAAAATACCAATAATATTAATTATATTTTAAAGATAAAGAAAGGCACACAGATTAGTTGCATGAATTGTTGAAGACGTATGAAACTATACTCTGTATATATGAAGTCTGAAAAGCTTTAAGTGTTTTAGGGCAAATTTAAAATTCATCTTGTTCAGTCTTTACATTCTCAGCCCTCACCATTTTTCCAGTGTCAAATGACTCACTGATATACTGATTTGTATTTCAGTTTTTTTGAGCTTTAACCAGAGATGTCTAAATATTGCATAGTATAATTTTCAAATCTGTGAACTATACATTGAAATACCCCCTCTAGGAACATAAATTTGCTAATCAAGCTTTTTGGAATTTCTCAACTCCAGTAAAAAAGCTTTACTTAGCTGGCTGCCATTCCAGATTGTATGCAAACACTTTGGCTTTTTTATAATAAAAATGTGAAATTCCCCCTTTATCCACTTGCATTTCAAAAGAATGCATCCTTAAAGAAATGTTCAAGTATCTTCTGCAGTAACAACTTCCACTTTTTTGTCAACAATAAAACATACTGGGTATTTCCCTAACTGATGAAGGATTCATTTCTCCCCGCATATTACTCCACTCCATGAAGCGAGAGTATTACAGGAGGGCTCCAATTTAAAGATATAATTGTAATGGAAAAAACAGTAACAAGTTTTGGAAAGAAAAGCTCTTTTAAGTCAGGATCTCATGTTAACAAACAGTTGAAAAGAACACCAGGTTTAGTTACAACCAGTGGTACAACATTGCATCCAGAAAAGTAACATAATAGTCCAGCCTGATTAGGGAAAACAAGGACTATTGGATTACCAAAATCCTGCTTCTCAATTCTGGGTAAATAAGTGCTACACAGTACACAGTTTCATGCTGCTGTAGTGTCCTCATTCCCCTCCATAAAAAGCTTCTTATTTCCCAGTAAGAAATAAGAAACTGTTCCCAAAGCACAGTTATAAGAAAGATATTCTTACCTATCCCCTGACAAACGCTCTGTAGGCTGCAGGGCTGGATGTTCCTTTAAGCCATCTGGCACACAAACACATGTCATGCCATTCCCGGAGTCCTAAAAATACCTTCAGCCTTTTTTTTGTTGCTGAAAAATACTTTCTTCTAATTGAAACAGCAAGATTTTCTTTTCATCAGTAAAACCAGCTCTGAAAGAAGCCAGAATGTCCCCAAAGAAAGCTGCAATGCATTTTGTAACACAGCCCCTTCCTTCTTCACAGAGCTTAGGAAACAGCAAGGTTAAACACCTCGAAAGTTGTTCTTCATTGCATCTCTCTCACATTAAAGATCCATGCATCTAAATATTAGTCTCACAACTCTTCAGCATTATATAGAAATGCAGAATATAAGAGAGCTTACAACAAGGTCAACTGCACACAAATAAGCTGCTTAATACATTTCCTAAATGTTTAAAACCTGCTTAGCTGTTCCTCACATTTTGTCTGCAAAGCTCACCGAAATAACAGAATGCAGATTTCATGCAAAATAACAAGATTAGTGACACTTCTACAGGAGCAGCTGAACTGTGGAATCCTCACCTTTTTCCAGAAGAGTCGGCACTAAAGCAGAGCAAGGTTACACAGGGAGCGCACATTGACTGCAGCGGCAGCGGTGTCTTCATTCCCAGTGAACAATGAACCGCCGAGCCAGAAACTTAACACTTTGTTGCTTGCAAGTCCTGACTGAGAACAGGGTAACAAGCACAGGTTTCTCCAGGAAAACAGGCCAGTTCAGATGGCTCTGAGGACACCAATGCTGCATATACTCATTTGGCTGTATTCACTACCCCAAAATCATCAATATATTTTTCTGCTTGTAATTATTTTTCACATCTCTTTTACGATTTTTTTTTTAAACTGATGCATAATCCATACCAATCCATGGATTTAGCGATATACACATGGTCATCTTCCTGCCATTTACATAATCAATCAGTAATATTCTTCATCATGACTAGACCACAGTGATACTAGAGAAAATGATTAAGTTGTATAAAAATTCCCTTACTCCCCATTTTCCAAATCACTATGAATGTCATCAAATTCCCACATTTTGACAGAAACTTTCTAGGTATGTTTTCAGTTCATCTTCAAAAATTTTCATCTAAAGTGCTTTGGGCTTTTTTTCCAGTCTTTTACTAGGAAAGTGAAAACACATTTTCTAATTCTTAAAAAAAATAACAAAATTAAAAAAAAATACAGGCCTGGTTCATGCAAATCTCCTGAGAAAAAAAGCTGGCAGCAAATCTGTCAACAAAACAGACCTCACTGAAGGACTTTTGAGTGGGACAGTGGTAAGAAGAGGGGTTGTTTTAAATCTGTGACTACTAACCAAGGAAACTGCACTTGGCATGGGCTCTGCAGTAGCTCCCAGAAGACATCTACCATCCACTAGTGCATAACTCAGTAGTGGTATCAACAGCTGGATACAAAAAAAGACACCTGCCAACTCACACTGGAAACTTCCAAAGACTCTACCTGAACATGCAGAAAAAGCAAAATCGCTGCAATTATGTTAGTATTTGTATCAGTGAGTTGGAAACTGCCTTAATGAGAATTGTTACATTGCAGCTTATCCTGAAGCATCACATTACAGAATTCCTACACCTCTGTGCCTACTCCCCACAAATCATCCAAATCTACTTCATTTCTCTTTCCTTTTCAACAGGCAGAAATTTACATAAAAATACTTTGTTCAGTCAGACCAGGATCAAATATCTTTATGGAGCCTGAGTAACTGATATAAGCATAAGGACTTATTTGTTTTAAAAAAACCCAAACAACAAAATCCAAATGCAAACAAACAAAAAATTAAACAATAGATGAAATGTAGCTCCAGAATTAGATGTGAGGTTAAAACAAGTTACAATTTAAATCCCTAGATCACCTCGAATAGGAAAATATTTAACTCATGCTAAACTGCTCAGAATTCTTAACCCTGCTAAATTTCTCCGTGCTGCTAAGGATGGCACTGTCTTAGTGATTTCCTCAATGTACCATGTCCTGTGTTTTTCCATGTGAATGGCCACTGTTAAAAAAAAAAAAAGTAGAAGTGAAAAAATACTAAAAGTATGAGTTGAACTTAATGTCTGTCTGCATTTCTCATGTTCAGAAACAAACATCACTTGGAGATTTTTCATCCCAATCTTTTGCACAGAGTCCACAGTATCCATGCCATTTGGAACTTTCATTTTTCCCCAGTAAGAAATTCTGAGATAAACCATGACCCTGAGATCTTCTTGCATTGGATTCATTTTCTCATCAGAAGTTTAAAGTATTTTCTGCACACAGGGTTCTCCTTACATCCTTTATCTTCTCACAAATATTTCTAGATATTAATAAAAGAGAGGAATCCTAAGGATATAAACCTACTTTGTGCTCTCTCTTCAACTCACTGATTGCACCAGGACAGGTACCAGACTAAGCCAAGGTAGACTCTGATTGAAGTAATTGGTCTGCTGCAGATTTTGATGGAATTCTCAGCAACTCAATGTCTTGGCTCTCTCCTCATGCATTAAATCAAATACCTTAATTGTTGGATTAAAAACAAGCCACTAGCAGAAACCGATTTTACACTGCCTGTAAGAAGAGCAAACTTCTACAAGTTATGCCAAAAATTAATTTTCTTAGTCTTTCATTCCTTCTTTGTGATCTTACAGACGCAATCTTTCCTTCTCACAAGAAATCCCTTTGAGGAAAGAGTTGTGGACCACTCCTTTTTCCACCCCCTCTTGGTCACTCTTCTTCTACTTATCTATTGCCAATGTTTCTAACTGAAAAACATACTCAGGATTTTGATGTTGAAATCATGGATGTTGCACCAAAATGAATAGCAGACCAAAAAAACATTTTCCCACTTCAGCAGGAGCCATGCCTCCCAACACTGCTTCCACAGAAGATTAATGTGCAATCCAGATCTTGGCCTGTCTCCTGGTTCATAGGTGATGAGTCTCAACATCTGCTGACACCAAAGATAAGAGATTTGTGCTAACTGACAAAATTAAGGTATTCCAGGAAATGGAACACTAAAGGAAACACTTCTAGAAAACATATTCAATAACAAATATGGCAAGTATCAATAGAGACAGTGGCACCCTTTGTTCTTGATTTTATGCGTTAGGAACTGGCAAAATAGTCAAAAATACCTACAAAGATTGATTCATAAGGAGTTTTGAATCAAAACAAGATAGTCTGTGCTTCCTGGAAAAGTATCTGTGTTTTAATTAAGGCCACCTCCAAGGTTTAAAGCACCCAATTTAATCCCTGTCTGTACAAGAAAACCTGTGTCATTTAGCCAAGCAACATTTGGACGGTTTCACACAGACTAAAAAGACCTCCACAAACATGCCTCTAACATTCATTAAGTATTTGCTTAAATCAGTCTGGCACATAGCAACCCTTCACTGAGGTACCTTCCTTTCAGCATGCCTCTGCAAGTTTATTAGCTTAGCCTGTCAATTCAAAATCTGGCTTCTTAAATGGTGCAGCGTCTCTGTAGTTGAAGTCTTAGAAATGACAGAAAGTTATTGCAGGTAGGCAGTTACCCCCCAAACAGCCACCGGTGCACATATTCCTTCCCTCTTGAGCAGCAAGAGGAATACTTTTGTCCTGCTCCATGACAAGAGAGTCTGGAGCACGAATGTGAACAGTCTTTGTAGCAGAGCTGGTAAGGCAGAACTTGTCAGTTACAGCCAACTTCAGTCTCAGAAATGCAGAACTTGCAATGCCATTACTGCCATGAGACAGAAAACCACAAGAGCTCACCTGCTCCCAGCTGAACTTCAAGCCACAAAGACATCAAAGACCTGTGAGCACTACGAGGTAGCAGCTCTGGACTCCTCCCTGTCCTGCAAAACTTCTTCTTGCTCACCCTCTAAAGCACACAGCAGGCAGCACCAACTCCTACATCAGGGGTCTCTAATCCGTGTCAGCAGTGCAAAAGCTGATTCACCCCTGAGCACCGTGTTCCACTTTCAAACATGCAGAGGATCAGGCCAGACTGCACAAGAAAGGGCAAAGATAAAATACATAAAACACATGTTTACAGGCACTTTAATCCATACTCTACATTTCAGGAAAACCATCAGTTATTTAATCTATGGATTTAGCATATTTCCTCGTCTCAGGGAATAAGCTCAAAAGTTACTACAGCAAAACATCAGAAATTTAGTATACTTGAAGTCAATTTTTGAATGAAACAGTACAATCAGCTTCCTAACCTTCCACCTTTTTTTCTGCAGTGTATTTCTAGTTTTTAAAGAGCTTTCAAATAGAACATTTACACTAATTCTTACACAATGCTGACTCATATGAGAAACATGCTAGAATGTGACTGAAGGATGTGGTGCACGCGATTGACTCTTGCACAAAGGGAGCTGAACAAATGCTTTTAGCCATGCTGCAAAACCCTGCTTGAACAGCCCAGACCTCACTGCTTACATTACTTTATACATTTACACAGTAGATGCTTTCATCTCCATAAACCATCATATGTTTTGAAAAGAAACCTTAGATAAGAAGACAGTTTATCTGCCTCCCTTTACACTCTAACAGGCATTCAAACAGACTTCACCTCTGTAATACTTTTTGAGAAAGAAAAAACTAATTCATTTCTGCCCTTGAAATACAAGAACATACTTTTACTCTGCAACAGCAAGCAGCATCTCTCCAAAATTAATGATACAAAAGGAAATTGCTTCATTTTGGAGACACCTGTAGCTGCAGTATCACCTGCGATGCAGATGGAACTCTTTAGGAAGTTGACAAGCTACAGTCACAGAAAGGAATTATTGTAATCTTGGAAGTTTTGCTTTTTCCCTTCAGTGGAAATCCCCCTTTACTTCTCTGCTTCAAGTTATCAACACAGCTGTCACACTACCAAACTCAGCCTGCAAAAAGCTCAGCCTGCCACTGTTTTACAGGACCTTCAAGGAATGTAACCAAAGAACCACCCTGCCTCTGTTCTTTTCACCCCCACAGTACCCTGTTCTTTCTCACTGGAACAGCTGAAATCCCCACTTTTATTATCTGCTCAGATACTTATAACCTCATTCCTGTGACCCCACACCACATGCACATCCTATACCTACCATTAAGAACTTGGGGATTCCATCACTTACTGTGAGGACGCCTATTTTCTGCAGATAAATTTTCAGAAAGGCGGTAATTTATCTTTATTCCCCTTGCCCTGCTGTTTCCAGGTTTTCTGCCACCTAAAGTGCTTCAATCATACCTGCTGTTATTTTACATCACTATGAAAATGATCAGACCCACCCATTCTCATAAACTATGGTCACACAGAAGCTCTTCAGGGACTCTGTGCAGTGTTACTCCTGTGCATAATGCAGTATTGATTTGCATCCTCTGAGAATGTGATTAGATAGCAGAAACCAGGCCACAGGCCCTGAAATCTGCAGTCAGACCCTCTTCCAGCAGAACAAATGCCACTTTGCCTGCTGGCATCCTCATCTGAGGCTGGGAGACGAAGGCTCATTAGAGCTGCACTGTTATTTCTTTCCTTCCCTGCTGCAGAAGAACTCCAAAACTCTGCAGGAGCTTATCTTACCCAGAGATGAGGAAAAGCTTATGCAGAAGGCATGCAGTTCTTCAGAGACAGTTCTCCTGGGGGAGGCCAATTGCTTGTTAATCAAAAGCCTCTCATCGGGAACTACCTGGCCATTTATGCTGCTCTAAAATGAGGCCTGGGAGTCCCAGCTGGACTATTTCACACGTTTAGAGGTTCTGTATGGGCTAGCATGGCAGAAACATACTGGCAATAAGAGGTGGGTACCATCCTTTCCTGGGCACAGTCTGCACTTGGATCAGCTTAAGACAATCAGAGATACCCAGGAATAGTTTCCTATTAAGCTGAAATCCATAGGGAAAAAAAAAAAAAAAAAAAGGCAGCTCCTAGCTCATAAAGCATGCAAGAATACTTAATACAACTTACAGACTACCAGGCTGCTCTTTCTAAGGAGAGAAGGGGTTTGATCTTATGCTGGAATACATTTTCCAGAGAAAAGCAAAGTATGTTAGCAGAGTGCTAATGACCCTGCCCACCTGCACAATTACCATGCTGGCACTGAGAGATTTCATCCTTCTTTTAAACAGAAAGCAATGCTCCAAATACTCTGGACCAAATGGAGAAAACACTGATTGTTTACAGTACAGCAAAAAAGCCAGGTCACGAGAGTTTATTTTTTTTTCTTTGGAAGAGGAGGTGCTGCACTTTAATTATATAATAAAGTCCTGTAGGGTCTACTGCAGCTGCATTGCAACTGATATTAAAAACAACTCAGGATACAGCTTGGCAGAGATGCTGCAATAGAGAGCATCAGTGTTCTATTTACTTTCAACAGCAGTTTTAAGACTTACACCTGTGACAAAGTGAACAAAGGTGAAACAGCTGTCTGGAACGGTGGATTCTAAACACGTTTGCTTCCAGTATCACATTACAGCAGGGAATTCTGACCTGCTAAGCCCCTCACTGCCATTAGCACAGGGCTTTTGGTGGCTTAGTCAGATCCATCTGCTTTCTTGAAAGCAAGGAACCCTTTATTCTGCCTTGCAAGTAACTTTGAGATAGTCCATTTGCTTCAGCATGTTCTGCTGCAGATTTGCTTATAAGCTTTAACACACACGCACAAAAAGAAAAATACCATATGGCAATAATGAACTGACTGCAAGAGCTGGAGACCAGCCACGAAGAATAATACATATTTGCTAAAAGGAAGAGAGAAGCCTAAATGTTGCATATAAGTATATACTGAAGAACAAGGGGGGAACAGAGTGTGGGGGCGGGAGAGGGGAAGGAGGAAGAAACGGTTTTAAAATACATTTCACAGTCATAAAGAAAAGAAAGCTTTAATACTTCAAGGGTCACACAGCGCCCCAAAAAGCAATGCCCTGACCTCGCCCTACAAACGAATCAATGAACGTAGCAGCGCCAGCAACATCAACACCTACGGACCTCACATTTCGGGTCAGATTTGCAGAGTTTCAGTCTACCTGCAGGCGGGCTGCTGCTCCTTCACATCCGATTAAAGACTATAAGAAACAATAATTACATTATCTCCCATCCTGTGTAGCACAACCCGCTGCAGCTCCTCGGTCTCCCCCCGAGGTCAGGTTAACCAGGAGTCCTCAGTAAGGGCCGGGTCAGGCGGGGACCCGGCCGGGACAGCCTCCCGCTGTCACCGCACCTGAGAGCCGAACCGGGGCAGCCCCGCACCGGACCAGCCTCAGGGGTTCAGGAACGGCTGCCTCGGGTCAGGCGGGAAAACAGAATCACACAATCAAATAGGTTGGAAAAGACCTCTGAGATCACCGAGTCCAATCTACGACCGAGCACCACCGTGTACAGAGAGCCCGATAGCGCCGCTGACCCCGACGCGCACCCCCGGGCTGCCCCTCACCCCGGCACCGGTTCCCCCGCCGGGGCCGCCTCCCCTCCCGCCGCCACCACGGCCCGTGTCCCGCACCGCCCCGCACTCACCGCGGCGGTGGCATCGCTCCGCGCCCGCCGTGGTGGCGCTGGCGCCATGTGACCGCTGCCTCCTCCTCCTTCTCCTCCCCATTCTCCTCCTCTTCCTCCTCCTCCTCCGCCGCCATGACGGGCGGGGCCGGGGCAGCCGGAGAACATGGCGAGCCCTGAAGGGTAGAGCCGATGGGCTGTCGGGGTGTGTCCTGCATCCCTTTCGCTGAGCTGAGAGGAGAATCAGGAGTGCAGGGCTGTGCATGTGCAGCTTTCACTCCCCTCCTCCCCTCAGGTTTGCTGTGTATGTCTCTGCTCATCCCCCCCGGTTTACACGGTGTCTGGCAGCTCTCTGAGACGATTAAAGCCTTTTCCAGCCCCTCGAGATATTTGTTGCGTCCTTAAATGGTCCCATGGAAGTACAGAGTCACAGAATTGTTTGGGTTGAAAGGGATCTCTGGAGATCCCATCTAGCCCAACCCTGCCAGGACAGGTTTGCATGGAGCAGGTGACACAGGAGCGTGTCCCGCTGGATTTGGATCCAGAGAGGGAAAACTCCATGACTCCCCTGGGCAGCTCTCCCAGTGCTCTGCCACCCTCAATGTGAAGAAGGTCTTACTCATCTTGAAGTTAAACTTCAAGTTTTAGTTTATGGCCCTTGCTCCTTGTCCTGTTGCTGAGCACCACCAAAAAGAGTCCAGCACCGTCCTCTTGGCACCTACCTCTAAAATACTTACATATATTAATGAGATCCCTTCTCAATCTCTAGACTGAATAGGAGCTGCTCCTGCAATCTCCTCTCATAAAAGAGATACTCCAGTCCCTGTACTTGTCCAGGGGCTTTGAAGGGCGGGGGAAAAATGGCATGTAGGTCAGGCTGATGGAGGATGTCTGGGCTGACCAGCCATGGATCCCTCACCCTATAGTTTGAATTGCTGTGTGGAATGTGAGGGGGTGGTTTCTTCAGCTGGAAGAGGGAGATAGCAGAGGAAAATCTACCACAACTACACTGAAATAACCTGAGATTGGCAGTTAATGTATTTCCATAGTGACAAGATTTACATCCTCACAGGTGGGGAGTCATGCTGAAACCTCACATCTTTGATATCCAGAGTAAAAGGTCAAACCACTGGCTTGCTAAATCCACCACACCACAGATCCATCTTTGTGCAGGACCGACTTGGCAGGTGTCATTTCTCCAGGCAAAAGGGGTGAAACTGGAAGGCATGTTGGTTTTGTAAACCCTGGTGGGGTTTAAGAACAAACTCATTGTCAGATTTGCACAGCATAGTCAGGACTGGGATCTTATTTTATAAATACACAGATTACAGAACTTGAGCTCCTGAGTGACACTTTGAAGATGGCAGATTTTATTTTATTTAAGTGAAAATTAAACTGGGCTGACACATCCAAGCCCATTCTTTGGTGGATATTGCCCCCAATATCCAGAGATTATGGCAAGGTGCTTTATAATTACAAAAAATGGAGCAGAACCCAGAACCTGTCAAAGAGCTGTAGCTGCAGCATTAGAGTACAGAGGGCAAAAACACGATCCATAATCAGAAGCTACAGTGAGAGAAAAGGGAGTTGCAGCCTGTGGAGTAGGTGGATGGCAAGGAGGTAGCAGGGATCAGGATGAAAGCAAGGTGCAGTTAAATGAGACAGCCACACAGCCAGCCCCCCATCAGACAGCTTTTCAGAATTTCTGCTTCATAATGGCTAACATGCAGCTTTGATCTCTCTCACAACAATTTAGCCGAAGGACTGCAAGTGTGTGTTAAGCTCTTTTAGGTAAAAGCAAGATATGATATTTGTTTTCTGCAGAATCATTATCCTGGAAGTCCTAATTTGGCCCACCTTGTAATTCCAGCTATTTAATCTCTTTTAATTCTTATTGATAAGAATTTCTCTGGTGCTTGGATTATCATTTTATTAACAGCATTAATAAACTTACACTTTTTAGTGTCATTTACTGTAAGGTCTTTTAGATGTGTTTCACTTCTCAAAATTTCTGATAATGATAATCTGTCCAGCCTAATTGCTTAATAAGATCGGTGATAACTCCTTAGTGTAAATTAATTGACCCACTTCCTATGTGCTCACAGCAAGAGGCAAGAACTCTGATAAAAGTTCTGGCAAGAAGCCATAACCCAAAGTAATTCTGTGTCAGTGTGTGTTGGGGTCAAATTTTGGGTTCCATATGTACTCAAGCACTGGGCTTTCATTTCTGTTGTTGTTATGTCTTGGACACAGAAATTACACAAGAGAAAAGGACAGTCAGCTACAGAAGATAGTATTTAAATCCTGTCTCTTTTCTTAGATTGACCCATCTACTTTGTGAAAAAGAAAGCAAATGTCCCCAAAACCAAACAGAATTTACGTATATTATTTTTCCAAATCCAAATTGTTCAGAAAAAAAATTCTCCAGCTAATGTCTAAGTGCTTGTTGACCAGCTGTGAAGACTGAAGGAAACTCCAAGTATTCTTTCAATAACTGGGAGGACTTGCATTTGTTTCAGTGGTTTCCTGTTACAATTGTTTGCCTATGGGCTGTCTATGACTGAAGTCAGCCAGCACAACCCCTAGTAGAGTTTTTAAGTGATTCTGCTTTTGAGTGGCATAGAAAAGCCCTTGTAAGTGCTGGAGAGTTTATTTGGAGTGTCTGAGGAAGCAGAACATTTGTCTGGTTGCTCTCAAGCCTCTTCCTTCCTATTGTTACTTGTGCTGAAGACCACTTTATGTTTTTTGCCTGCTTTCCCAAGGAAATAAGATCAAATGACAACTCAGAATATGTATATGGGTTTATCTGTTCTGCTGTCCAAGTACTTCTGAAATTTTGGGCCATATATATCAAATTTGACAGTGGGTGGAGATCTTCATTATATTCTAAATAGTTTTGCAAAAACAGATGTCTGAATAGGAGAGATTGTTATCCACCACAAAGGAAAAGCCCACAGAACAAGGTCATCCCTTAAATACCCTTAAGTTTATTAGGAGCACTCAGGAAAGAATCTATGGAACTCTTGTGGCTCATCTATTGAAGGCATCAATTCTGCGCTTTGTAGCTGGTGAAAAGGCAAAAAGGATGTTCAGCACATTAAGACTGGAATATAGAACAAGATGGGAAGATTTGTAAAATCAAAAATGCTGCACATCTTGACTATTGTGTGTAATTCTCCCTAAAGCACCAAGAAAGGTACAGGGAAAAGCAATGAACTGATTGGAGATGTGGAATTGCTTCCTTAAAAAAANATACACTTGAATGGTTTAATTTGGAAAAAGATAGTGAAGGAATGTGAATGTGATAGTGGTCAGAAAAAATCTGTTGTAATAGAGAAAGTGATTTCTGTGTTTCTTATAGCATAAGATTTAGATGTCCTGAGTGAAATTTCCAGGCAATAAATTTAAAATAAACAAAAGAAAGTATGTTTTCTCTACAGTTGTAAATCGCTGCAAAAGTATTTGAGATGCCAAAAGTATAAATGTTCTCAGGAATGGATTAGAAATGGAAATGAGAAAAAATGTCCATTGAAGCCTCTTAAGCATAATGCTAATGCAGCTGCCAGCTGAGGAAATCTCCAGGCAAAGGGGTGGATTCAGCCAGCAGATTAAGGCACCTAAATTTGGGTTTTGGTGTGTAGGTGTCTCCATGTGAACCAGATGTCTAAGCTCCCCTTATACTCAGCAGAGAATTAATGTGGGATTTAGTTACATAAATGTAGGCATCGAGTGCCAGTTTAGGCACTGAGGAGTTTTCTACCTGGCCTCCTGCTCCAAGAAGCAGCAGGTATCCTAAAAAACCTGTTCTGTCTGAACTCTGATGTGGAAGTTGTTGATATCTCAGTCCACCACAGTTGTCACTGAGCACAGATGGTTGGCAAGCTGAACCCTGCTCATGGTTGCACAGCAAGCTGTTCAGACCACCTCAAAGCAGATAGATCAGTGTATTCTGAAGAGCTCTTTGCTCCATCAACTGTATTGAGTAGTTCTGTATCGACTGCAGGAGGAATTTGCATGCAGATGAAGACATCAGCATGGGGACACTTCAGTCTAGGTATCAGAACTTGCAAGCTTTGCCAGGCTGTACAGAGGGAATATTGCTTAGCTTTTAATGCTGTTTCCTGAAGTTTCCTTAGCTAGGCAGACCAGTGACTTGATTCAGCAAGTATTGATTTAGGGGAAGAATCCAAGAGACTATGTATGAAAAGCCAATAAAATACTCAGATCTGTTGGTAATGAGGCTTGTGTGAAGGATTAGTGACTGTGTTGTATCATGATGCATGGATATGGAGTGACCCTTGGAACACACTTACATGACTCCCTGAGTCTGGAAGATACCCACTAGCCAAGAGTTCTGGAGCAACCAGAGATACTGCTGCTGATACCCAGCATGGCCGGTTCTTAAGCTATTAAATTCTGTAGCTGAAACTGATTTTTTTTTCCACAAATGGAAATCAAAACAAATTTGATTGATGACAGGCTTTGCACCCTGTCATTTGTGAATCAGACCAGTTAGGTCTTGTTAGAGTAGCACAACTTGCCTAAGAAGAATTTAGGCTAAGATTCAGGGCAAAGAAATCAAAAAGAAGGATAACTTGAAAAGCCAGATGATAATTAAATGAGTTTTGGAATGCTGAATCGGTTTTTCCCTCAGCCCCTCATGCTTCAAATTATTTACATTTTCTTGCTGGAAATACAAAACTTTTAGCACTAATGCTGTCCTCTTGGGCAGATGAAAGTTCTAACAAAATAAATCAGCAAGTTCAAGAGTTGTTTTTTTTGGATGTCCCACAACAAGCTATGAAACTTTTTCCAAACTTCATTGGGCGCCAGCTGTGCTCCTGCACATTTGCTATTTATTGAAAGAGTGTTTTGATAGTGCAATAGATAATTGTAAATCATTAATCATTAATAATAAAGATTTCCTTCTAGCATTGCTGGTGTCAGGAGAGCATTCTGCCTCTCAACTATCCTGCTCAGACAGAGATGAGAGCAAACCTAATACATTACAATAAACAGATTCTCTCCCTTTTGCCATACACAAGACAGATCTACAAACCAGCTAAATATATTAACCCATGCTAATGAAGCAGGAAAAAAGTAGTAAGCTGGAATTATTAGCATGTGTGATGTATCCCTAAAATCTGCAGGAATATGAGGAAGGAGCCAGTTGAGTGACATACAGTGCCTGGGAGAATTCACAGATCTAAGGATTTTGCTGAGTTGTTAAGTCTTAGCAAGGAATTGCAGCACTGAGTATACACAGTAGTATTGTCATGCTCTCTTCAATTCCCTTCAAATTTTTGTCCTTCACTTTTTAGCCCAGGCTGTGTTATTTTTCTGCACTTCTTAACACTAAGTTCTTCTGTAGAGTCTCTCCAGAACTGTGGAAAAGTTGTGTTTTATCTGTGAGGTGTTGCTGACTAAATTCCATCTGTTTTTCATGTTCAGAAGTTCTCACTCTTAAGATCTGTGAGTGAGATGCTATATTTTCTAGAATTTCTTTCTACTAAAAGAAATAAAACTTTCCTTGGAATCTGTGGAGGGAGGTAATTGGTTAAACATTCTGTCCAGTGTTGCTCAACTGTGCTCAGATCACTTCACAGGCTTTGGAGTCTGGGCCAGCCTGGACTGATTTCTTTTCCACTTTGGACTGTTTTGCAAAGTTTGAGAATGAAAACAATCCCATAAACCCAAGAAATATCATAATTGTATTGGCTTTTTACCAGTGAACTACAATACAACTCTACCAAGAGTTTCCTTCCATCATTGTTTCAAATCCTTCATAAAAGAAGGAAAAAAGTTTATTTGCAGCAGAGTTCAGTCTCATTATCTTCTTTTTACAGATGTGGAAGTTAAGCAAAGAAAGATGAAGTTGTTTGTTCCTGGTCATCCAACAAAGCACTGGCAGACAAAAAAATAGAAGTGAGTCCTTCAGTGCTTTTTCTATTGCATCACTCTGTCTTCCTGTTTTGATGAAAACTTCTAAAATGTCATTTTCATAGGTAAGAAATATTCAGACTTCCTGAACAGTCTGACAAAACCTTTAGTTATGTCACATAAACTGAGGTTAGATAGAATTCAAACTGAGACTAGGACTCCAAGCCTGAATTGTGGCATTTCTTTTATACAGGGTGGTTTTTTTGGTATTTTTTTTCTCACAGCAGGTATAATCTTTCATCAAAGAAATCTCAGCCTCTAGCCTCAAATCTGTTGTACAACAGGATGCTGAGCCTTTTTGCTTTTTCATACTATGGGGTTTTTTTTCTGCATTCTCAGGAATGGGCTTTCACTTTCCTAGAACTGAGAAACATGTAAAAAGGATGTATATGTAACAAGGAAAGGGTGATTATCCAGTACTATTCATAGTTCCATTTTAGATTTATTTTTCCCACTGGTTTTACAAATTATTTTATAAATTATTCTGATTTGTACTAGCTGCAGGTAGTTCCTGCTTCTCTGTAGCAATTGTAATCACAGAGTGGTACCCTTCTTTTTTTTCTTCTATCCCCCCTCCGATTTGTCTTTCTTGTCTGTTTCAATAACACATCCTAAAAAAAAAACCCACAACTTGACAATTTTCATGAACAATCAGACAGTGATTTACAAACTCGTACTTTAAATCATTCTTCTTTTTCAGGGGCCTGATATATGTTTGCAGTAAAATCTCATACTTGTATTGTTTTTTCAAAGAAGATGTGAAATTCAGGAGTAATTGTGCTTCCTGCCTTATGCTCATGTGAGAAACTGCAAAGGAAATTATATTCCTGCAGCTAAGAGGACAAGAATTAGGAGACATGACTGTCCCTTGAGGTGCTCTCTCCATAAATCTGGATTTATTGCTAGATGTCTTCATTAGTTATATATAGTATGTTGATAAAATTCTTACTCCCACATTATCTGTTAGATCTTACATTATCTGTTTAGATTACAACCACTTGCAGCCAAACATAGTTTCTAGTTGGGCTATTAAATGTCACTACAAGCAGGGATGCCTGACCTGCCAATTCCCAGGCAAACTGAAAGCAAAACAAGAAAAAAAAAATCCCCATCAGCAATGTCCTTTTTTTTGCACCACTAACTTGTGATTTACCAGAAAAATATGTTAAAGTTGGCTGTAAAAACCATTATTTCTAAAATACAAGTTTTAGAAGTGTCATGAACTTGACTTCAATAAATGATGAAAACAAAAATAAGTGTTCTGATTGGTCTATATGGTACCCAAGAGCCGTGCAGTTACATGTAAATTTACTTCTTATTTTAGCATGAACAATATGGGTATGATTAAAATGCTCAAGGCAATTTTGGGGCCTATTAAATTAAATGAATGACTGGAGGAAACCATTATTTCCCTATCTGAAAATGTCAAGCTCTGAAAGAAATAATCTGCCCGAAGGAAAATGGTGAAATTGGAAGATAAATATCACAGAAATCTATCCTGAATAGACATTGTGCTGTTGTAGGGAATCCCCCTACATTAATAGCAAGGGAATTCTGCATGAGCTGTGAGATGCCCCCTGGTGTATTTCTGCTGAGACACTGCACATGGTCAGAGCAGGAGAAAACTCCACGACAGAAGTATTGAGAGAGGATAAGAAAGTGTAAAAGGTACAGGAAGCTACGTAAGGACACAAAGCTGCAGAAGAGGGATTGGTAGCAATGCCATTTAGCATCTAACTGCCATTTACAATAAGAAGAATTAGCTGTAAGCTACTCAGATTTAGGCAACATTTTCAGTAGTAGGAGTTAGAGCATGCTGTATGGTGATGGGGATCCAGCTGGGGAAAGGGGAAGAAATTAGCAGCATTTTATGGGCGCTGTAGATTGAAGGGAGGTTGGAGAAGTTTTGGAGAGCCCCAGAGAAAGGAGTTCCATTCTTCACCGTGATGTCTCTTTGATAGAGGGCATTGTGAGGGTTATGGGATCCCCAGACTTGCCTGTGCAGCCATGTATCTGAATTCTTCTCACCACAAATCACAATATGCTCTGTCTTCTTCCTACAGCAAATTCTACTTGTTTGGGGCTGCTAAGAAGAAGCAGGGAGGGGACAGGAGAAAATGTACTATTTCAGCAGAGGGGAAGGGAAGAATAGAAGGTACTGTGCCCAAGAGGAAGACTTTAGAGGTCAAGGATTTCTGTCCTATTACTGAGGTCAAAAATCACTGCTTCCAAGAACCAGTGCTCTGACAGCAGTGGCAGGGCAGGTAGAAATCAGGTATGGCCTGTGTGCCTTGATGTTTGTGTGGAATCCAGAATCCTGAGCAGGGTCCCTGTGTCCCAGGTGGTGGTGCAGTGACTACTGGGACATGCTCTTACAGCAGCCCTGGATTTCAGGTAGAATTTTAAGTAAAGTATCATTTGTTAGAGAAATGCTAGTAAGTAGCAGCAGTATCTTGAATAGGATAAGAAGAGAAAGAAGTGGAAATATTTCAGTGTCTGAGATTAGGCTGGTTGGCACAAAGAGAATTTTAAAAAGTCAGTATTTTCTTGGAATGGTCTTGTCAAGGAAGAGAGAAGAAAACTGTGATTGGGTAAGATAAATTAGAATTCTGTTGCCTCCAAATTTGTATGGAGGGCTCTTCTCCAAACTTAAGTGGCAGTTCTGAATGCTAGGAAGTTGTTCTATGGTGTTGATTATCCAGGACTTTTCAAGAAATAAAGTCACATAAACCATAAGGACCTAAATGTGTGTAGACAAGAGCAGAATCAAAAACAAGTGATTATAAGAGTTTGGGGTGGGGGCAGGCTCCTGCACTATAAATTACCTCTTTATAACTGGATATTTAGTATTTGCAACTCTCTTTTGGAGGATAACAAAACAAAATGTGTTTGTTGCTTCATTCAAGAAGAAAAATAGTATTATAAACTATTTTTGTAAGTAAATTAGTCCAAATCTCAATCATTTTTGTATGCCCTTGTGATGGAAAAAAAAGAGTGTATAATATTGTATCATTAAGAGAAAATACCAGTGGTTGAGCCAAGTATCTGATTTTAATGTCTACATATTTTGGAGATTTTTTACTAATGAACGCTTTGGTTCTCTTATGGATTAAACAAATGAGGACAGGGTAGTGAGGAAATGAGGGCAGATTCATACTTTGAACAGATTCATACTGTCTGTAACAAAATTTCATTTCAGCACTTGATTGCGTAAAAATTTGTTGTAAACCAAACAATCCTGGTGGTGTTCTTACAGCCTTTGTTGCCAAAATAAAGAAGATAAAAATTTCAGCTTTGATAGTAATGAAAGCCTTTAGTTCTTGTGATCACAGGAATAAAGTCTTAAAGATTCGACAAATACATAAAATGATGGCTCATCCTACAGAGTCAAAAATAAAAAATAAATGAAGAGACAACAGGAAATAGTTTCTAGTATTTTTTAACAAAGCAATTCTTCTTATTTTACAAAGACCAACTCCAGGTTTTGTTAGTGCTCAGGCTGGTAATGCTGAGTATAAGTCCCAAATATGTTGAATGGCAGTGCACCAGTTTGAGTTAAACTGAAATATATTATCCATTCTCCTAAATGCAAGCTTCTGCTGCAGCAGATTTTGAAACCAAGATATCTGAGAGTTACAAAGCAATACCAGATGGTGACTGTAGGTTAGCTGGAATTTGTGGTCTCTCTTGTCTTGCCACGTTTCACCACTTGCAATATACTAAATTATACTGTTCAGTTATTTGTCTCCATGGCTCAATATTCCCTTTCTTTCACGTTCTGGACTGATGCAATTCTTCATGGTTTCACTAGGTGGGTCCCCACAACAGTGCACTGGGGAAGCAAATTGTTGAGTATCCTGAACACACTCAGGTAACTTTATCTCCCAGTCAGCTTTATTTTCACTTCCTTTGGCAGAAGTCCACTACACCACGTGTTTTGATGTACAATCTGGAGATCAGAGTGTTGGCAACTTGTCATAAAGCGGCTGGTTCTTCCTAGGACTATTGCATTTCAAATCTATTTTAAATTGAATTTAAAACCAGTGTAGGGGTTTTGATAGCCATTTAGGCTCAGTCCCGTCAATTTTTGCAATTATTTTACCTTTCAAAGGGTGATGAAAAGCTGGTGAGCAGCAGCATTACACATATCCTTCCTTTCCAAAATCACATAATTTTTAATGCTTTGATATTTTTAATAGTCAAAAACAAACAAAAAGAATCCCTTCCATGTGTGTGAAGTATTAACTTGATCCCTTAAAGATCTAGAAATAAAGCCACACACTTTCAAGACAGTGTTAGTATAGGAGGTAATATAAAGGCTGATCTGTACTGGAGGTCTCCAAGGGGCAGATATGGAAAAGTGCCCACCCCACATAGGGTGAATACAGTTGCATAAATGTAGCAAATTAGCATAATTGACAAGAATCACCAATTAGAAGCGTAAGTGATGAAATAATTCCCCCTTTTTGGTTCCACAGCTTGCCTTTGAGATAGGAACTGAACTTTATAATAAAAATATTTCTCAAAGAGCTGGTTTCAAGCTTGGCTCACAGAGAGCCGAGATAGGATAGGGGCCTTGGAGCCATGGGGTTTGGAGCCTCTGGAATGTGTTTTGTCTTTCTGCCTGTCAGGGTAGGGAAGAGGTACGGAAAAGTACTGGAGCTAGCTATGAATACAATAATAGGCTACAGAGCTACAAATAAATGTGTGGAGAATATAGAGAACATATTAAAGCAAAAAAAGGCAAAAATCAATTTGGCATCAATTGACTAGTGTTAAAAGTCTTTTTAGCTACAATCTTCAAAAATTTTCTTTCAAGTGTTTAACGTGTATATTTAACATGGAAAAGTTAGAGACCTGATCAAAACAAGACCCAATATAAAGTTTCAGATCTCTGTATCTGACAATATCCCATGGAGAAGAAAAAGACAAAAATAAATCATATATTTAACAATATTTTTAAAGTCCATGGTGTTCTGACTGAGGAGGCAAGTGGCTTCTTTACTGCCTCATATTTTGTCTTCACCCTGCATGAGAGAATCCTCTAACCTGCAGAGAGTTCTGTACTGTCATATCCAGGCTGTTTCTGACATTCAAACTTGTGCACTGAAACCCATGGCTCTTTATCTGTGGTCTGTAACACTGATTTAACTTCGAGTGGTTAACTCTTACTCTGGGAGACTCATCTAAGGATAACTTTAGTGTCTGCTTCTCATATCTTGACACCTACAGAAAAAAGTCAAAACAAACAATGCCATTATTGTGAAGTTTGGGATTATTTTTTCTTCCTCCTTTGTTCCCCTCTTATCCAGCCTCACTAAGTGAATCTATTTAATCTGCTTATTTGACATGATTGGACACTTCATGTGGAAGCCTATCAAGGTACAAATTTTGATTGAACTAAAGGTTTTATTCCTTGTGATTTATGTTTAAAGGGCAAGTAAAGTTTTAGAAAATTCTTACATCATATATTTACAGAGATAAACTGAAAATTACATTAATTGGTTTTTTGCTCAGTAACCAACTTGCATTAAATAAAACTCATAATTATTATTGACTATATTTAAAGCCAGAAAATCTTAGTTTTCAAGTGGAAGATGAGAAAGGCTGTCACAGTACACATAAACATGGAAGTACTTTATGTCAGAGATCTGGCTCAAAATTCATCCTCAGGAGTGACTATAACATCTGATTTCCTGTTTTTAGCAAGTAAGTAGATAGAACCTTCTGTGTTTTACCCAAACCAGTTTTAGTAGTCTGCTTCTCCTCATTTTGATGGCAAGATCCAACTTGGAAAAAACAGCTTCTGTACTGTTTTAGTTGACTTATGTCTCTAAATGGTAGTTATGAGCTGCAGTGTTATCTCTCCATTATCAAACTTGCATCAGTTACAATACCCCTTCTTCTGCTGGGGTCGAAATCTTTATTTAGGCCGAGTACAAATGCTCTAGAAATCCAGGGCAATGAAGAGCAGTGAAAAATTCCAATAAAACCCTGATTCAGATTTGGAAATGTTATAAGTGCATATTATATTATTGGCTCTTCACAAGTATTAAAATGAATTTTATATATATATATATATGCTATATATATATAATGTTGGATAAAATGGTAATTNGATAGGATGAAAAAATACCAGGACCTCAGGTATTGATCAACCTTATCACCAAGGAGCCAAGAAGAGGAATAACAGGAATAAGGAATACAAGATTTACAAGAGAATGTGGTGCAGGTGGGGTAGGGGGGACCCAAAATAATGTTTTTGAATAATGCATGAAGGTTTATGAATATACAACATGTCGATGCATTTAAAGAAGTGTTTTCTGAGTTAGTGTGGTTCTTCTTGGTGTAAAAAAACCCATGTAAGCCTGGCACCTGGCCATATGTAACCCTTTGCTTTATTTCTGTCTCCTATTGTTTTTTATTAAACATTTTAAATTCTACCAGGAGAGTGAACTTTGTTTTTCACAAAAAGACCTTGAGTGTCTGAGTCTGGAGACTTGATGTACTTAGGGGGATCTCATGCTCTCCTGGATTAGAGTCACCCTTCTGTGTTCCTGAACAATGACCAGAGTGTGGTGGGAGTGCTCATCATTTCAACTTGCAGAGTTACAAACCACACAGCCAGACATGCTGTATGAAGTTGGTCTGCTCACACTTGTCTGGCACCATCATTTCCTCTGGGAAAATGGCAAAAGCAAATAGCAACTTGTCTGTTTGCATGTGGGCGTGAACCTCCTGAGAACTCAGGATTTGGCACTGAGCACAAGCAAAGTTCAAACGTCCTCGAGCTACAAGTTGTTGACATCGTCTCTCAGAATAGACTTATAAACTACTTAGAGCAGTTTTGGTGCTGCCTTATCTCAACATTACCTTCAAAACCTATCATGATTCCCAAGTCAGCAGGTCACCCTGACCGGGGAAATGTGCTTACAGCAAAGGGTGTGAACATTTGCATCGTCCCACTTGTCTGCAGGCAGCGGGTAACAGCGCTTACACCTCATCGGGATCCTGAGAGAAGCAAAGCACACTTCATTAAATGCTTATGTCTTGCTGCCCCACCGTGGCTGTGTTTACAAAAGGAATAATCCCCAAAACAAAGGCAATGGTGAATGCTTCAAATAGCAGCAGTTTCTCAGTCAGGTTATAACTCTGCAGAACAGACATTGCACTTGCATGGTTCTGTGTTTACTGCTCTGAATTTGAATGCAATTAAGCGTGGTTGGCACACCTATGCTGCCAGTGATGGACCTGTCCCTCCTTTAGAGGAGGTAGTGTAGAAGTGCCAAGTATCACTCTTGTAATGAAATCAGAGGAAGGTAAATACACCATCCAAATATTCCAAGGCCTCTTGAGGCTGAGACTCAGCAAGTGAACCTTGGCTACAACACCAAAAATCTGAGTTGTTAATAGAGGATTAAAGTGGTAGGCATCCTCTGGGCTATAGCAAGATTTAACAAATACCTGTGAATGAAATGTTCAAAAGGACTCTGAGGCAAAGCTCGACTGCAACTTGGAGTGTGCACAGAGGGAAAAGAGAAAGCAGTCCAGGATCATGTTACTCATCTGATTGCAAAGGGTTCTGTTTTCAGCGCTTCCCCCAGGGCTTTACCTGATCTATCCAAATAAGTCTGCCCTTCCCACCCTGCAATCATTCATACATAAACAACTCTAAATACTTTTCTGACTGTTCTGCCAGTTTCAGCTTTTCTTGCTTATTCAGTGCCTGCTCTCCTGCCAAAACAACAAACTGAGCTCATGTGGGTTGTGGTTGGGGACAGAGGCAGGCAACAGCGGTCTGCCCATTTCCTTTGTTTTCAGTGTTTCTCTTTGGCCTTTCCTTGGGTAGAATCCAAGGGATGGATCATTGCTGGTTCCATCATGATGCAGACGGAACAGACATCACTTTTCAAACAATGACAGCTTTATGAAGCCTAGCAATCTCAGCCAAAGTCTTGATGCTATCATCAGTCATGTCTTTCTTCCCAGTCCCTTCAGGTGACTGCAGCTGGCAGCAGATCTTTTGACAGCCAGATTCTCTATGTTATCTCTTTTGGACCAAGTCTTTAAATAATTGGACAGAAAGATCTGGGAAAGAGATATGCTGTTTCAAGGCATAAATAGCATCACGCTGAGTGGTACAGAAAGCTTTTATTTAATTTAGTTTGATTTGGTTCAAACGTGGTCATTTGGTTTGGCTTTGACACCAAAATGTCACATCTTGCAACCATGATTTCTGTAGATTTATGCTCAGTTTCTTCTTAGACCACTGTCTGTCATATACAAATCATTTCATTGCACCTCCATTCCTCAGCTCCTCAGTGGGAATAAGAAGATGTTCTTGGCTTACAAGAGATAAAGAGTGATGGGATAAGGAGTTTGTGTGATTTTCTGATTTTCTAGTAATAGAGAGCCATATATAACTGAAACACAGGGCTGAAATGCCAAGAGTCTTTGCTTCTAACAGCAAAAGTAATGAGAAGATCATTGCTGGTACTCTGCCATCAAATCATCTGTTCCACCTCTATGGAGAAAGCCAGGTCATGCAAAGTTAAAACTATTTAAGCTTTCAGAGATCAAGTGAACTTGAGTTTTGGGTACCCTGTCTGACAAAGTCACTGTGATGGTGACAGTTACACGGAAGAAATGTTTTACAATGAGGGTGGTGAGGCACTGGCACAGGCTGCCCAGAGAGGTGGTGAATGCCCCATCCCTGGAAACATTCAAGGTCACGTTGGATGAGGATCAGAGCAACCTGGTCTGGTTGAAGGTGTCCCTGCTTGTTGCTGGGGCTAGATAAGCTTCAAAGGTCCCCTCCAACCCAAACCATTCTATGACTGTGTGCTTTAAAGAAGTTTAATTCTTCAATTTCCTTTTAGCCAATTGTGATGATTACTCAGACCTTCATTTTAGGTCACAAAGTATTTTTGATAGCGATCAAGTTCACCTTTTAATCTGCAGGCATTAGCCCAAGGGTGTTTTTTGCTTCCAACGCAACAAAAGTACTTACCTAAATAAAAAAATTAAAAAGGAAAAGAAAAAATAATTTAAAAAAAAAGAAAAGAACCTCACCCAAGGACACACGTTCACACATTCACACTTAATTTTTTATTTTCTCACCCTTTTTCACAAAGGGGCAATTGCAGCTATATGGCCTTTTCTGGAATGTAATTTGGAAAATTATTTCATTCGGGCTGTGATAAGAGGAACAGCACACTGCTAGCAGCAACAGCATCCTGCCAGCCAGTGCTGCCACCAGAATATCAGCAGGAGCTGTGAGCCTGAGGATGAGCAGTTCCCCAGCAGCTACGGATCAGGGGTAGCAAAGCAGCATTAGATGGTTTGACCTATGGCATTTTATGATATTTACTTGCTTCCTAGAAGTCTGGGAGGCTCTGGATTCCTTGGCATCTGGCTGAGCCAAGAAGATAGATTAACTGAAGGACTGTTACTGTTTTGTCTTGGGTGGGGCCTTGTGGGCAGCAAGCTGTTTTATTTTGTGTATTGCACAAAAGGTTTCTTTAAATCTGTGTGTTCTAGAGATGAAGGCTTGGAAGTGAGAGGATAAACTGGCATATTTTTCTTTTCTTTATTTTCTTTACACAGCAGTCTTCACTAGACAACATTATTGGCAAAAGCAGATAGAAGAGATAAATTCCCTCAGAGCAACGCTCCTGCACACTGCCCTGTCACAGAAAGTTTAAACCAGAGGAGTCTGTCCAATATGGTGTTAAGGGCCTGAGTACAAAACTCTCCTGCTGCCTGGCTGCTCCAGGTCACTCATGGGGCCATGTAACATGCTAAACATATTGAAGTTCTGAAAGTCAGGACCCAAAAGTCTAACACTGTAGCTGGACTAAAATTACCATCCTTATGTGTACACAGGGAGCTGTGCTGACTGTAGTGGATTTCTCCATTAACAGAAGTGTTCACCTAGAATTAAATGCTTATCTGTCTGCAGATAATAAATGATGGGTGTCCTCCTGTCAGGAGACAGCCTGAACAAAACCAGGAGACACTGTGGGCTCAGTGATATTTGTGTAAACCACATGCAGTGGGCTTTCTTAGGTTATCCTTTTATAGTGCCATGTTCTTGTAACACAGTCCTTACTTTTTTCACATTTTAAACCAGAAAAATTATTGTGTGCTCTCTGCAGTATTGCTCTTCCTGCCAAAGCTGCCTGGAAACAGAAGGAAAAGACAGCTTTGCTTTTCCAGCTATGGCTTTTTAAAACATTTTTGTCAGATTCGGTTAGGCTCCCAGAGAATGCTCCATGGATATGTCGCATATTACGTTATTACTGCAGTCTATCTGTGTTAAACCCTTTATCATTCCATAGCCCTTTCAAATAGGGAAGGCTTGTTAAGTCCTCATTTACAAATGAGAAAACAGTAGCACAGAATTTAACTCCTCTAAGATTTGTCTTGGGCAAAATTCCCACATGGGAAGAGCCTGTTGCCTTCTTTTCCTTGCCTCAGACTAATGTCAGGGATGTGAATGAACCACGTGGGACTGTGTCCATGCTGGAGACAGGGACCAAGGAGATATAACCAGACCTGCTCTCACATATTTTAATAAAAACTGTAAGCACACAGTACTCTGGAAAGGCGGATCTTAAGTCATTTGGAGTAGGCAACCTCTAACTGCTTGTAAGAAAACTGCCAGGGATTTTGCTATTTGTCTGTAAGTCTCGACCTATTTCTGTTTTCTTATGCAGTAGTGAACAAAAATTAAAATTGATAAGCATATTAATAAGTTAATGAATAACTTTCTTAACAATGTTGGCCTTCAGATTGCCATTAGGAAGCATTTAAGCTAATAGAGAGGTCTTAGAATTCTTATTCCAGCTTCCTTGCACACCCGTCTGTCTGTACTGATCAAATCTTTGAGGTTTTCCTCGCAGCTGTTAAGAGACAGAAACTTTAATAGCATGTGTACATATGCTGTACAGCTAGGTTAAAGTCCATACAGCTAAAAGAAACTCAGGTCTCAGGTTTCCAGGTTTATATATAGATTTTTTTTCTGATGCAACAAAATGAAAAACAAACCCATAAAGCCTGTGGACCCATCCTAAACTACAGGTGAACACGCTTTAAACCCCAAGACAATGTAAACAGAAAAGTGCTTGGTATGTTCAGACTTCTGTCCTAGATTCACCCAAACAGTTCCAAACTGTTGTGGCTTTTCCTGTCGAGTTTCTGGATATACTTAGACAACTGATATCTCACTGATGTATTAAACGAAATATATAATGCCAGAGAATCTTACCACTGTAAGCTGAGATGTAATTTATATTGTCAGAGTAAAAACTGGCATTGTAGTGGTGACCCTTGATCTCCAACCCCTCCATTACTTCACTGATTGCCACTGCTTGGACTAAAACTTGCTGAGCAAGTGTAGCTTTTCACCCCAGGAATTTTTGCTGTCTGCCAGTGGCTTGAGCCTTGCAACACAGATTTTCCCTTGTGACTTGAGCGAGTCCCACAGCTGCTGTGCAATAAGTATTCCAGAGTTTGCCATTTGCCCCTCAAAGAACAGATCCACAATGCTGGAAGGAGTGCTGAATCTATATGCCATCTGTGCAGAATCTGTTTCACCATTATAGAAGATCTGGGGATAAAACAATACTTAAATCCACAAGATTTTCAATAATGGAAAAATTACAAAAATATACAAGATGGCTCACTAGGATTATGTTTGTCAATAAAGCCCTTTCATAGCTGTTCCAATATCTCATACAGTAGGAGGCTGACAGACTGATTCATTTCTGCTGTCCACATCAGACTTGGCTCACCTAGAAAACTTGAGAGCTGCCTTTTTCATGTCCTAGTGATAAAGAGGTTACTCAGAGACTGGAATGGCTGTTCCAACCTGAAGCAGAATATCTTGTCACCTACTCCTGATAACACTTTCCCTTATCTCTTACAATAGGATACTCAAATTAATGAAGGAGATAAGGTCATTACTGTACTCTGTAAAAGCCTTGTTTTCCTGTTGTACAGTTTAATTAGAACACATTCTTGGTTTCAGTTTTGAATTGTTTTTGGTTTGGGTTGGATTTTTTTTCCCCCTTACAGGGCCCTTCAGACAGGGTGATAATTTTTGCAATTCAGAGTTTATAAATATTTAATGTGCAATATTTTATAAATAATAAATTATTGTTACAATTCCATTTGAAAATGCAGCTGAAATTTGCTCATTTTTAGGAACTTAATGCAATTAAATTTTTAACAATTTAATGAAGATAAATGGATGGCAAAAAATGGGAACCGAAGTGTTTGGAAGTTTGAAGTTTCTAGCAACTCATAATTTCAAGGACCTTTTTCCTCCTTAGCCCTTGCTTAGCAGAGAGATGGGAGAGTTTAGATATATTAAACACAACACTCAAGTGTTTTTTGGTTTTGTGTGCAGGGTTGTGTATGGGAGTGTAGAGCCCTTAGACCTTTCCACCTCTGCTGTCACCTTTCTCAGGTCTTTTTACTTTGGTGTGATTTTGAACTTGGTACAGAACAAGCACAGTCTGAGCACGGTGTGAAGCCCTGTAACACAGTCCTCCTTGCATTAACCTTGCCTGTGCCTGACACAACAGTGCAAAGTTCAGGCAGCTTGTTGAAGGCTTTTCCTTTATCTTATCAAAAGTGCCCCAAGGAGCTGGTGAGTCCACACTGCTTCTTGGTCTCTGGTTCCTTGGCTCAGTCTCTGCCTTCAGGCTGCATGAATCAGTTTGCAGTTCTCTGGCTACTGTTTTCTAATTATCTGCCTGTTTTTTCTCTGGTCATTTTTATCTGCAACAATATGTTCGGAATATTTTGGTTCAAAAAACTCTGACTTGCCTCAATCCATCTCAGAATAAAACAATTCGCTCTAACATTTTCCTAGTTCTCTCTCTGAATGTAGCCACAAAAATTTTGATTGCTGTGTGTATTTACCCTGGCCATTTTGAGTTCCCTGCCACCTCATTTTCTATGCACAAAATCATATTAAACTTGTTTGCTGTTCCCCACTTACAACTTCTACATCCTCCAAATGATAATAGGATCTTAATTAGCAATTACAGCTTCACAGGGACAGTCAGAGCTGTGGTCCTCACCAGTACCCTGAAGCAGTAGGTTGTAAACTTGGCCCATGACATTTATTACATCTCTCTGATCTGTTCAAATGTTCAAATCACAGTTTAAGACCATTTACAGACAGTTTGTCCAGACTTAAGTGAGGCTGGTGGGTGCATATCAAATGCCAGCCTGGGACTACTACAAAATAAAAATTATTTTCATATGTTTAGTTCCAGTTTTATTTCTCATGCTGTGAGAATATTTCTTTTGAAAGGCCTGTCTTTGGCCACTTACTTTCCAGCTGACCTTATAAGATTGCACTGTGCATCTGAAAAATCAATTTAAAAAGAACTGAAATACACTTCTATTATATATTAACATGTGTCCTTGTAAAGAAAGGCCATGATCTCAGTATGCAAAAGCTAATAATTGACCAACTTATGGTGCCATACTATTTGTTCTATTTATTTTCTTTGCAGAAAGCATGCAAACCCTTTGCAGGGACACTAAAAAAAGTCTGCAGAATAATCACACCAAGTGTAAATAGGCACATTTTAAATGTTGAGCAATGATTATCAGTGTATATCACTAAGCCTGCAAAACTCTTCTAACAAAAGAGAAAACTTAGATTTTATGGGTTAATAGTAGTGCACGAAAAGTAGGTTTACTGTGGCTCATTGTAAAAATTAAAAAAAAACCCCATGACTCCAGATCTAATGTGATAAAGGCACATGAAACAACAGGTTTGTTACAGGTGTTACAAGAGACAAGTTCATTATTTGACTTCATGACGTTTCTGAGGGCTCCACAAGGTGTCAAGCATCTACACAAGGTGTCTGCAAGCCACTCGAACACTGAAGCTCAGTGGTGACATTTGACTCAGAGGAGAAAGTCCTTGTGGCCACTTGGGTGGACAAAGAGGACACTGCATTCTTGTGTCAGCTCAGGTGGCAGAGGGGACATGGCCTGGAACTGTTGTGTCCAGTGGCAGCTGAGAACTGATTTGGCTTCCACCCTTGTTTGCCTTCCTTAACTTGCCTGCCGTCTTTTGTACTCCTTTTCCTCCAACAAGAACTTTCCTGTGCTCTGGAAGTATTTCACTTCCACAGATTTTATACCATAGGACTGTTTCCTCCCTAAGCTGCTTTCATCTACAGTAATCTTTCATAGAATCATCAGGTAGAATAACAAAATAGCTTGGGTTGGAAGGAAACTTTAAAAAACACCCAGTTCAAACCTCTCTGCGTTATGCAGGACACCTTCCACTAGACCAGGCTGCTCAGAACTCCATCCAATCTGGCCTTAAACACTTTTAGAGATGGGGTAGCCAAAAGATTTCTGGGCAGCCTCTTCCAGTGCCTCACCCCCTCATAGTAAAGAATTTGGTTTTTTTTTCAGTTTGAGGCCATTCCCCCTTGTCCTATCAGTACATGCTCTTGTAAAACGTCTCTCTCCATGTTTCTTGTGGGCTCCCTTCAGGTACTGGAAGGCTGCAATTAGGTCACCTCAAAGTCTTCTCTTTTCCAGTCTAATTTTTGAGAATAATTTTGAGTTTTTATGCTCATCGTGGTGCCACACCCTCTTTGGCTTCATGGTACTGCCACATGATGCCAGAACCTCTGGAAAAGTCTCATAATGTTCAGGACTATCTCACAGTCTGTAGGACTGAGGTTAAAAAGAGTCACTCTTGCCCTTTCTCAGTAATTTTTGGGAGAACTCACCTTTCCTTCTGGACAAGGATACGTATTCTTGGAAAACATCAGAGGACTTCAAGCATTTGAATAGACAACTTCCATTCACGTTGTAAGGGAATAATGGTCTTTCACCCAAATGAGTACATTCTTTAATTCAGTTTATAACTCACAATGACCATGAGAGATGAGCTAATCTGTGGTGCTTTCAATNTTAAAAAGAGTCACTCTTGCCCTTTCTCAGTAATTTTTGGGAGAACTCTCCTTCTGGACAAGGATACGTATTCTTGGAAAACATCAGAGGACTTGAAGCATTTGAATAGACAACTTCTATTCACATTGTTGTAAGGGAATAATGGTCTTTCACCCAAATGAGTACATTCTTTAATTCAGTTTATAACTCACAATGACCATGAGAGATGAGCTAATCTGTGGTGCTTTCAATTCCAGTTTTGTAGCTTGAGAGCACCAAGATTTAAGGGTAATTTTTTTTTCTCTGACTAAGAGTTAAGCTGGGGACTGTATTTAAACAATAAAATGACAGGGCAGACCGAGCCCTGGTATCCAGCTGAGAACTGGACACTAATCTTTTGGTAGTCATAACTCATTTGGCCTAATTCTCAGATTAACATTTACATTCTGGGTGGGAACAGACTCTAATCACCTGTTACTACCCTGTTATCATATTGAATATAATCCCTTTCATTAATATATTGCCATTATCTTTTTTGCCCCTGTTTCTCATTGAAAATCTATTCCAGAACTTACTTGCTCTTATACATAAGAAACTTCTTCCAATTCTAAATGTTTTCATTACAGCTTTATTTTTTTTTTCTTCTAGCAACTTTAAATTTCAGCTTAGTTGATTTGACTGAGAACACTCTCAGAGTCAGGCTGATGTTTTTTGAAAGAGCTTATAAATCTGTAATTCCAGTGCTCTCCAGTTTTCTTCAAGGAGAAAGTACATGTTTCCTCCTGCCCAGCACTCCTTCAAAACCAAGAGCTATTTATTTGCTTAAAGCAACTCTTCAGTTTCCGGAGTTTCTTTTAATTTTGCTTTTGCAGCTTTAAATATGTGGTATCTCATAGCAAATATTAAAAAGAAAATCAGCACATACTACCCAGGAGCAACATTGCTACTAATTGCTTACCCAGAGGATAAATAATGAAGTAGCTTTGCTGTGAAAATAACTACTGTGGGACACAATTCTTCTATGGATAAGAAAATTGTATCATTCACTCAACTTTACCATTGTAGCTGTAATTTTTTGTGTGATTCGGTGATAAATATTTGTGTGACCTTTGATGTGTATTTGTTTGGGTATTGGGATTTCCTCAGTTTATCTTTTAGTGTTAATGAGCAGAATGCACTTACAATATCTTTCCTGAACTTGCCCTAATTTTATGGGACATCAGTGCTCTGGTGGGACTAAGCCTTTTGCTAAGGGATTACTGTCAGATTCTGCAGACATGAATGGCAAAAGTTGTTCCCTTACCTTCAAAAACCTTAAAATTGGCTGGGCTTTCCCTCCCAGGAACGGAACTCTTGCTGATGAGTTTAATGACAGCAAACCTCACAGATTTGAAGAATAGCATAAACATTTGGTCCAAACACCAAAAAGTAAGTTCTGGGTATTAACAGCCTGAGAGTGGCATTTGACTATTCCATTAAATCAACCACATTGTACCAAGTATTCTGTATGTTATTTTGGCAGTGAAATAATATTTGTTGAATATGGATCCTTAAGTCCTGATAAAAACAAAACTTCAGTTATGATAAAATGGCAGGATTAGCCTCAGATTTAGTAATTAATGGGCTGCTTCCAGCAAATTTCATATGGAATGCTTGAGATTAGTTTGAGATATGTATGCCACATATGTTTATGTCTGCATATCAGCAATTCTGTATCTCTAATATGGTATAAAATTAGACCTGTTTATGGTGGGTTTTACATATGGGTGGTCTTCCTATATTCGTAATTAGTTATACATTATTTAATTACTCTTTAGTGTATGCAGTCAAAACACAAATATGTTACAGTCCTGATTTGAAGTTCCCAGACACAAAATGCTTGTAATTATAATCTTCTACATATTAAATATCAGTTCAGATACTCATAATTCTGATAATTTTGAATAACTGATAATTTTATTCATTCAGATGGTAGAATAATGCTCAGTAGACCTTACTACTGTACAATAAAAATATCTTCCAAATGATCAGCCTCGTGCCATCAGGAGTGGTGTAGACAGGCATGAGGAAATTTGCCAGAAGGATGACTGATCTCTCCCTCATTTCCCCTAAGCTGTTGTGGTCCCAAGGCATCCTACTGGATCCTACAAGACCCACTGGAGTGCAGCACTGAGACTCTTGGCATCCTCACCTCATGTTCAGCTCCCAGGGGAAATGGGTCCTGTGTGGACCACAGTAATGCTGGGCATAGAGAACATATTTCACTCAGCTTAAGAGAGCTTCACGCATTTCCCACCCACATTTTTATGTTTACCAGAAAATAAAATAAATTTGCATTTAGTTAGAAGACCATAAAGTCAAGATTATGCCCTTCCTGTCAGATGTGAAGCTTCCAGAGATGCTTGCAGAAACAGAAATCATTTGCATCTCACCTGATAACCGGACTTTACAATTTTTTTCAATCATCCCCCTGCTTTTCACTCTCCTCCAGTATGTAAAGTTTTGGCCCCTCCTGCACATGATTCCTGATTTCATTCATGCAGCAGTAGCACTTTTCCACACTTTGTGCCAGACTTCCTTGGTTTGTAGAAGTGGAAATGATCTTGACATTTGTTCTTTCCAAGCAGACCTTTGTATCCCATGTCTCATGATTCCAGCACGCAATTGCACTGTACTGATGCTCACTTTCCCAGCACTTTCTGTGAGCTTCTGACTGTGTCCTCATTCACTAAAACAAGAGATATTCCTGCTGGTTGCTTGTATTTGTTTGTCTCTCTAAGCTGATTGTTGAAGAAGGAGTAAAGACCACGTATAGGGAAGTCAATTTGACTTCAAATAAGCTAAATTCAAACAGTTCTCTGTGCTCTCCCTGCAGAGCCGAGTACCCAGAGAGCTCTGAGAGAACTGGCTACTTTCTGCTGGAAGTTACTAAATTGGCCCAAAATGATGACCTATCAGGTACTAATTACAAAGGTAAGAGCTACTTTCTTTTTATTTTATCAAGGATATTCAATAGATAATACTTTGCATGATAATACTTTGAAGATTCATGTTAATTACCTTGTGCCTTCATGTGTTAATTCATACCTTACCTAGGAATATTACAACTATAACCTCTTCATCGGTAACAGAACACAATCAATTAATGGTTTGTTTGTTTTGTCATCTGTCTTCAACATCTGGAAGTTCTCCTTGAGCCATTCATTTTCTTTTAGCTCACTTTTTACCTTCAGTGTATCTACTGAGCTTGCATGTCTCTCTGTTACCTTGTAATTTTTCCTTTAAAGACTCTACAGTCAAAATACTTTGCATAATAAGACATAATCAAAATTTCAATTGAAAATAAAACAATAATCTTAATGAAGCTCCACTGAATCACATTAACTATTTTTGGGAACTCCTTGGATTCATTGTGTGGACTACTTTTATGTTCTAGGGTCACTTCTAGATATTTGTTGCTTATAAAGCTCTTCTGGTAAGATTTCAGACCTTCTTCTTAAGAAAAACAATTAAAATAAAGTGATTTTGAGTTATTTTGAAACAAAAGTTCTTCCTGACATGAAATTAGGTTATTATAAACCTTTCTTTACTGTCATTTTCACCATTTTCCAACACTGTTAGTCAGTTTTTCCTGACTTTAGAATCTGACTGCATGAAATGTGTTAAATCTGCACTTGCTATCTTATATACTTACTTTGCAATTACATCAATGCTATGGTTATGTATAATCTGCAGTCTTTAACTGGATATATCCATCGCCATTCATGAGTCAGAATGATTTGCCAATAACCATGACCCTTGGTACCTTCATCGTTGTACATCTGACGATTCCTCCCTGTACAGCTCAGTTTCTGCCAAAGCAGGAGCAGTACAGTGGGAACTGTGTTGGCCTCTTCCAATGGAAGTGGTCTGCTGACAGACATTGAAAAGACTGAGGAACAACTGAAGTTTAGTTTTCAGAGAGCCCAGGCTTGTAGGGAAGCCAGGATCTAACATTTCCATCCTCTTGGCACAGGTCTGAGCTGTGTATCTCAAATGGTACAGCAAGCCTTTTAGGAAAACTCTTACCTCTCAGAAAGAGCATCTATGACCACGCTTCCTACTGGCAGTGATCCTGGAGTGGTGTTAATTCCTGACCTGGGATCAAAAAAAGATGTTGGCATTGCTGCAAACAAGCCTAATTTAGAAAGATTGTGCTTTCAGTACAAGAGAAATACGTGTATTTATGTAAACCTCTCGTGCTTTTTGGATGTTTGTTTTTTGTTGCACACGCTGTCATATCCATAGGTCCTGGATACCAAGGTGTGGAACCAAGCCAAGTTTTGGTGCATTCTGATCCTTTGGAAGCCATTTTGCAGAGGAGGCTTCATATCATTCTGTTCCTTCTTCCTGTCTTTATTCAGTCCTCTGTCTCATCCATAATCTATCACCTGCTCATTGATTCTTCACACATAATGGGGTTTCTGGGCTTTCCTGATATTTGTTAATACCATGTGAGAGAACACGTTTGGATTGTTTTAAAATTGTTGCAATTTTGCCTTCCCTAAAGAGAGTCTTGCCACTGGCCTTGGCTGGAGGTGAAGAACACACTGCTACAGGTGTGTTCGGGTCACTGTGCCACCAGTACCTTGCAGCTTAACAAATTTGATGCTAAATATGCAAAATTTATTTTCTTTGCGATCTAGCAGAGCATCCTGGAATTGACTGCTTATGATTGCTTTGGAAACCTCACCTCTTTTTGCATCTGCACCATGAAGCAGTAACAGGCTGATGTTTTGGGGCAGTCTCACCCCCTTCACTCCAGAAGGAAAGTGCTGTTCCTGCCCACTATCCTGTCTGAAGCCAAGCACACTCCATGCCAAGGAATAAACTCTGATATTATCATACAGAGAAGGCTCACAGAAAGTGTGTTTGTAATTCTTCAGCTCTCTGAATTCTTCCCAGTTCACTGGGAAGAACATGGAAGTACTTTCAGATTCTGTGCTCCTGAAAACACATTTTGTTCTTATGCCCACACACATCTGGTAGAACCATGTCTCTGCCTCCTTTAAAGGTTCTTTTAGCTATTGTACTGCATTATGTATATTGTTGGAAAACAAAATGAAAAGCAGACTCCTCTTGAATTCTATCTGTAATTCTCTGTGTAAATTTGCACAACTGACAAAAATCACTCAATATGCGAAATGAATCTTTTTGCATTGGTTTTGCCTGTAATCTGTTCTATTAAATTTTGATTGAGGTTATCTGTCTAACTTGTAGGCCTATATATGCAAATCAAAAGCTCCCAGTATTGTGTGTCTGGCTGAAAGTCAGAAATTCTGACTCACAATCAGTAGAAAACACAAAAGAAATTTTCCTGTATCTGTAAGGAGGAAATTAGCTACTTTAAAAAGTCTTTGTCATTTTTTCTATGACTCTCAAGTACTAAGAAAACTTGAGGCTGAACAGCATCGTTCCAGTTAATGGAAATTTTTTAATATATAGAAACCAATATCAAAAAATAACGTCTCATACGGTACTTCTATCTTTGGAAGGCTCTCCTGGCTCTCAGAACCAACAGAGGTCACGTGAACTTTGAAAATCAGCCTCAAGCTCTTTTATCATGCTGTTGAGGTTCAAACAAGAAAATGTGTTTCTCATGTTTGTACCTACTCAGGTCTCCCAGATGCTTTCTAGCAGAGATGACAAAGAGTATTATTCTTATTTTACTCTTACAGTGCAGTGATACAAATGAGAACTAGAACTTACCTGTCAGCACCATCTATAAGCAGTGCTGGCAGTAATGCTACCACACAGTGGGGTTCAGGTCACAGGACCACACACTCATTTGATTTCCTGTGCCTGCATTTCCTGTGGGGTCACTGCTGTGCAGCATGAGGGAAATCTTGTGGGGATTATGGTTCTGAAGCCATGAAGATGTGCCACAGTGAGGCAAGCACTGCAGCTGCCAAACAGGGAGTCTCCTGCCAATCCTTGCACCAGTGCCCATGCCACAGCCGCCACTGTACCAAATAAACCCATTCTGTGGGCCTACTCCTTTTGAATGAAGACCTCTGAAACTTTTGATACCAGGATCAGTTGTCAAGAGAGACAAGATCAGCAGGTGAAAAAGGAAGTAAACTCAAAAAACTGCCCCTTCCCCATGGCAGTTTGACAGAAATTAGCAGTCACATTAAATTAGAGAAACAGCTAGAAAAGTCCTATGAAACTGCTTCTCTCTCACTTCCTCTCCTCTGTGCTGTGGTCCAGGTGAGAAGACATCTCAGTGGTGCAGTGGATGAAGCAGTGCAGCAGCTCTGGAGAGAGGGACCAGCAGCCAGCAGAAATGGTGTGACAGCAGAGAGGGAGCCATAGGGCAGACTGTGCTGCTGGGCTTCAGGTGACAAGAGAATCCACTGCAGTAACCACCGACGTACCAGAAGGTCTGAAAGCCTGGAGGGGAAGCACAGCCACCTGTCCATGCAACCTCTCTTTCAGCATAAATATCTGTCACTCTTTGCTACTGTTATGTTCCTGGAGACCTTCTGGGGACAGATGCTCCTCACATTATCCTCATTACCTCACCTTGCTCCAGCCACTCAGGCTTTCCTGGCACACTTGCAATTTCTCCTGCAAATTTCCCCATGGAAGGCAATTTTAATTGCAGTTTTGCTGCAAAGAATGCAATTTAGCTGTCCACAGGAATTTCCTCATACTGAGCCTGTATTCTACTTGACCTGAAATCTGTGCCCTGCACTGTGCTGAGAGTCAGCAGGTAGCAGGTGAGTGTGGGTGTGGGCAGACAGATGTCAGGGCTATGTCCTCTCTGGCCTCTACAGAAGACTTGTGCAGGGACTACTGCATCCTAATACTGAATCAGTTTCATCAGACTGTGCTGTTAATTAAGTCAAGGAGCTCAATGCAGCAGGGTCGAATTCAATCTAATAAATGTGTTGAACAGAAACCAAGCAATCGACCAAGTGTGCACAGAGAACTGAGTGGTAAACTGGAGAAGAGAGAAAGATGGAGAACAAAATCAGAAGGATGAGATTGAGAGGTGAAATGTGAAAAGAAAGGCACATGCAGAGGAGGAGGTGCAGACACCAACATGGACAGATATTAACATTAGAAAAGAATAAAGAGAAAAATGCTATGATTAAGCATAGTTAATGCTGGGATACTGAATACCCATAACAGCCAGACAAGGTCTTGGACTTCCAGATTTCAAAATGTCTTGATTTTTAAGAACTTGTTTATAAATCCTGGAAACATTTCAAAAAGATTTGGCATTCCCAAATAAAAATACATGCATACATATACTTAAGAAATAAAGTGGTTAACCTGAGAAATTACAATATTTAGCCCAGTATGGAATGCACACGTTATTTATGGTAGGAAATTTAGTCACCCAAAATGACACTTCTGCAGGGTTTTGTGCCTAAAATATACCTACACATTGCATGTGTGAAAAATCTACATTGAATGTTCACATTATGATTAATATACCATCTGCAGAGAAAGAATAATTTTTTCACAGATAGCTTTTCTTCTCTAATACAATATATATGATATTACCAACAACAAACTATAAAGCATTACCAGAAAATGCTGGTTTTAATAAAGATTTAAAAGCTCTCCCCATTCACCACATTTTTTTTAGATATGCTTTTTTCAGTGAAATTTAAAGTATTTAGAAAATCTCTACATATTGCATGTGGAACTTCAGCACGAAAGTTCACTGGTGACATATGATTTTCCTTACATCAACTATAATCAATACAACCAAGGCTCAAAACAAAGTTTTAAGGCTATTTTATAAACTTAGGAATGTAATCAGGGAAACTTATTATGGAAAAATTGACTCAACCTGTATTTAAGGATTAACTAGGGCAAGTCCTGTGGCAGAGTACAGCCCAAAACATGCTGCTTCTGCTGAGTTACAGGTTGGGCTGAGTTATAATGGGGAGCATTCAGGTGGTGTAGGGGAGAGGCAAAGTGTGCCTGGTGTGTTTGAAATGCTGTTCTGCTTTTCCCTCCGAGGGGTCATGAAACCTCGAAGTATTTGCATGATAAATGTGGTGCCCCATTCTCTGAGGTGTTCACGGCCAGGTTGGATGGAGCTCTGGGCAAACTGGTCCATATTTATTTCTGAAATAATTGGTGATTATTTTATAGCAGGGTCTTATTAAGACTTGATTTTACAAGGAGACAAGTTCCTGAAGTCAAGCAACTGTAGGAAGATTTAGGCTTTATTTTGTTGTTTGTTGTATTTTTTGTGGTGTTTTGTTTTGTTTTGTTCTGTTTTGTTTTGTTTTGTTTAACATGTCTCTAGTCCTCAGAACTGCAATAAAAAGTGTAAAAATATGACTGGAGAATCAAAGGTCATATTTGAGATCTTAGAGGGTCGAAGGAAAAAAAAAAGGATAACCCCTTATTGTGGTATTCTGAAAGTTATAAACATGCTTAAGGCAATATCCTAATGGGGGGAGGCTGATTTATGGATTTTCTTTAGTTTGGTCATGCTGCCTTTATGTCACTTTCTGAAACTTCTTTTACAATAACCACAATTATTCATACAAATAATCTAAAAGAAGAAGAATTAATTTAAAATACTAAATGTAGAATATAAATTATAATATTGTGGGAAACAGTTTTGCATAAACAAGGGAAAACACTATATAGATCTACCATGTAGGTAGACTTTATTCCACTTTGAATGTTTGTTAATTTCATGAAGAATGGCCAGGAGATCTGCATGCTTATGATACCCACTGCTAAAATCCTTCTAAAGAAATTCTGCCTTTTCTTCTGATTTTTTTTTTTTTAATTTTCAAGACCACAGTAGCTAGACATTGTGACAGTTTTTCATAGGCATGCTTATGAGTACTTTTTCATTTCTTTATTCCAGTCATTCCCATATCCCTTGGCAACAGAACTTTGTTGGCAGAGTTTCTATCAATGTTGGGAGAAAGCAGGTGTTACAGACCCATCCACACCCCTTCCTGGTGTCAGTGATGTTAACCTGTTTCATTTCTGGGTTTCTTTCCATGACATCTTGTAGGAACCTATAGGACAGTTGTCTATTACATTAAAGGGGTAATATTTTTATTTAATTCTGTATGGTTTTAGAGAAGTGGCTACAGGCTTTATACCCAACTAAGCTTTGCACCTGTTAAATACTATTACTTCCATAAGGAGGGAAATAAATCTGAGTTCTTGAATTTCTTGATGATAACCACTGCAACCCTGTATTTTTTCAGAAGATTTTTGAGGAAAACTCTTCTCCCTTCTCTTATCAATCACTGTTTTATAGAATCCCCTAAGATTTGTTGGGAATGATTACAGTGTAGGCTTTGTGAATACATACAGGCACATCTTTGAACCCAGGGAAAATCTGAGTTTGAACGCTGTGATCAAAGGTCTGCGGCTGTAACCGGCTTTGTCTTATCCTCAAATTCAGGCAGCGTAAAAAGGTGCAGAGACTGTCAAGGGAAGAAGAGCCACTTCTGAAACAAACCCTCATATTTTGATGCAGAATGTATGCTTGTTTAAACCACCCGCTGTCCTAAAGAGAAGACACCTCTCTGTCCTTGCTGTGCCAGACTCTCAGCTCTGGTGGCAGCCTGGCAGCAGAGTTTGCTCAGAGGCAGCAGCACAGCCACAGGTGAAGGGATGTTGGAAGCTTTTTCTTCCCCGAGACCCAGTGACGCCAAATCCATTCGCCCGCGGGGGCTGAGCCGCCTCCCGGCTCGGCTGAATCTGCAAGCGCGTTGAAGGCTTTTTTGGAGGGAGAGAGCGGAAAAATCTACGTTCAGGAGTGGACCGCGGCCCTCCTGGGCTTGGCACACGTTCCGTGTCAGCCCGGCGGAGGGAGGGCAGCCCGGAGCTTTGCCCAGCGGGAATGCAGCCTGCCGGGGCCCCCTTCTCGCCCAGCGCCATCCCGGGGCCGCTGCGGCGGCCGGGCTGCGCTGCGGGGAGCGCGGGTGGCAAGCGGTGCCTCCCGGATAAGAAATACCCCTCCCTCAGGGCACGGCCAGGAGAAATCCTGCGGGGAGGGAGGCGAGGAAACAGCCCGGGAGATCGGGAGGGAGAGGAACCCCTTTTTGGCAAGGTGAAAGGCAGCCTTTTCGCCCACCTCCGTGCTCCGGCAGCCCGGGGAATGCAGGCACAGCTGCAGCTCCTCTCCCCCCGCAAGGGGCCAGCGGGGCGGCCCGGGGCGAGCGGCAGCCGCGGGAAGCGGCCGGACTGCGGGAAAGTTGCGTGGTGCTGGTTTTGCAGCTCCTGGGGACCCTGCCGGGGCTCTCGGAGAGCCCGGGCACCTCCTCCCATGCTCCTGCCCCCTTCCTTCCCTCCCTCCCCGGTAGGGCTCCCCGTGGGACTCCCCAGTCTGCCAGGAGCGTCGCCCGAGCGCCTTCCCCTTTTCGGGTTCTGTGGCCTTTGGGTGTTTTGGGGGGTTGGCGTTTTTTGTTTTTGTTTTGGTTTGGGTTTTTGTTTTTGGTGGGGTTTTTTTTCTTTTTTT